>JAWNMY010000090.1:8435000-8922500 GCA_035043505.1 Drosophila setosimentum | reverse complement strand
GGGTTTGTAACACATATAGCACCGAATATTGTTCTATAATTTGATGTAGAATTTAACAGCTTAACTTTACAGGTCCCGAGATTTCGCTCTTCATACAATGGTCTGGCCTTGTTCACCATTTTGGCAAGTTCTGTTCGCATATTGATTGCCATAAGTTTCTAAAATCGTAATATTCTTGCTATTTAGCATTTTGTGCTTTCAGGCATGTCAACATCTTTCACTTCCCAATAAATTAGTATAAGCAATCAGGTGAGCTAAATTCGGCTTTCAATTCGCACATTTTGATTGAATGACGGTGACACACGACTTATGTTTGCCATTTATTATATGCGAAAGAGCTGTTCAACCAAAACTAGCTGAGAGTGAAAGAAGAAGAAGAAGAAGAGTCTTAATGGATTAACAAGTCTAGTTCTACACCTGTCCCATTGTCCAAAGTAAATGTGTGAAAGTGTTCCCATTTCGAGAGTCTATTCAAGTTGTGCGTCTTTTTGTTGTATTTGTTGGATTCATTCTTTTATTTTATTTGTATTTTTTTGGTTTTTGGTTTCAACACGACTGTAAATGATAACATTGCACTTGACGTGGCCAAACAGCAGAGGGCCCAAACAAACTTCTTAACGCAGTTGTGAATATGTGTGTGCTTGCGTGTGTGTGTGTGTGTGCGTGTGCCCAATTGTTGCTGACCGCCAAGACTTGGGCTGCTTGGCCGCACTTTTAATGAGCAGCGTCGCTGCGTCTGAGGTTTAATTAGACTTGAGGCACATGCAAATGGGTGTGAGTGTAAAGTATGTTTTTGGAGTGTGCGAATGCCGCTCTCTCTCTCTCTCTCTCTCTCTATCTCTCTCCCTCTCCTTTCTTTCTTGCGTTCAGTTGGTCTGTTAGCTGATGCGCTCCATAGAATTTTCAGTGGAAATTGGAGCAACTGCAACTGCCGTCGTTTTTTTTTTTATTTTTATTTAAGATTTAAGTTATTCACACAGCAGCACAATAGCAGCTCAGCCAGGCGTTGCACATTTGCATAGAGTTTAATGGAAATGCCGCCCAGCTTGGCCAAGTTTGTGTCTTAAGTCTTTTGTTTTGCAATTCGGTCAAGTAATCAAATAGAAAGCAAACACTTATTGTTATTGCTGTCGCTGTCGCTGCCGCTGCCGCTGCCGCTGTAGCTGCTGATTGTTGATTATGAACCGCATTCTTATACATACATATGTTTTTCTTCTTTTGTGCTCTTCTTTTTGCTGCTTCCATCTTCTAAGCAAAGAACGTCATGTTCATGTCGCCAACTCTGTCTGTCTTTTTTTTGACTCGTAATCGCTCTCTCTCTCTCTCGCTCTCGCTCTCGCTCTCGCTCTCGCTCTCGCTCTCTCACACACTTTTAATTGTTTGCGCTGTTTTGTGTTGTGGCTGTTACTTTAATTACTCAGCATGTTGTTGCTGCTGCTGTCTGTGATTTTTTGCCATGCAAATATATCCGTAGCTTCATGTCCCGATCTTTGGGGACCACATGCGGCGCAACAATTTCTTTTTGCACTTTCCACTCGCTGCTGCTGCGCTCGATTGAATGATGACTCGACGACTCAGCGAGTTCAAAAAAAAAATGAGTCGAGTGCACGGGGCGGTATATCAGGGGCATGGCACAGCATTTTGTTCGTTCTTCTTTTAAGTTTTTTTGTTTTTTTTTTGTTTTTTTTTTTCTGAACCAGTCAGTGCATATATCAATAACCCATTAGACGAACTGCGAGCTGAGAGCTGGTAGCTGAAGGCCTGCTACGAGTAGTAGTAGTAGTAGATACCGTTACGCAGCAACTTTTCAGTTAAAGCAAGCTGCTTGGCGGCAGTGTTGCGGTGATGCGGTGTGCAGGCTTGGGTAGCGGGTTACTAGCCACAGAACATGTTGTTGCCGCTGCTGGAAACCAGAATGAAGCGACGACCGAATAACGGCATAATGATCTTAATGATGATGACAATGCCGTTGCCGCTGTTGGCCATGGCCAAATGCTCAAAAACAAACAGCAACAACACCAACAGCACCAACAATAACCGGCAGCTCACAGCTGACCATCAAATAAGTTCAAATATGCATTCAAAGCTGCAACGGCTGCTGTTCATCTTCCCCCAACCCCCTACAAAATAGAAAAGAAAAAGAAAAGTAGCTTAAATTAAAAAAAATATATCTTTCCAAAATAAAATCGTTATAAGAACTCGTTTTCTCCAGCCGACCGCCTGCCCGCCTGCCCGTCAACCCGCCCCCCGTTGTCCAGCTGCATGTTCGACAGTAAAGTGCATTTCCCCAAAAGCTGATTGTTATTATGATCAGATTCGGGAATAACTAATAATTAAGGCGCATTGTTTACGCGATGCATTGAAAGATGCTGCCACAATGTGGCCGAGTAGCTGCAGTTGTAGAAAGCCTCAGAATAAAGGCATGGAAGACATGTAAGCATTGCGGTCTTCCAAAATGCCAGACAGAAAGATGAATTATAGATTAATATTTAAGATCAACTTGTGCTAAGCATTTTAAAAGCCAAACAATCTGAAGTTGCAGCCACATTTTTTTTTATTTTATTGATTTTTTTTTTGGGGGTGATTCACACGGGATTAGGGCGTGAAATCTAGGCGCTTGGTCTCGAAAAGTACACTCATAATGATAATCATATACCAGACGATGGGGGATGCATCACAGCTGGTCAATGACTCTTAAGAAATCCTTAACAGACCGATTAGAAAGAAATGCCGATGAACTGATGAAATATCAATTATTATTTTATGTGAAAATTAATTCAGATTAGGAAAATCCTTAGAAATTGAGTTGTGCTTCTTTTCTAGATTCTTTCAATTTGAACAGATATAATTAGACCAATTTGTCGTGTGAGCTAATAGAGCATTTCAAATATTTCCATTTCTAATGTGTTTGTTGGCATATTATTTTAATTACATGATATGAAGTGGATTTTTACGTTTAAAGTTTCCAACCATTTAAGCTCTAAATTATGATTAAGATTAATCTACATCAACTCGCTCCAGCTCTCTCTCTCTCTCTCTTTCTTTCTGGCTTTCTCGCTCTCACTCTCTCTCTCTCTCTCTCATTCTTATTCACTTATTCGTTAAGCCAGCTCTTCTATGAAACTATACCAGTTGCGCCAATCATTTCAAGATTAACTAACAAATTGTTGTTATTGTGTTTTGCCTTCTTTCAATTTGCAGTTTTGTAAAGCGACAAGTTTTGAGCTGCCAGACAAGAAGGTAAGTTCCAATGCTGGACTCCTGTCACTGTGCAAGAAGAGGAAGCATAACAGCTGAGCAAACTCAGTTTTGTGCATAGTTTAAGATGCAATGATTATGTTTACAAAACGCTTCACTTTAGCGGACAAATCAAAGGCAGGTGGTGACTGTTGAGTTGAGCAGTCGGAAAGTTTAGGTTGAATAACTGAAGTTGATTTGAGATGCTGTTGTTGCTATTGTTGCTATTGTTTTTGCTGTTGGGGGCTGGCAGCATCATCTAATCGCAGTGTGCTCTGCCCTGTGATCTGCTGTGCCTATTTATAAGACTGAACGTTGCGCTGCAATCAGTTGGCAATTAGTCACTCAAACTGACTGACTGGCAGGCTGGCTGGCAGGCTGGCTGGCAGGCTGACCGGCTGGCTGGGTGAGCTGGCAGCAATGATTGCTGGTGCCGCAGCGACTGTTTGCAACTGTTGCTGACCATACTTCACAATTAGGGCTGCGTGGCTGCCGCAGATAAATGTCAGTGGCTTTAGTACCAACCTAATTGACGATCACAGTCAGCAGCAGCTCTTAGCTTTTAGCTTTGGCGGCAGCGTTGGCGGCATCCAATGACATTGAGTAATGCGAGCAACACTTTAACAGCCAAAGCAGCAACTGTTGCTGCCAACTGTCCATTGGGCTTTGCTTTTGATTTGCTTCGAGCAGCGGCAACTGGTGACGACTGGCCAACAATTAGGCCCTGTTGTTCTTCTTGTTGCTGTTGCTGACAAAACGAAAATGAATTGCCGCTTTTAAGAAAGCAGAAAAAGATGCTGCAGCAGCAGCAGCGGCAGCAGAAAGACAAAAGGCAGGCGGCAACAATTTCAGCAAAGCAACGCCCAACGTTCTGGCCACAAGCCTGCAACTGCTGGGCGAGTCTCCCATCCACCTCTCTCACTCACTCGCTCAGTCATTCACTCTCTAATTTATAATCTGATGCAGCTGTAGATGCATCTTCATGGCAATGCAACAAAGATGCCAAGATGCGTTTAGCTGTCGCCGCCGCGCCCCGTTTTCTGCAGCAGCCGCATCCATTGGCATTGCTGCCCATCGCAATTAATTTCTATGTCTATTTTTAATTCGTCTTTTGATTATTGTTCAGACGGGCCGTGAGTTAAAGGCAGTTGCTGTAACGGTGCTTACGATTGTGTATTATTTATGGTGGAGCAGTGGATTGTCTTGCATTGTGTTGCACCAATATTTTGATGGTTTTAACAACAAAAGACTTAAGCAACGAACTTGTCATTATTTTAACAAAAGATCTTGTTTTTGTTTGGATGTTATTATATTGCAAACTTGTAATATTTTAAGTGTTTGGACTAACAAAACAAAACCAAATAACTTAGACAACAAACTTATCAATAGTTTAGTAATTGCCTTAGACAACGAACTGGCAACTATTTTCATACTAAAATTGAAAATGGAAAAAATACTGCATGCCTTCACTATTTTGGCATGAGCAGCGATCTTGCCAATGTTGCGCACATACAAACATATGTGAAGTCTGTACCTTGAATGCTGCACTTCAACATCTTAATAGCAGCGCAACCAAAAGACTTAGGCACCGAACTTGCACTATTTTGAAACCATTAAAAAAAATAAACAAAAGACTTAAGCAACAAATTAGCCACCATTGTGAACTAATTAAGCAATGCATTTGCCACAGTTGCCACCCGGCCTACTGGTTGCTGGGTAGTTGCCTGCCTGACGCTGGTATGAGGAAGTTGTTGCTGCCACAAACTGCGCCTATCATTCGCTCGTATCTCGCAACTTTGGTCGCATGTGTGTGCCACCATTCATTGACCATTCTTCGTGCGCGCTTCAATTAACTTCGTTTTGTTTGGATTTTGTTAGTAATTTAGCTGCGCTTTAATCGCGCTTATCGGCTCGAATGCATCCATTTCCGTCTGGCAAGAAATTGTACTTGGTCTTGCAGCCGCTGCATTTGTGGCAAGCGATTCTGTATACCGCCTCGACTCGTGTGTCCTCGAGCTGAACACAGAAGAATCTTTTCAATTGCAGTTCCATTTCGCTGTATTGCTGTTCGTTAACGCTCATCGTTAATCGATGAAACCATCGGCCTTTCCCCCACCGCCCCCATTCTTGTCATTCCCATTAATCGAATGTTGTCAACGATTTTTCATGCCATATCATTTTAAGCATCTCCGATAACTGTCATTTTGATTTATTATCGGCATGTGGAAAGTATACAATTTGTGGCATACTTTTCATTGCAATTAGCGCACTTAATCCAATTTTTTTTCTCTCAACACACCATTGATAATTGACAAATGATTAATTATGAATAATTGATATAGTTAGTTGATGAAACTTTACATATTATTTGCCTGCTTGGCTAGCAATATTATTTTTTTTTCATTTACTTTTTCTACTGTTATCTTACGATATTTATGTGCTGGCAATTCTCAGGACACTTCATTTAAATCAAAATAAATTTTCCGATTGTTTTCGCTTACAAATTCAATTTCCCATTTTATTGTTGTTGCAAGCGTTTTCGCTTATTCGCTTGAGTTATTGGTATTTTCTCATCGGTCGAGTGATAATGCTATGCTGCCCTTACTTAGAGTCTACGTCATGATCGACTTCGCAATGATCTTGATCATGATCGTGTACATTATCATCATTTAGAAGTGGCAATTGTTAATTTATTGTTTTTGGCTGCCCGCGAGCGTTTATTGATTCAGCTTGCCAATTATTGTGCAAATAAATTCCAAATTGCGTGCGGCAACAACAACAACAACAACAGCAACAGCAACATATACAGCAACAAGTACAATGATTGCGGCAACCTTTGCCAACAACAAAGTGTTCGCTTCATGAACTTGACTCCATGTTATTCTGGTTCTGCTTGGTGTTGTTGAATTTCGTTGTTGCTGTTGCTGTTGCTGTGGTCATTGCCAGTGGCCAACCACATACATTTCTGTACTTTATGGGCACTTTGAAGCGTCCAAGAACCAACAAGAACAAATGGCCAACAGCGGCTATTTACTGAGCCAAGTAACGGATACACTTACCTCGTTTCGGCAAGAGTGGTTTCGAAAGGGGGCGGGTGGCCATAGGGAGAGGGCGGCTAAGAATTCTGCTAACAATGCGTTCCATTGTATCGTACAAATTGTCACGAAAAGTTTGCTGTTCAGGCTGCTGCTGCTAATAAGCTCAGCACGAGCTAAAATAGTTTTTCTCTAAAAGTGGCGGGGGTTGACAAACTAATCGCCCACAATAAGTGGGATGGATGTGATTCTTAAAGTGAACACTGGAAAAAAATTAGAGTGAGTTGAGTGATAACAAAGGAGTGAAGGCTGAGGATGGGGAAATCAATATTATCCTTAAAGTAGACTGTATATAAATGATGGGGCAGCAGATGAATCATTTATAAAAGAAGAAGAAGTTCAAGAAGAAGAAGAAGTTCAAGAATAATTTTAAAAGAGAAGTTTTATCAGCAGTTGAAGTATTAAATTAAGCAGACATTAATGCTAACGATGATGTACAAGATGAAGATACAAATGGAAAAGGAGATGAAAAGAGGTGTTGAAAGAGGAGCTGGGGCAGGAGTTTAAAGCAGAGATGAAACAAGAGATGAAGTAGATAATGTGGCTGTAGTTGAAGGAAGAGAAATTGACGGAAAGAAAAAATGGGAAAAACAGTCAAGGAAGTCGGAGCTTGTCATTTGTTTGCTGACTTTATGAAACTGCCAGTTTGCCAAGGTGAATGCTGGCAGGCTGCTAGAAATGCCAACTTCATCTTCGTCTGCAGCGGCACCAGCACCAGCACCATCAGCAGCATCAGCAGCATCAGCAGCACCAGCAGCAGCAACCACAAAGAACAAAAAACAATAACAGTAACAGTAACAATAACTTGGCCCGCAGCTGATGGTGCATCTCCGCCGGCTGTTGCTGCTGTTGGCGAGGCACCTTCTGGCAACTGACTGACAGACATTGAGATTAGCATTAAACATCAGCCACAACCCATCAATGCCACAAGCGAATGGCCAAAAATAAAACTACAACAGAAAAAAATCCAAAGTCAAAAGACAAAAGACAAAAGACAAAGACAAAGACAAAAAAGATGCCGATGCATGCACAGCTCAACAGCTCAACATAGATGAAGCTGAACGTGAAGCTGGCCACAAGTAGTCGACAGTGGCTCAGTGGCTCAGTCGCTGAATGCGAATGTTATGCAATTTCAGCTACTTAATGCCCATCAGTCAATCAGTCCAAATGCCTGTCATCACATTTGGTTCCTCTTTTCGTTGACAGCCGAGTCACATTTCACTTCACACACACACACACACACATACACCCATTTTTGGGCCATGTTAGGATTTGCCTATGCAGTTTAAGGCCTTCTCTAATTAGCTAGTAGAACGTGCAATCAGCAAACAGCTCACTGTTCATTTAAATGTGTATAAATGCGTATTAAGGTTTATTTCCAGCTTAATATCTTTGCTGATGTTAATTGGCAATTCGACTTGATAGTTGCTTATTTACAAGCTATCAACTTTATGGCTAATGGAATCCTAAGCGGAAACTCGCCTCAATAAACAAGCGTTCCAAAAATATGTCAGCTGAGATAGGAAACAAAATGAAATCACGACGAATTCTAAGTTCTCTTGTATGCAATAAATTAAAGATTTGCCATTTGGCCATCTTAACAATTACAGGCAGTCAAGTAGTTAGGATCGGCGAAAACTATTGCTTTCTGTTAGCAGCTCTTTATTAACACAATGCCTGTTAGCAGAAGTATTCTACTCTTTTTTTTTGTCTGTAATTTCGAAGCGTATGCATAATCAACTGAAATACGCCTTGCCAACAGCTAACGATCAAAACTTATAAATCATATGCTACTCATACATACATAACAACGTTCTCTGAACAATTTAGCGAAGCAAATGATATTTAATGGTTTGTTGAGTGCAATTTTGTTTTTTTTGTTTTTATTATCTATGCCAAGCAGCTGCTGCGATTCGTTATGGTAAGATTTGCACACTTCAGGGACCATTTTCGGTTTAGCTTTCCATTTGGACAACGTTAAAATAGTACCGTAAGAAAACTCGGCAATTTGGTAGGAACAAATATAAAAACAAAAAAAGCAAAAAAATAATAATGAAAACTTCACCGCAATTGGGCAATTGAATTGGGCATAAAAAAAACCAAAACCGAAAATTTCATTGGCCATTAAGTGCTTACCATTAGCGACAGTAACCACATTAGCCTTTCAGTTTTAGTAAATGGTAGCTGGCAACTGCCAACTGCTATATGGTGGACGCTAGATGGCTAATGTTGAAATTTGGCCAAGAGGCATGCAGAGAGATGTGAGACTGGATTGTAGTAAGAACTTCATCATTGGCGAGAAAGTTTCGCCAACAGCCATCGATCAATCGATTCTAAATCGACGCGATAACAACCCAAAGTAGCCAGGTCAACCAAATTTAGCAAATTTAGCCATAAATGAAAGACCAAATTGCAGAGTTTGTCCAGTTGCCCAGTTGCCCAGTTGCCGAGTTGGCAGCCATTGGCCATTGCCTGACGGCTGTCTGACGGGCAGTTTAGGGCTCATTAAAAACGCCCCAAATGCACCCGCTATGGCAGTGACCATTCAGATTCCGACAGCGGCTCCAACTGCAGCTTTAACTCGGCCTTCAGTTCCAGCTCCAGCTTCAGCTTCAACTCCAGCTTTGGCTTTGGATGTGCAACGCAGATATCTGTATGGTGTCTGTCTGTGGCTTCATTATTGAAATGCGCTCATAAAATATGAGAAATAATTGCAATTATTGAATATAAGCAACAAAATGCAATGCGGCCTCAGATCTTTCATGTACACTGAAACAAAACTAATGCAGCAATATGACCGAATTTAGATTAATTATTATTATCTATCACTTCGCTTACAATATGTATCAATTATAATTGATAGAATAAACATTTCTTGCACAATTACTTTTAACTGATAACTGAACTTTATAGTTTATTAATGTTTAATTATTGTTAAAATAAGTTTATGGAAAAATTGTTCAAATACTTTACTTATATTTTTCGCTGAGTGTGCGGCATTTGTACTGCTTAAGTGAAGGAGTGCAACCATTTGTGGCACATGCAGCGCCCACGCGGCCAGCTGAGGTTCAGTACTTTGTCTGGTGTCCGATGCTCGATGGCATTTTCTATGCATGTATTTGCATTTTCCATTTTTCATACCCCCCCCACCAACTTATTTAAGCAAAGTGTACGAACGCAGCGAACTGTGGACGTGGATTCTGGACATGGATGTGGATGTGTATATGGATGTGGTGCGCTGCAAAATCTCAAGATGTGGATGTGAACATAGTTGTGGCCGTTGCTCGTACTGAGACTGCGACTGGGTCTGGGTCTGGGACTTGGACTGGGACTGGGACTGGGACTGAGACTCTGCTTGTTGCTTTGGTTTAGTTTGTTTGTCAGACTCATTTGAATGCAGTCGCTATTTATGTTTTATGCTAAAGGCAGCCCAAGAGATAACACGCAACCGACAACACCAAATGGCTACGAGCTCAGCTCACGTCTCTCAGTTCGGCAGCTCTTCTGTTAGCCAGTTAAGGCAATGCCAAACTAGGCTGGGCTGGCCAGTTAAGATTGTTACCTTTTGTTTGCTTCAGCTTCAGCTTCAGCTTCTTTCAGCGCGACTCTCGCACAGGCGGCCTTTTAAGGTACGCTATATTCATATATATAAACACATTAATATATGCAAATAGATTTGGGCAGCCTTGCCTCAACCCCTAAACCTGGCTTATAGCATCGTTCTGGCCAAAAGTGTCGGAGCTGGCTTATTGAGTGATCCGTTCAAAACGATGTTTATAAATCAACGGGGGGAGAAATGCACTTAGTGCACCTCCAACACCAACTACCTGATTGACTGAATGCGAGACTGACTTTCGAGACTGGATAGATGCGTTGAGGAATCTGTTAATCAATTTTGGGAATGGTCGAAGCACGCACAAATGATTACTTCTAGAAACAGATTATGATCTTAAATTATATTGTTAGCTAGAACCTGTCTACAACGTTAGCCAGTTATGTTTTCATTGAGGCTTATACAGAGTCCAAACAAATCGAAATGAGATCGAATAGATTTGAATACAAATTTATATAGCTGTATATAAAACTGTTTACTAAATGATTCGAATATGTGTAGAATTAAATGGAATTAAATGGAATCAAAGCTGAATGAAAAACACTAATAGAAGCTTATAACATGACAACATATAACAGATTAAGAAAACTAAAATAATATTAATAATAAGTGCCATTTACTAATGAGCACAGAGAAGCGAATAGATACAATATTAGTGAAACAAACGAAAAGAAATGATTATCTAAAATTTAGAAAGAAACCCTTTTGATATCAACACAGTTTAATTGTATAGGCAATTTGTTCCACTGTACTCTTACCACTCATGGCCATCATTATTTCCGTTAACCAACTGGACAAGAGCAATTTCAAAATTGTATCAAATTGTTAACATTATTTCACGTTACCAACCACAACAGCAACAGCAAAATACCAACTGTCACACGGATTGGAAGGCATGCAGTTGGCTTATCCTCAATGATATTGAATGCAGCCAAAAAAGGAAATTACGTTTAAAAGACGTCAAACAGCTGAAGCTGCCATTTCTTTCTGCCAGACAGCAGCTCAAAAGTTGTCACAAACACACACAAACATGGGAACATTTCAAATGTGGTCTGACAATTCGGCGCTTGAATCTCATTTGCATATAATTTCTGTATATTTATATATATATATATATATATATATGTCTAAATATATATAAGTATGTGTGTGTATATATGGCATTTTATTGACTGTCTGCTGGTGGCCAAAGTTCTACTTAGCTGAGCTGACAACTTGGCATTAACGAGATGAACGGACATCGATGGGTGAATTCAATATCAGCCGGAGGGCAGGTTGTGGTAGGGTGCGACGGGGCGGGTTGGGGTGCACTTTTAACAACAGCAACGTTGACAATTGCATCGTTAAGTCGCTGATCTGGCAGCACCAACAGATCAGTTGTTGTTGCAGTTCTTGTTTGTTGCTTCATTAGATGAAATAAAATCTTTGCTGTTTAATAAGGATGCTCAAGTCAATCAGCAGCAGCAACATTAACAAAATGCAATAACTGCCACTGAATAACAGCAACAACTGCTGCTGCAGTAGTTAGCCAAAATACCATTTGCTATTGCATCTTTTGGCAGCCATAAACCGGTCAAAATTAACCTACTTAGCCACAATGCCAACTGCTGTCGCTGTTGCCATTGCCTTTCCCAAAACAAAAAAAAAAAGTACAACAAACAAAAATAACCCAAAGCAAATCTCTTGTACGTGGCACGCTGTTCGAAAGCCAACAAAAAAGGTCCAAAACGAAAAGAAACAAATCTGATGAAGATGCAGTTGGCATCAGTTGAGTCAAAGCCGAACTTGTTTAGGTTTTTACTTGTTGTAATTTACCACATTTAAATCGCAACTCTCCATAGGAAATGCATTTTTCGTGTCTTTAGCTGAATTTTCGTGCCTGCTCACGAGCTCAGCGCTAACTTCAACCAACTGAACTTAAAGTTGAAAGTCAAATCGTACACGCAAAAGAAATATGACTTTAAGAAAATAAGCTAAAAGCTACAACGCCCACAGCTCCGCCTCAAAAAAAAAAAAAAACAAAAACGCCCAGTGCTTTGTCAAAGTTGATCAATACATTTTTCATTTCTCTTTTTCTCTTACGTATATCAATTGATTGATTGATTGAAAATATTGTAAACTTTTTCCCATGTATTCTAAGGATAGATATGAATGCTTTATAACAATTTGCGGTTTGTAAACTGATCTGATTAGTTTAGATCATGTTGAAATTAGTTTCTTACGATTTCACTAGCAAGAGATTCGATATCTATATAATGATTTTAATGCGAGCACAGTTCTGTGTATTGTATCGTGTAACTGACATCAAAACCTAACAATTTATGATAAAAACAATAGAAGAACCAGTAGACGAATGATTGCATTTCTCAAACAATCTCTTATTGTTCTTGCTGGTTGTTCTTTGTTGGCATAGATTGTTAGATAGACTCCTCTCTATGCGCTGTTAATGGGGAGCTGTGTTTTGAGGTTAACCGCGATGCGAAATTGAAAATTGCAAATGGGTCCAGAGAGAATAAAAAAAATAAAAAGTGGAAAAAAAACCGCATTCAGGTCTAAGAAAGAAGCTCAAAACCCCAAACACAAAGCGAAGCGTAAATACATCACACTCGCACATCAGACATCAGACAACAGACAACAGACAACATACAACAGGCATCAGGCATCGAGAGGCAAGGGGCAGTGTCGATATCAACTTCAGTTCCTATTGCCGGTTCGGGTAACAGCTTTAGTTGCTAGTTGCAGCCTGCGCCTGCCTGGCGACTGACTGACCAGTTGACCAGGGTTAATTGATTATCAAAGCAAGGCTTCGCCAACTGGTGTGCTGATGGCGTTGCCGCCGTAATTTGCCACCAAACCCCTGCCCCATTGCTGTTGAGGCGCAAATGAAGATCAGCGTCCGCTTTCAACCGCAATGACAAGCGTCACGAGATCAAAGCATTAGGAACCAAATTAGAATTTGCCATAGGCAAAGACCAAATGCTGCTACTCCTCGATCCCGCCGTCTATGCCTTGGTTAACAAGCTGTTTGTGTTGCATTTGGAACAGAGATACGTAGAGTGGTAGCAATAACAGCTAACAGCATTGCCCCAACCCCCACTGGAAAATAGTGGACGTGACTCTGGCATCTCTCTGGCTTTGGCATTGGCTTTGGCTTTGGCTTTGGCATTGGCATTGGCATTGGCTTTAGCTTTTAGGTGTAGCTTTAGGATTGTCTTCGTGTGGCAGAGTCAACACCAAAAACAGGCCGGCAAATGGCTACAAAATCAAGTGATTACTGTCTAGCATCACGAGTAATGAAACGTGACTCAAATCGTAGTTGAACACCCCAGCGACAAACACACACACAAATATATATATATATATGTATATATGTATATATATATATATATATACAGCAAACACACGCAAGCACAAATCCCCAAACCGAACGAAGTAAAACACGAGGCAAACAGCAATTAGAACAGACCAAACAACAGCAACAACAAGCTAGCAAACAAGACCAAAACTCGCAGATTGGCAACTGAGGAGGAGCTGCCTGCAGCTGCACCTGAGCTGTGGGAAAAGGAGGTAGGTAGAGGCAGCAACCTGGTCACTGGATAGAAAACTACATCATCAATGTCGTTGCATGTCAGCCATTTAGATAATGGCGACCATTTGGTGTTTGCCAGTGTCGAGTTGCTCTTGCTCCTGCAACAGGATCTTCTTTTATTTTACTTTTTTTTTTATCTTTGTAGTATTAGTTGCTATTTCTTGTTGTCTGTTGCTGTTGTTGTTGTCTGCTTAGTTTTGTATGTGCAACAAGACTTCAAGTACTTGTGTGTGTATCTCTCTCTCTCTCTCTCTCTCTCTCTGTCTTTCTCTGCGTGTAGACCGACTCAAAGGGTTTGCTTAGCCTGGTAAAAAAAAGAGTAACTGGTTGGCTGGAGTGGAGGTAGCAGCAGGGTCACTCAATTGAACCTTTGACAGGAACACACACAACACAAGTTGAGTTATCTATAGATTAAAATAGAATACATTAAAGCTTAAGATGCCTTCGCATATATTAAACGCGAGCATTAACAGTGAGCCTGAGGTGCACGCATTTGAGATACGTTTGTGGTGTCAATGGCGATTTCGACTCCTTTGGACATGGGTACTTGAAAACAAGCCTTTGAAAACAGTTGAGAAGATGTTTAAAAATGTTTTATGATAAAGAATGAGATGCAAAAAGCACAGGAAAAGCAGTCAAATAATAAGACTAAGATGGAATAGTTGGTGTGCCTTTTTCAATATGTGCGAGATCTCGAATTATATAAAACAAATCGTATTAAGCATTTGAAATTACATCTCAATAGTTATGAAAATTTGTACATAGAACTATACTTCCCGAGATCAAATTCCAAATAGTTAAAATTTATAGTTGTCTTATGAATTTCATGTTTAAACAATTGGAATTTTTTTTGTAGCTCGGTGACTGCAGTATCGACCAGTTACACTTGTGTGCCTGTGGCACTCTGCTGTGGTTCATAGCCGTATCAGAACGCTATAAATGGTAATAACCGCCCAGTCCATATCCGTTGGGCGCTGTCCATGAATTTTTCTAGAAATTTGCATATGTTGTGCCAAAGGTAACCGAATACGTTGGGGTCGGTAAAAGGTTGGACCCGTTAGGCCCCAACGAAAAACTATGCAAATCTTCTGAGCGCGTCCACGCCCAACTGCCAACTGGAACTGCAACTGCAGCTTTGACTGCAGGGCACACGTGTGTGTGTGTGTGTGTGTGTGTTTTGGCCATGTTTCGCTCTGTTTACAGATGCAAAACTGACACTGCAACACCAGGCGGCGGCGGCAACTTGGCACTTGGCATGCCTGCCAGGCAGGAAAGAGACCAGATCGCTGAATTTTTAGGGCCTTAGATATCATCACACACACACACACACACACACACACATACACACACAGACACACATACTAACACTTACATACAACCTGGTGTTTAAAATATTTCACTTTTGGTTCTGGCCCAGCCGCCCACTGTTGTTGTATTGTTATTGTTGTTGTTGCTGTTGCTGTTGATGTTGCTGTTGCTGTTAGCAACAACAATGGCCAGTCCACAGCTGAGGATGATTTCTCGGATTCCATGGCTTCTTGGCCGGCACAAAACGGCGCAACGGCAAATGTAATTCATGGCATTAAAAACACAAGGCAGAGGCCTCAAAATGGAAAATTGCCATGCATAACAATTTTTTTCTTTCCGAGTTTTGTTTTTGGTTTATTATAAAGAGCTGTAAAGTGCTCGCTGGAGGCCAGCAGCAGGAGCCGAGCCGAGTGGCGGGGTCAACAATTTATGCGGAGCGAACGCAATTCGGTTACAGATTTCAAAGTTACCGTGAAACTGTTGCGGTTAGATCTGCCAGCGTTGATTATGCGTTCAACATTCTTAAGTTTGAGCATTTATATATATATATATATATATATATATAAAGCCGTTAGATTAGTTGAAGCAAAGGGACAGCTGACAGCCAGAACCAGAACTTATTGCTGGGAATATAACATAGCCAGAACGGCTAGAAAATATCTGGTACCGCAGAGTTAAGAATTTATTACAACTAGAACTACCAAAAACAGATTTAAGAGGAAAGAGTTCTCCTCTATGACATGGGCTGTTAGCTGTAGCTTGACATGTTCCTCATATCGCCAATATAATTAAAAAGGATCTGGTCTGCCTCTGACCCTGCTGCGAGAAAAACAAATCCAGCAGCACTGAAGTGTAACCTGGACCATTAATGAGAATTACAGTAGCACGAAGCTACATTGAGATGATGTCTTGATAATGTCAGATGTTCTAAGCCAGCTCACAGCATATTTCTGCTACATCTGTCACTGATAATGTCAGCAAAACTGAGCATTATTTAGATGCATGCACGAACTTATCGTCTCAACTGAACTGGATCTGGTTCTATTGCTTAGTGGAGCGTAGTTCATCAGCGTTTGTGTTTTTTTCTTTTTCTTTTTTGTATGATGGCTAACTGAGATGATAGGCTGAGAGATGGTAGTCAGAGGCCTGCCTGCCTGCCTGCCTGCCTGCCTGCAAACAAGACTCGTCCATTGAGTTGGCGGCCTGCCTACTGGCTGCCTAATTCAATTAACTTTCACTATGCGCAACTCCATTATGATTCTGAGCTTCAGTTTCAGCGTCAGCTTCTAGCCGCAAGTTCAGTTGATTTTGCTTTGGCTTCGAGGCTTATCTCATCGCTTAGGTCTGCAGCACGTTTGATACGGGCCAGCCCCTTTGCTGCTCCCTCCCTCCACCCCACCTCCTAACTACACAACTATGTTCTGGTACGTGTCGTGTGTCATTAAGTAACGGTAATTTACCACGACACCGATGCGATACGCCGCCTTTTGTTGTTGTTGCTGCTGCTGCCCCGGGGCAGGAGTAACTCCGCATAAAAAGATGCGGGTTTTGCCTTAATTTCATGCTCATGCTTTTATTACGCCAATTTTCTGTTGTTTTCCATTTTATGATCTTATTAGAGCTGATGAAGCCGCTGCTACGCTAAACAACACATTAAAGCGACAACAACAACAACAACAAAAAGTAGTACGCAACACAAAAAAAAAAAATAATAATAACAAAGGACTTAAGCGACAAACGCGCCGTTCAACATATGCCGCTAGCTGAAGATCATTTATCAAATGTCTAAGATGGTTTTTTGTTTTATGATATCGGAAAGTTTAGTAAAAAAAATTTACGTTTATTTTCAGTTATGAGCATATAGTTAAGATCTGACGTAAATCGTTTTACTCCGATTCTGTTATTACCATAGATAATCAAATTATGTTTAACCTTTTTTTAACACATCATCATGTTAATAACCTGCTTAACAACTTTTGCTTTTACTTTCAGATTCTACAACGAAAGCAAATTTTGTGCAAAATATAAGGTAAATATCCGAAAAACTTGTTCAGCCATTTGTTATTCTAGCGTGTTTCTCATGTTGTTTTCATTTTGCTTTCAACAATTTCATTGTCAAAATATTGATAAACATCATTTATTTGTCGACACCAATATACATTTTTGATTGACTTATGTCGTGCCATTATATGTATATATATATATATATGCACATAAAGCAATATGTTTATATATATTGATAAGTACGTGTTGTTAGATGGCGCGCGTTTTTGCTATAAATGCTGAGAAAGCATGGGAAATGGTTAAAAAAAAAAGACAGACGAAATCCAAGCTATGCTAAATTTGTATGGCTGTTGTGAAGAATTGGGCTGGGAGAGGTGGGTGGGTGTTGTGGCGTTGGGATATTGTAGCGCTGAATTGGCCATTAGCTGCGACACGACTTCTGGCTCGCTTGTGGCTCATCTTGGCTGTGTTCTATGCCCGCTTCGCTTTCACCGAATTCATTTTATTTATTGAATTCTGTGCATGTCGAGCACGTTTGCACGAATGAACAACAGACGAGCATACACACAGACGGACGGGGAAACGGACGTACTTTGAGTCACTGCGACATTTGGAATATGTTCGCGAATATGTATAGGGAAAAGTTGCGATTGTCAAGGAACAGCAACAGCAACAGCAGCAGCAACAACAGCAGCAGCAACAACAGCAGCAGCAACAGCAGCAGCAATAGTTACAGAAGCAACAAAAAAATAACAGCAACCAAGTGCTAAATAAAATAGAGGCGGACTTGCGGTGCAGGGGGCAACGGACATATGACAACGGCCAGAGCAGCACATGTTGGCATGCCAATGAATTTAAAGCCACGACTCCGGCCAATGTTGTTGCCAGCCCCGATCTGCCCCTCCTTGCAAACCTGAGTGGCATGTGAATGAGACGCCATCGAAACACACAAAAAAGAAAAGACAACAAAAAAATTTGGTACACAGCGCTGTGTTTTCTGGCCAGAAATTGTCTTAGGTCGTGCCAAGAACGACGCGCATTATAAATGTACAACAACAACAAATACAACCAGAGCAACAGCAACAGCAACAACAACAACAACCGAAACAACAACCACTATCAAAATGAAAATGAAAAGTTCTCATGCGACAGAAAAGTCACAAAATAAATGTGAGCCGTGAGCGAGACAAGAACAAAAACATTTGACAGCGCACGTCGCATTTGATGCACTCCGTTGAGAATAGAGGAGCGAAAGGGAGAGAGAGAGTCAATGAGTGAGTGAGATTGTTGCATAGGTTAAATATGTTGCTTTGCTCTACATACAGAGCAATAACAACAACAATAAAAGAAAACTAAGCAAAGCGACAAATTTACAATAATAAAAAAACATAAATAAAACGGGGAAAGAAAAAACTCTTGGCAATTAGAGTCTAAAAAGAAAATAAAAGAAAACTAAGCTAAAGAAATTCCAACTGAAGTGAAAACCAGAGCAAAGAGCAAAACGATTGTCTTTAACGAGAGAATGCGTTCAGGGCAGGGGTAGCCAAGGCAAAATGTTAAGGTGACTGCACAAATTGAATGACCGCAATTGGATTGTAAAAATAAGCGTTCGTTTCTACACATATAAACAGACGTCGGGCCGAGTTTCTATTTTATACGATCTGTAAGACATCGAAAGCTAAACGTAATAAAAATGGTTTAGTACAGAATATCAAATCAATAACCGAACAATTGATATTCACACTGCAGACATATCAATTGTCTATAAGTAGTTATCGATCGATTCATATTCACAATTAATGTCATATTAAAAAAACAAATATAAGCAATTCTTCAGCACTGATCGAAGAGATGTTTCGGCACTATATACTTGCATGCACATCACTAGTTGAAATGGAACACGGCCGCGACTGACCGCAAAAACTCATTTGCTGCCGGACTGACAAGTAATCTGGTACGGGCAGTGGCAGAGGTTGCTTAAAAGGGAATCGGTTTATGCATGCGGCACTTGAAAACTGGCTTAATTTTGCGGCCAAGATCGCAGCCCGTGAGTTGCCCAAAAAAAAAAAGAACACTCTTATATCCGGCTGACCCACAAACACTTGAGAAATTGCTTGAGTCGGCAAGTCGATGCGGTTAAGAGTTAACTGCTGCATCCGAATCATAAAATATAAAACCAACCAAAGCAGCAACAAAATCTTTATATCTGTATGTCATGTGTGTGTGTGTGTGTGTGTGTGTGTGTGTCTGAGGGACTTGGCGACGACGGCACAGAACTTGGCCCACTTCCAGGTGATATGACCGCTTTTGGTAGCTTGTTGCTGTGTGTGTTGCCACAGTTGGCATAGCGTTCGTTTCTAATCGATGCAACTGCATCAGACTGTCAATAAAAAGAGAAAGAGTCCCATGGCAAACAGTCAACAGGCAACAGACAGCAGCCAACAGCCAACTGGCAACTGGCAACTGGCAACAGGCAACAGGTAAGGCGGCAGTGGCTGCTGCACTTTCCAGCCAACGCACTTTCCCAACGATCAATCGTTGCCATCTTGACACCTGTGCAGCCACAGGAAGGGGACTCGTTGACATTGTCTGAATTTATCGATAAATGTGTTGTTGAGTGTTGAGTTTGATGCTAAACGTACTGTAGACCACTATGGAAATATCGAACAAAGACTAGAAAGCCCAACAAAATTGAAAGTGTCATTCCTGCACAAGTTAATACCGAATGGGAAAGCATTAACCTCAAGACTAGGGCTTAGATCCAACTTGCTGACTAACTGCAATGTTCCCATATTTTCGATGTTGGCGTCTGCAATCGTGCGTCATTACCATGCTGCATTTGTATTGATGTTGTCGTTGTTATTGTTGGGCATCGCATCACGAGAATTGATCAAACAAAATGCCAAATGCATTAGCATTAAGCCCTAATCAAATCATGATGATGACGATGATGATGACGATGATGATGTTCATTCGAGTAATGACATCCCTGGCAGTCGCGTTCGTCCACTTATTCCCAGCGGACAACAGCAACAGTTGCTGCTGCAGCTACGTGCGTAGCATTTGGCGATGACTGTTGCGGATTATGTGGCGACCTTTTGTGGGACGCCCAACTGACGGGCAACCAGGCAACCAGGCAACAGGGCAACAGCTTGGTGCTGACCAAAATGCCCAATTCAAATCGAAATCCATTTCAAAGTGGCCCATTGTGATTGGCAATCGGGCAGCAGCAGCAGCAGCAGCAGCAGCAACAACAACAACAATAACAACAGCAACAGCAACTTTAACTACAACTACAGCTACAACAACTGCATCTATCTCGTTTCTGATCTGCTGGTTGCTCTTAACTTTGCTGAGACTGCGACTGAGTTATGCAGTCATTTCTCAAAGATCGTCGGTTGCTGTTGCTGTTGCTGCTGCCGTTGTTGCTATTGTTGTTGTTGTTGTTGTTGTTGTGCTTGATTTCCGTTGCTTTTGTTGTTGGTGTATTCTAACGCTTATCTCAGGCTGTTAACCAGGTCAACTAACGGCAACGGCCGCAAGCTGTTAAAGCCAACTTAAACAAATAACACTCATTCATTCAGACTCGCAATCTCTCTCGCCCGCCCTCTCGTTCTCTTCCGTTAACTTTTACCACACGCTCGCGCTCTGCCCGCATATCTTGCCACGTTCTTAGCACTCGCTATCTCTCTCTCTCTCTCTCTCTCACTCTCTTTCTGTCTCTTTCTTTTTTTTGCGCGCAATTTACGCATATTACGAGCACATTCAATTTTCTTATTGGGTTTTCCCGCTTTCTTTCAATACAATTTTTGTGCACCAATTGAAATCCACCAAACAGGTCAGGGGCCAAAATCAACCAGAATGATATGGAAAGAGGGCGAAAGACTGAGACTGAGCGAGTGCCAGTGGCAGGGGCAAGGCCAGGGGCAGGGTCAGGGTCAGGGTCAGGGACAGGGGCAGGGCATTCGATTCATTGATAATGACAAATAATTGTTACAAATGCCAGTAATTTCTTATTCAGCAATTTCAATTGCTGAGCGCATTGGCATTTGGCTTTCTAAGCCGATTTGGCTAATGGCCCATACAGTTTGTGAACAACAACAGAAACATTCATATCAGCAGCAACAGTGTTGGTATGTTCTAGGTGCCAAACCCACTGAACCTACAGCTATTTCTCCAACTGCTTAAATCTTCTTTTTTGTCCGACATTGCTATTACCAGCTAATAGCTGGCTAATGAACTAACAGCAGCAGCAATTTACATTTGATTGTAATAAATGATGAGCAGCAGCGTCAGTAGCAGCCACAAAGTTGCCCATCACAACACTTGGCATGCAAAAAAATATAAATCAGCTTTCGTTTGCCACCAGCAGCTGCAGCTGGTCGAGTGTTTTTATAAATGTTTAGGCAAACTTACTGGTAACATTGTAGCTGCTATCAATCATGCCACAGTTCCGATCATCCTGTGGTTGCATACACTAAAGTCACCCTGGATATGTAAGGATATATAGCCAATATATATATATATATATATATAATTGAAAAAGTCTAATAATATAGAACTAGAAGAAAATCAGTGATTAGCATATAATGACTTGAGTTATCTATATAAAACAATAACTGTATAATTTGTTAGAGGGCATTCGCAAGTCGAGCACTTTTGGCAACTTAATGAATCCATATGTTTCTGTTGCATACTCACATTTGACTAGATCACATGCACGACGCATGCTTCAGACTAATGTCTATCTCTTTCTCGCTCGCTCTGCGTCGTTGCGTGCCACATTTAAGCTTCAAATCAAAAGGGGTGTGTGTGCGGCGTATGTATGTGCAACTGTGTGTATGTTAAATGCCATAAAAATCACACACAGCATAATTCTTAACAAACACAACACAACACAACACAACTGAAAACATGCACAATCACTCAGCATGCAACATGGCATTCCATTCCGTTGCCAGTTGCAACGTCACGTGCGGCATCTGTTTACCCCCCAAGCTCTCTACCTTCTTACCAAACAGCTCACCCTCTATCCCGCTGTGGTTTAATTAAATGCTGGTTTTTAAAATTGCATCTGCAAAATGAGCCACAATGGGCCACTTAGGAGCAAACACATATACACACACACACACACACACACACACATAGGCACACACAGACATAGTTGGCAAGTGACCGCATTTGCTTATCGAGCTGGTTACTGCTGCTTGCTGTGGCATGTTGCCATGTAGCAAGCAAATTGGTCATCTTCATGTGGCATCTTTAGCAATGCCAATGTTGTTGTTGCTGTTGTTGTTGTTGTTGTTGTTACCAAGCTCCGCTTCTGTCTTTCTCTCTGGCCAGGCGCATTCAATTATTTCCATGTCCTGATTGTCTTGTCGTGCAGCCGCGTGAGTTTTGTATTTAAAAATAGGCCGCCACAACTTTAAATTGCAACAATTTTTAATGAGCTGCTGGTGCTGTTGCTGTTGCTGTTGTTTTTGCTGTTGCTGTTGCTGTTATTGCCACAGCGAATCTCTAGCGCCAGTTACAGATGGTAAAGTGTCAGTCCTGCTGTAATGAGGCAATGTCTTGGCTAAAAATACATGCATACCGCAGCAGCACGCAGAACAGCCCACTGTCCCGCTAATAAGATAAGTTTGTTGCACGAGAGCTGCAACAATGTATCATAACAAGCTATCATGTTCACCTTAAGTACAATTCAATATTTATTCATAATTTATACGAACATTACAATGTAATATGGTAAGCTACAAATAAAAATAAATTGTATGACATGCTTCACATGCAGAAAGACCAATTTGAGGGTGCCACCACTTATTTTAAGTGACACTTAATGTAAGCACTTAACTCAGAGTAAAAAGCATCGACTGTTGCAGTAGAAGTTGCCAATTGTAAATATGAAAAAGATATGTGCTAAAAAGTCAGTCGAGCATTCTGCTAAAATATTTGTTATTTATAAATTGTGTGCTGTCAAAATATCTTTATGTAGCACTTTATGAATTTAGTACAGTGCTATAAAGCACTATCAATGCTCCAATCATAATGCAATTTACTCTTCGACAATCAAACTTTCTAACTTGCTGCAATCAAGTGAAGGCCTTAAGTCTGTGATATATAACCAAAATAAACAATTCAAGAGAAAGATAGTTAAACATATATGTATATTTTATTGATTTGATAGCCATTACTAGACAGATAGACAGACAGACAGACAGACAGACATAAGCGAGTATAAATCTGAAGCTTAAGGTGTTTAGGATCAAGAACACTGAAAGGTATTATATTTGAATACCCTTGGATCTTTAATACCAGAGTGGAATAATACTGTGGAGTACTTTCCTAACTGGAGCTTGTAATTCCCGCTAATCACTTTCATTTTGTTGGAGATCGGTGTGCTCATTGTATCAATTGATTACAATGCTTGTCATAACATGTGGTTAAAGCAAATGAGTTTCACTTGTTGATCAAATGGTTGGCCAACCACAATCGTAATGAACATGGCCAGGGTTTGAAGTGGAATTTAACCGGGGGGTGGGGGGTAGGTGAGGTCAGCACTTGCAATTAATTGTAATTTGTGGGGCGCATTGAAGCAGCGTCATCATCATAATTGCCATAAATCATGCAACGCTGCACTTGCCACAACTAGCTGTGGCATCTGCTACGTTGGGTTGAGCTGCTCCGTTTGCCTGCTGAGCTGTAACAACTGCTCATCTCTTTTGTATACACTCTTCTTCTATATCTTCTTCTTTTTCTTCATTTTCTTCATCTTCGTCTCTTTGTCTCTTATCCGCCACATTCCGCAACTCAAATGCGCTCTAATGACTCCTGTTCTTTGTTGCCATCGCTTGCTGCTGGCTGCTGCTAGCTGCTGGCTAATGGCTTTTTGTGGCATAACTTCCGCGTAGCCAGGTTGGCCACGCTACCAGGCGAGAAGTCAAAGAGGAGGAGTCGTGCCGACCGCCGCTTCTTGGAACGAGCCACAGCCCACACAGCTGATCGAAATCGAGTTGCCAAACATGAGCCCAGGCAATTGAACGATCGATTGCTCACTATCCCACTCCCACAATAAATGCTCTCCCTATCTCTCTCCCTTTCTCTCTCTCTCTCTCTCTCTCTCTCTATCTCTCTCTCTCTCTTTCTGTCTTTCTATTGACAGCTGCATATGCATGGCGCAGACAATCTGTTAGCCATTCCAAGAACAATTTTTTAAATGTTTTGGACCCATCACAGTCCCAGCAAACAGTACGCAAACATCAGCACAGCGATCGATTCAAAATGTAAACTTCCAGAATTGAGAATCATCATTTTCAAAATTCAAATTTTTTGTATTTATTTGGATAATTTTACAATTCTAGAATTGAAACTTAAAATACTCGAAATGAAGCTATAGCAATTTTTAAGAGTGTTTAAGTGGAAGTGCCATAGACATATATATTCAATGGTTATCGCCTTATAGCCTTTCAAATTATCAATGTTCCCAATATACATATAATATATATTTAAAAAAAAAGAAGAAAAATGTATTTATTGTGCATGGCAATCATTAATTATGACTTTCACAAGAAATATTTGCAAATTACCAGACCAACTGGTGCCGTTTTCATTTTCGAGCGACCACTGTACTCATTTGCAGTCCCAAGCCCAAACCGAAGCCCAATCTCAGCGTGGGCAACACCACACCCGATTTCTTCTTCCTTCATTTTGGGGCCCGCATATCTTGCGCCTGCATCAACTTTCAGCCAGCTTGCCAGCCAGCCAGTCGAACGAGAGATGCACTTTCAAATATATTTTGTCGACACCCTTGCCCCTTTCTTCTTCCATTTGTGTCTGTACCTGGGCTTAAAGTGTTGCCGAACAACCTTGAGGCAGTCGAACTGGCCAACTGAACAATCTGAACTTAGCCTGCGACTTAACCAAACCACATCCTCGGCTATCAGGCTGTGTGATGTGATATCGCCGCGTTCAACTTGTTATGCAATAAATTTCCGGTTCTAAGTAACAACAGCACATATTGCAGCAAGCAATCAGGCATAAAGACAACCAGGCAACCAGGCAACAGCGGCCACTTCATTCCGGCCAGTTTTTGTTCCGATTTGCGCGTTAGTTCTGGTCTTTCAGTTTAACATGCGCAACGATGGCGTCGGCTCCTAAATTAAATGGCATCCTTTCGCGTACTGACAACTCTGTAACTACAACTGCCACTACTGCATCTGCCACACCTGTGGCACAACCCCGTCCAAGACAGGCAGGCAGCTAGCGTGATTCAATCATAACGAATGCAAATTGGCGCGCACTGTCAGCCTGGACTCGTTTGTATGTTCATTTTAAGTGAGTGTCATCTTTACAAATTAGTAACGGCATTTAATAGCACATACAAAAATTAAAAAAAAATATATATTATAAATGCAGCGACAGCTGAACAAGTTTCTGTTCCAAGTCATTTGTTTTACTTGCACTCAAAGCGAACAAATTTCATTTTTGTTCTAAATACGATGCTACAAATATATAAATTAATTATAAGTTTGCATTCAAAAGCTCAGTTTTTGTAATCTTAAATAAAATGAAAATATTCAATCCGACTCAGATTCAATTATTTGTTAGCATCGCATCCTCCGATGGGTAATGGCAAGTAGATTACTCAAAAGGCAAGTGGGAAGACAAGCCACCGCTTGGTAACAACATCAGCAGCAACACCTGGTAAATGGCAAGCAATTTGCTCGTCTTACTCCAAAAGAGCAGCCAGTGGGAAAGTCACAGCCTTGGCTCAGATCTCTATTCCCAGTTCTTTGCACACAGTTTGGGATGCAGTTTTCAGCAGCAAATGAAAAGGCTGCCACCTATCAATGTTAATATAATTTGCCAGTCATTATTTTGTAGCCGCCTCTCTTCGTCTCTCCCAGTTTAACTGGGATTTCGCCATGCGTTGCATTTAATTTGTGTAAAGCGTTTTGCACTGCATTTTTCTTCTAATATGCCAAGTCACCCGAAGCCCCTCCAAATGCTTCTTGATGCATGTGGTCCAGGAGAAATATATGATCAGCAAGATGGGGTTAGAGTTAGATGAAGGCCGCTTCATGTTGCTTGCCTTCCTCACGCCTTACTACATTATTATTTTTTTGTAATTATAACTTTTAATATTCTCACACACACACACACACGTACAATCTGATAGAGTGGAGAAAAGCCAAAGCGTGTTTCTTGCGTGCAGCTGGCAACTTGGGAAACTCGGGCAACTCGGCAAATTCAGCAAACTCGGGCAACCGGCAACCGGCAACCGGCAACTGGCAACTGGCAACTGGCAACTGGCAACTCGGCAGCTCTTCAGCTGTTGTTTCTCTGCCTTGACATGTTTTGCGATGCTCCATTGTTCGATAGCAATTATTGCATCGCACTTCTATTGCATTGCGAAACTGGGACTTGGGACACCTATAGCTAAAAGACACGCACAACACACACACACACACACATACACGAGCATACTCACGCACACTTTGTAGCAGGTGCTTCAACTTGAGCGGTTGCACGTTGCGCATCTTTAAACTGTGATGATTGAAAATTGCATAATTGCACTGAGCAGATAAAGACACACAGAGAGTGTGGAGAGACAGAGAGGGAGATCGCGACAGAGAGAGAGAGAGCGAGATAGCTATTCGCAATCGCACTCATTTACTTAGACACTCGCGTGTTGTGACAACAAATTGCAAATATGAAAAGGCCTCCATTTCCGCCGCTGATCGAGTGGACAGACAAACTGACTGACGGACAGACAAACGTGGCGAACAGATTGCAATAGCAAAGCTGTAAGGCCCAGACATCCGTTTCGAGTGCCCCGCACACTCAAACACACAACATTCATGAGTGCGACTAGAACTCCGTGCATGTTCGATGCATGTCGACTTTCAAGGGGTGAGAGTTTCACAGACAGAGAAAGGAAGTGAGTTAGCTGGAAATCAGAAGCTTGCGGGTTTTCTTTATGATTTGCCAAAGCCATTTCTTTGCCAACTCAGGCTTGTGTTAAAGTTCGAATCATTTGAGCGATCGCAGTGTGAATTTAATAATTTATTTTCTGATTGCATTCCCTAGATATCGGTTAGTAAGCACGTATGAGCAGTCTAGTATACGCTCAGCTTGTTATTTATAAATTATAATTAATATTATATATTAATAAGTCATAATCATAATCTGTATTATGATCATTTCTAACTCTTCAATAAATTGCTGTTGTTTCAATCTAGTTTTGCGCAAATTAAATTGCATTCAATATTAAATATGATTTAATTGATATTCTAAGCAACTTTAAGCTTTCGATTTCGAACTTATTTGTAGCATTGAATAAGCAATGAATAATTCATATTGAATTACGATAATCCTTAAAGATAAATCACTTTCTTCACAAGCATTCCATACACTGATTTCAATTTCAATTGTAAATGGATTCCCCAAACCATGCGTCATTTAGATTAACTCAAACGTCACTCAACTTGTTGCCCCTTTCACATCCCATACATCATTCTCAAAATTATACAGTTAAGTAGATAATAGAGCTGTCACTTCGACTAATTAAAACTGGAACTTCTTTTGTAAAAGAAACAGCATTTCGACTACTGTTTTCTGTTTTCTGTATTCTGTTTTCTGTTTTCTGTTTCTGTTTCTGCGTTTCGCCTTTCTACAAGCTATAAATTTTGGCCTCCTCTGACGACCAATGTATGACAACGAAACGAATTAACGAAATGAAGAAATAACGAAATAACGAATGAAAACAAGAAAGCAAATAAGAAAATCAGATAATGAAGAAGAATTGCCGTTGGCTGTGGAGTGTTGCAATTTTATCTGGTTTCTGAATGGGGTTTCATTTGACTTTTGGATGGTCGGTCGGTCGGTCGTCTCTCATTTCTTTTTAATTGACTTAATTGCATATTATTACTTTCACTGTTTTGTCCAACTTGCTTTGTGGCTGTATTGTCACCGTTATATTGTTTGCCATCTAATTTCCAGTTTTGTATCATTTCTAATTTATTTCTCTCCTTTCTTTGAGCAGAGAGCTCAGTCTTTGACATTAGTTCTGTATTGTTTGCGTTGCGCTTTCGTGCATAAATTCGTCTTTATTATGAATTATTAAAAAAACAACAACAACAAAAATACAACTAATCTGTTGATTTTCTTTTGTTTAATCTTTTTGTTGCTCTTGGGCGCTTTTCTCTCTGATTGGAGTAACGGTATGACCTTTGAAATGTTTGCCTTTGCGTCTCGCTTCTGATATGTCTGCTTTTTTCTCTCTCTTTCTACGTCTTCTTCTTCATCTGATGGTGCTCATCTAATGTTGCTCATGTGCTGTGCCACAGGAACTTTTTCTATCTTTTGACTGGTTATGGCATTCACTAGCTCACTTGCTCAGTTGCTCACTTGCCTCGTAATTAGAGGCCGTACGCGAAGAGGAAGTAAACGTGCCTAATGATAACCTTTACCTTGTTGCCTGCTGCTCAGCCACAGGGCGTCCAAGCCGCAACAAGCGAGAAGTGGAGGAGCGAGAGGAACAGCCTCAATCTGAACCTAAAACAAAAAGGCAATCCAAACCAACAATCCTCCCCCATTCTTCTACCCGTCCCCCATAACATTCCCGTCCATTTTGTTGGGGGCAAGCGTACAATTTTCTTGATTGCCGGTTACCAAGCGCGCTGCATCATCCATCTAACTAAGTACGCGCCACTGACCAGCAAAACAGCAAAGCAGCCAGCAGCTAGCAGCTATGTAGCAAGAAGCAGCAGCTAACTCCGCCACCAGCAGATTGGGACGGTTATACTCAAGCTCTTGCAGGTACCCATACTCAGATTCAGACTCAGATTCCAAACTGTGCATATTGCACTCATATTTCTTTTAATATCCTCTAGCCTTAATGCAAATATATGCCAGACAGTAAGAGTATATACCCGGATCAGCAATATATATATATATATATACACATATGTTGATAAAGTGCTTAGCTAGAATGTAGACTCTCATTTGTCATGCATAGAATGAAACATATTTAATTTTTTACAGCGCATCTCTAAAAATATATAGAGACTATACCAAACTCAATTTTTATTAAACCTCGCTTTTTATATGCAGATCAATATTATTATAATTGTTAATATTTGCTACAATTTCATTCAAAGTAGTTAAATATGCATTATGTGCTCTCGTTTTCGCAGTAGAGAGTTGAGATCACTGAATACTCGTATTGTTTTATATGTACACTTTGTAAGAGCTCAATATGCTCTGGCTGCAGGATATCTTCTGGTCGGCCATTCTCGATGGGGGCACACGTTTACGGGTTACTTTTATCAGTTGATATTGCATTCGCCCAGGGTATTATTTAGTTAACGCCCACCAGACTCCCGATATTTATGTAGCAGGCGTTGCGTTGCCAACACAAAGGTGCCACAGCGGCAGCAACACCAAACGTAAACGTTATGCTGAAAGAGCAGCATCAACATCATCAATACTAGCGCTGGGTTGCGCTGTTGAGTGGCGCCACATGTGTGAACTACTGCACCACCAGCTGCCGTTTCCTTTTAGCCATCGGCAACATTTAGCAGCACATTCCAGCTGGCAGGGGCAACTAAAACAACGCTCTCAATTACATGCAAAAGCAATTGCAACAGAAACAGAAATGTGGCATTAGAATTGCCGGTTGCTGGTCAAATGAGAAGAGCGCTGCGCTTAAGCCAAGGACATCCCAAAAATAAACGCAATTTGGCTAAAAATAAAACGAATCGCGAACAAGATGCCAGCAAAACTTGCACCACTTGCAACAAGGGCAACACGCGGTGGCAATGACGTCAAATTCGAATGCGAACGAATGCGTTTCACGTTTTGCGTTTTATCTGCGCAGGCAGATCGCTGGACTATGCCCATGTAATTGGCATACCTCCCCACACTCCCCCCTCCTCTCTATCACTCTCTCTCTCTCTTTCTCTCTCTCTCCTCTAGCAATCCCCTTTGCATTCGGATTGCAATCCAAACGCATTTCGTTTCCAGCTACAGCTGGAGTTCGACCTGTAGCTGAAGCCATGCTGTAGTCAGGAGTGGCATTGGGAATGGGACTGGGACTGGGACTGGAATGGTTGCTCTGCACTCTCATGCAGATTGGCAATTCTAGAACACGAACTCACAGAGTCCGAGCAACAAGCAAGGAAATGGACATGTACAAAAAAAGTTAGCTTCAGTGGGCCGATAACTAAATACCCTTTGTGCCAGCTTGGATATTTTCTAAATATAATTTCTATTTAATTCTACATGACATGACAATCAAGTTAAAGAATGCCAGACGTTACTAATCGAGAATATTTATATATATATATTTATATTAATGAGTTTGAAGATGCCTTCGTCTTAAAGGCGTCACTCATTTCGTAAAAAAATATGGACGCCCTTTGCGAGGGTATGAAAGTTACAACGGCTCCCTGCGATGCTGGTGGTGGCTATTTTCTTGCTGTTGTTGTGCTTGTTGTTGTTATTGTTGCTGCTGTCGCTTTGGTTGAGAACACGCTACACATTCCGCTGACTGTGTTTGCCACCTATTTCATACATCGTGGCTACATTTGTTGTCGCTGCTATTGCTGTTGCTGTTGCTGTTGCTATTGTCGTTGTCAATGTTGTTCATGTTGCTGTTGATGTTGCCAGTTGCCAGTTGCCAGTTGTAGCATCGTTTTTGTTTTTCTGCTGCTGCTGTGGCTGGTGCTGCTGCTGCTGCTGCTGCTCCTGCTGCTCCTGCTTCTACAATTGGAAACGGCGGCAACGATTGCTTGAATTCGAAGCGCGCATTTCGCGGTTCGCACTGGCAACCTGTGAGTTAATATTGTTTGTAATAGCCACGTTCCGAGCACTGTAATCATTCGAAAGCCACCACCCCTCCATCTCCATCTCAGTCACTCGCTATCTCCCTCACTCCCTCCCCTTTTTGGTTTTGTTCTCAGTACTTTGATGCATTTTAGCCCAGAGGGCAGTGCCGTCTTGTGATAGTACTAGTACTAGTGCTAGTGCTAGTATAACTTATAAATATGCTCGTATAAATAATTGCGGTATGCAAGCAACAAACAACAAACAACAAGCAGCAAACAGCAAACAACAAGCAGCAAGCAACAAGATAGAAGCTCTGCATGCTGGCTGCCCACTTGCCTGGGACAGTTCAGCAAACAAATTGAATTGAATATGTAAATATAATTGCATAGCGGAATCACAATGTAGCCAGCTAGCTGGCTACCTGCTTACAGTTCCCCACTGACTGCTTTGTGGGCGTTTAAAAATCCATAAATTTAAGCCTTAATGCCGCTCTAAACGCAACTGCAGTTGGTTATCGGTATCGCAATATAGCTATACATATAGATAGCTGTTGCTATAGCTATCGGTATCGTTTCGCATGCACTCATACACATATATGGCAACGCTGGCAAAGACTTCCGCATGGCATTGGCCATTTGCAGCACTCATTATGCACTCAAATGCAAATTAGTACAGTTAGCGAATAACTAATGTCGATGCACGAATTGAGTCGAGTGTCAGAAAGAATCATGAATAACAAGTGTACTGCCAAAGATACAAATAACAATATGTATATATACATAATTATTGGAATGAATGAATTGAGTATGGCACTGATGAGTCCATTTACATTCACTCGTTATTATACATATACCGGATACTACAACCCTATAATTTCCTTCTTCTTGAATTAACGATACTGCCATTTCTATATGACACGCACATTAATAGATTAAAGACGATATTCAAAGGAAAGGTTTAGCAAATATCTGTTGAAGATGCGGTTAGGGTCCTTTTATTACATCCACAATAGATGAATGGATAGATGAATGGTAGACTAAGCCTATTGTTAGATAGCTAGATAGATTAATCGCATCGTTGATGACATTAAGCCAACTCATGGCTGATAAATGCTGAAGTGAGTGCATGATTCAATTGAGATAATATTCATTCGTATTTGCAATGAATTGACAGCTCTGTTTGGCCACTTGATTGATTTACCAAGCGAGTGTTAAGTGCTGAGTGTGGAGTGTGGAGTGTGGAGTACTGAATGGTGATAATAATGTGAGTGCGCACTTGAATCATTCATGCCCCAGACTCATGATTTATGCGCTATTAATATGAATGAGTTGGCAACTGATTTCAGATGAGAGCCAAATAGAATCAAGCTTTCGCTTTTCAATTGCTGCTGTACCGGGCAGGTGATCGGGTCCGCGACCTGGACCTGCACCTTCTGGGTCAATGCTTGCCCTCGCATGTGCCCAATTTGGGGTCAGCCACTAATTATGGCATCCACTAAAGCAGCTGCTTGAACGCAAAAAAAAACCAATTTGCAGCATGCTCAACTCAAAGCCACAGGAATGCGAACTCAAAACTGTTTGACTTCAGTCACAGCGTTAAGTTTGTGCTTTTCGTTTGGGTTTAGGTTTGGGTTTAGGTTTGGGGAATTGGAAACGCGTCAATTAGAATTTCAAACCGCAGATCGTCAATAAAAAGACGTCGATGGAGCGCAAGTGGAACGCAACTTCAGCTTCGGGCCATTGTAATTTCCGCCGGGCAGCTCATTAAACTCTTAGCAAATGCAGCCAACGAACTTGTTTGCTCCACAGCCGGTGGGAGGGAGTCAGGTATATAGTGAAATAGTTCTTATTGGTTCGCTGGTTTGCTGAGTGCTCAGTTAAGCGTGTAATAGAGCGGATGTCTGTATAGCCGCAGCTCCCCAGCTTTCCAGTTTCCCAGTTTCCTAGTTTTCTAGTTTCATTTGCTGTCATCGTTTGCAATTAGCAAAATGCCTGACGCCATCTGTCGTCCAATATATGCAACCACAAAATACATTTCTAAATTCCTAAATATTGCAATTTTTTGGCTGCAATTACTCAAGACTGAAGGCAGTTGAACAACTGAAGTCAAACACCTACGTGGAGCACAATTTATTGAACTTATTTGTATGCCTCAATTTTGTCGTGTTTTTCTTCTGGCCAGTGCCAAGAAGTACTTGGACAAGGCATGATGATGATGAGCGTCAGTGCTGGCTGCCTTCGAGTTGCACCTCAGGAAATGCTGATGTTGCCTGTGGCACGTTGTTGCGCAACTTTGGCAGCCTGGCCAAGTCAACCTTTTCCCCATCGGCTGTGGACTTTTGTTTGGATGTACGTGGGATTGGATGGGATGTGATGACAGGAGGATTGGTGAAGGAGGTGTGGTTGTGGCTCAGGGTATTCAGCTTACGCTTGGCCATTTTCGTTTATATCGTTGTTGCTATTCGGCCAGCAGCAACAGTTGTTAGCATCGAACTGCAGCGCATCAGCGGCATACCTAAATTTGCTGCCCCATTTGTTGTGCCCAATGGCTGCTTCTTTCAGTGTGTGTCCACATGAGACTTGGTCGTCAGCTTCTCATCTTTCAGTTCTTTTGCGAGCCTCATCTCTGGTGGTTATTACACGAGCTAATCCCCGATGCTGCAGGTCGCCGAGGGCGAGAGGGATTTTTTCTAGAGCGCTTCGCTTGACTTTTGAACACAAATATAAATTGAGATCTTTGATAATTTACTTTTTGTAGCTAGTTTGCTGAAATATAGTATTAAAATGTATTTATCAACGATTATTGCTTTAGTCCGAATTTTGCGCACGATTTTGTGAAAACTTTGGCGTCTTTGGATCCCTCTTCTGCCAACTCTCTCTATCTCTGCCTCTCAATATATGTATGTATTTGTATATTTTTTTGTTAAATAATCTGTTCACATGTACAACTGTCTTTAGAATACAAGTTTGTCGGCGTCGGCGACTAAAGTTGTCTACCGTAAAAAAATGCAGCAAAAAGACAATAAACTGAAAAGAAATACTGCAACCACAACTAAACATTTACTGGTTTTTCTTCCACTTGCAGATGCAAAACGCAGCAAATAGCAGCAGTAGCCGGCGCAATCGCAGTAGAAGAGAACAGGAACAACAAGCAGGAAGACGGGCATCGACGAGGACAACGATCTCTGGCGGCGGCATGTTGCTGATCTCGCTCGGATTGGCCATGCTGATGGTGTTGCCGGCGCAGGTCTCCGCACGCATGGCCTTTGAGAAGCTGACAGATTACGATTTTGCCGGGACCACGTACTATAGCGTCAAAAATCTGTCGCTGTACGAGTGCCAGGGATGGTGTCGCGAGGAGGCCGACTGCCAGGCGGCGGCATTCAGTTTCGTTGTGAATCCACTATCACCGTCGCAGGAGACACACTGCCAGCTGCAGAACGATTCGTCGGCGGCCAATCCATCGGCGGCGCCACAGCGTTCCGCCAACATGTATTACATGGTGAAGCTGCAGTTGCGCAGCGAGAATGTCTGCCATCGCCCGTGGTCGTTTGAGCGTGTGCCCAACAAGATAATCCGCGGCCTGGACAATGCCCTCATCTACACCAGCACCAAGGAGGCCTGCCTCTCTGCCTGCTTGAACGAGAAACGCTTCATCTGCCGCTCCGTTGAATACGACTACAATAACATGAAGTGCGTGCTGAGCGATTCGGATCGACGCAGCTCCGGCCAGTTTGTGCAGCTGGTCGATGCCCAAGGCACCGACTACTTTGAGAATCTCTGCCTGAAGCCGACGCAGGCCTGTAAGAATACACGCTCATTTGCCAACGCTCGCATGGGCGTCTCCGAGGAGAAGGTCGCCCAGTATGTTGGCCTACACTACTACACGGACAAGGAGCTGCAGGTGACCTCCGAGTCCGCCTGCCGTCTCGCCTGCGAGATTGAGTCCGAGTTCCTCTGCCGCTCCTTCCTGTATCTGGGGCAGCCGCAGGGCGCTCAGTATAACTGCCGTTTGTATCACTTGGATCACAAGACTCTGCCCGATGGCCCATCCACTTATTTGAATCATGAGCGTCCCCTGATCGATCATGGCGAACCCATTGGCCAGTACTTTGAGAATCAGTGCGAGAAATCTGCCAGTGTCGGTAGCAACTCACCTCCCGGCACTTTGGATAAGATTGACACGCTGCCCGTCAGCTTGGACACCATCGAGGATCCCACACTGACCAACATGACGCGCAACGATGTCAACTGCGACAAGACTGGCACCTGCTATGACGGTAATTCAATTAAATATCAAAATAATTGACAACTTTATTTTAAATTCAATTTGAGTTTATACTTAATGTAAAACAATCTTTGCTCAATTCAATCACTTGGTTTAATGGAATTGCATTAGTAATTGAAGTAATTTATTTAAATTAATGTGGTTTATGTTGAGTATGACTGTGACTAATCCGTGCATCCTGTTTCAGTCTCTGTGCACTGCAAGGACACCCGCATTGCTGTGCAGGTGCGCACCAACAAGCCGTTCAATGGTCGCATCTACGCTTTGGGCCGCTCGGAGACGTGCAACATCGATGTGATCAACTCGGATGCGTTCCGTTTGGATCTGACAATGACTGGCCAGGATTGCAATACACAGAGCGTGGTAAATAACCATACGCCATCGACTAATAACAGTTAATAACTAGCTGCAATTGCAATTCACAGACGGGCGTCTACTCGAATACGGTGGTACTGCAGCACCACAGCGTCGTGATGACCAAGGCGGACAAGATCTACAAGGTAAAGTGCACATATGACATGAGCTCCAAGAACATCACCTTCGGCATGATGCCCATACGCGATCCCGAGATGATACACATCAACTCATCGCCGGAGGCACCTCCACCAAGGATTCGCATTCTGGATACACGTCAGCGCGAGGTGGAAACTGTGCGCATCGGCGATCGCCTCAACTTCCGCATCGAGATACCCGAAGACAGTGCGTAAAATGCTTTCCTTTTAGTTCCAAGAAATAATTGTTAATCCTCTCCATCCATTTGTTGCTATCCATTTTGTTTGCAGCTCCCTATGGTATCTTTGCACGCAGCTGCGTTGCCATGGCAAAGGATGCACGCACCAGCTTCAAGATCATTGACGACTTGGGCTGCCCCACAGATCCCACCATCTTCCCCGGCTTCACCGCCGACGGCAATGCGCTGCAGTCCACCTATGAGGCATTCCGCTTTACCGAAAGCTACGGCGTCATCTTCCAGTGCAATGTCAAATACTGTCTGGGTCCCTGTGAGCCGGCTGTCTGCGAATGGAACATGGAATCATTCGAATCCCTGGGCAGAAGGCGTCGTCGCTCCATTGAGGCGTGAGTGTCCCTTAACACAATTAAAGCACTGCTTGAATATGATCAAAACTTATACTGTTTTAGCAATGACACCAAGAGCAAGGATGAGATGAACATCTCGCAGGAGATTCTCGTCTTGGACTTTGGCGATGAGAAGCGTGAATTCTTCAAGGCAGATCCAAGCACAGACTTTGCCAAAGGTAAGAGCTACCAATCAATCCAAATGTATCTGCAAAATTGCGCAAGCATAGAATCCTCAATTCAAATACAAAAATAATTGATGCGAAAACCTTGTCATATCAAGAAAATCCCATTGGCCTAAGACTGAGCTAGACAAGTCATCTTTTGAATCAACTGATGATACATTTATAAATATATATATATATATATATAGAAAATCTTTGAGCTCACACTCACTCTCACTCATTCTTTTTCGCACTTGCAGACAAGACTGTCACCATCATCGAGCCGTGCCCGACGAAGACGTCCGTGCTGGCGCTGGCCGTTACCTGTGCGCTTATGATCCTGCTCTATATCTCCACGCTGTTCTGCTACTACATGAAGAAATGGATGCAGCCCCACAAAATCGTAGCATAAGTTTAGGCGCAACACAAGAACAGCAACGACAGCAGCAAGCAGAACAATAACGAAAGCTGCAACACAGAAAGTTGAAGTAGAAGAGATAAGAGAAAATGAAAAGGAAAACAAAAAGCATACACACAACACAAATTGTCACCAACACCCGCACAGACACACACTCACAGACACACACATACATACATACACACACACACGCACGCACGCACGCGCATAAATTACGCACACATAATAATTCTCTCTCTGTCACGAGCTATTTCTATCTCTCTTTGGCGTATGGCGCCTATCTTAAGTGCAACAACGGCCACGCTTGTCAGCGCTCAGCGCTCTCTCACGAGAGAGAAACAATGGCAATGAGAGCAGCAGCGCAGTAAATCATGGAACGAACCTCGGTTTGCAATAGAAAACATGAGAAGAAAAAGAAGAAGAAGAAGTATATCAAGTGGATGTATTCCAAAACCAAATCCGAACTCAATTTTGATCACCATCAAAGCACACACACACACATGCACACACACACACATACACATACACACACACACACATACAGAGCAGCTGCCTGACAAGCGTGTAATTTTTGTTTTTTTTTTTTTTTTTTGAAGACATAATTACTATATATACAATTTATTTATTTATATTTATTTAGATTTAGAGCGTGAGTTAATTTCGAGAAATTGATTTGGCGAATGCGTTAACTGTGTTCGCCTGCCCTTAGCCTACTTTTTATAACTTATTTTCTAACATTTAGTAGACAAAAAGTAAAAACAAAAAAACAAAAAAAAGTAACAAGCAAAAAGCAAAAAGCAAAAAAGCAAAAGAGCAAAAAGCGAATAAGCGTCAAGCGTCAAGCGAAGCGAACTGCACATTAACATTTACATTTACATTTACATATGCGAGCATTAATTTAAATTTTTAAAATGGAAGCAAACGAAACGAAAGAAAGAAAGAGAAGGATGAATGACGATAAGAAGCGCATATTGAAAACTGCGAGCGCGTACTTTCTATAAAGTTACGAAAGAGACAACCAAACGAACGGAATGGAATGAAAGCAAGAGATCGAGAATGCAGGAGAAAGAGAGAAAGTCGATAGATAGATAAATACAAAGATTGAGTAACGAGCTTAAAGCTCCGTCGATCGATCTCTTTTGTAACTTGTATAGAGACTGCAGCCGCAGATGCACATACACACACACACACATACACACACACACTCTTACACACCCTGCTAATTTCCCCCCACACCAATTCCAATACACACACACACACACACACACGCACATACTCACATTTATTTAATTTAAAAGGATAAAGAAAAAAGCTAACAAGGCAATTAACAGCAAACAGAAGCAATTTTCAAAAGAAAGTAAGAAGCAAGAAAGAAAAACAAATAATGAGCGATCAGAAATGAAGCGAAACTAATTTCATAGTGTGTACAATGAAATTGTGCTTAATTGTATTGCATTTATTTAATTTAAATCTATTTATGATAATAAAGAATGATAACACAAACGAATATGCAATTTGAATTTTTTGTACAAGTCTTTGGGTGCTGAGATGACTCCATAGATGACTCGAAGATTCCATAATTTGGTCCTTGTCCAAATACTACAAGGATGTGGCCGAGTTCGATCCGTTTTCACTGTCGCCTGAGTGTGTCACAACACAGCAAAGAGTTTGCCTTAATTCTTGCTCATGTCGAATTTGGTCGTATTTGGAAAAAGCTGCAAAAATAACACTATTTATACTAGGTCAAGAAAGTATTTGGACACAGGAAAAAATTCATATTTTCCGTTTTAATTTGCGAAAGGATGTAATTAATTAATGACCTTTGATTCGATTTCTTAATTCCCTTAACAAAAAAATAATCAATCTCAATTTGTCTTTAATGAATCTGGTTAATTTTGTTCTAACTAGTTTTAAGAACTCCACTTAACAGTAGAAAATTAAGAAAAAATAAATAAAAATAAAAGTCAATATTAGAATACATATTTTTGCAAAAGAAATGACAAATATGCCTTTCTTTCTGTGTATTTCGCATCCGAATCACTTTTCTAAAAGTGTACAAAATTCTTGATCAGCATCTTGCCACTAAACTTAGCCTGGCAGATTTATTTGGATCAATTCAAATCGAATACATTAATGAAAATGAAATTATTATTGGTAAGGTGCACAATATTATATGCTGTTTATTATTAATTCAGGCATGTTTAGAAATCGGTAATCAGTAATCAGTAATCAGTTATCGGTACATATAACATAAGTCAAGCTGTACGCTTTCTGTGTACTCTTCTATCTTAAGTCTAAAGACGAACGTTGCCAAGTTGCACATGGAATGCTTAAGTCTAATAAGCCTTAGTCTAGATGTGATGCAAGGATGCGGAAACTGGACGGCAGAGCAGGTGGAAGAGAAAGAAAACAATAAATCGAAAGCGATAAAGAAAGCGGAATAGAAAGAGAAAGCTATCTGCGGTCATCTCAGCCTGAGTGGTTGGATGTGAGCGACTCCATGGTCCGGCGCCGGAGATCTAACGGTGGCCAGGCAGGTCTGCTTGAGAGATTTACCCGGCGGCCGTTTGATGCACTCGTCAAAGTAACACTTCTCCACGTTGTGCAGAAACTCAACCAGCAGCCTGGCATCGCCACCATTCGGCCCGGCAAAGTATTCGCACTCGTAGCCATGGGACTTGAGGTCGCGCACACAACAATCGAGAAACTCGGCATTGGCCGAGTACCAATTGTTGTGCCGCTGGAGTGGAATGCCGAGGCGCGTTCGCACAATTCCCGTTAGCCAGGTGTCGTCTATCCAGAATATGGGCACACGCTCCGCCTCCGCCACAAGTCTTGCGGCAGTTGGCACATTGGTAATATACAGCCAGCCGGACAGGTAGGCCGGATAGAGTGCGTGCGCGTATTCCTTGCGTGTGACGAACCACTTGTTAGCCTGCAGCCGAATGGGCGGCTTGGCATCCAGCACAAATCCCGCAAGAAGCGTGCTGCTGCTGGTCAGCGCCGGCTGGCTGAGCTCCAGCGATTCCAAATAGCGTCTTAAATGGAATATATCGTAGATGATGTCATCGTCCATTTTAATGATGAACTTGGCACGCTGCTGGCACTCGCCTGATGCCCAACGCAGACCCATCGCATGCTTGTAGCTCAGATTGCGATAGTCCTCGATAAAGTTGCCCTGCAGCAGATCCCCGAAACGCGCCTGCTCGCTGACCAGCTGCGCCTGGCTGATGAAAAGTTCGCTCGCCGGCAGCGCAGCCAGCAGGAAGACCCTCTGCAGCCCCATCTCCGCCAGCTTGCTCTGCGCTATCGCCTGACGATGGGCGGCGCGCAGTGCATCGTGTCCCGCATACGAGGTCACAATGAGTATAGCTGTAAGAGATTGAGGAGTGAGGTCAGTAAGTGCAAACAATAAAATACAAATCAAACACAAAGTTAAATTTCGATTTTGGATTTTGTTGTTTGTCTCAAATTGTTTTGTTTTTTTTTTTTTGGGAGGAGGGGACAACTCACCGAGCAGCTCACGCTCAGCGCGTCGGCACACATCGCTGGCAAGCAGATAATCAAATCCAGTCAGATTCAGCAGCGGACCAGGTTTCAGTGCCACTCCCATTCCCACTTGAGATTGAGCATCGCTTTGCTGATTTGCTGCCAGTCGTGCGTTGAGTTGAACTGTTGTTGTTTGTTTGTGTTCATCACTCGTCGGGGGCAGATGCACCAGAAACTCATCTCTGCTCTCACGCAGCGGATGAGGAGCAGAAGTGGGTGGAGTCGCCATGTAACTGATGCACAATATTATGATTACGATTAGCGCGATGGCAATTGGGAGCAATCTGCGGCCGCGCATGCGCATCTTCAAACATTCTATTGTCGTTAAGCGTGTGTGTGTTTGAGTGTTGAATGTTTGAGCATTGAGTGTTGAGTGTTTGTGTAATGTTATTGCGCTTATGCTGAATAAAAACAAATGCACAAATGCTTCAAATGCAACACAAGCAAACACACACACACACGCATCGGCAATAAATAACACTTTGTGTGTAACTATCGATATACCGATATATCGATAGTCTGTGGTCAAGCCACAACAATAGTATGCAAATAGAGAAGATTATGCAATTACATCGATATCGATGAATACAGCTTGTGACGTAATTCGACAGACTGTCTGAATAGCTTCACATATGTACTTGAAGCAAGTTCTTTGAAAATCGTAGCTACTTGTGTAAGCAAAATGTTCAAAGAACATGATATTATAAAATAGTCGGGGTAGATCAGAAAAAATGAGGAAAATCTCAAAATCTGGCGTTATTTAGCCATTTGTAACATTATTCGGATGCTCACAGACAGTCCTTGCCCTGCCGTTGCTAATCATCTAGCAAAATTGATGATAAAATCCAATATAATAATATAAAAGAAAATTGCCCATGCTCTGCCGGCGAGTTCCATGCCAAACATTTTGTTTTGACTTATGCCAAAAACTGCCCACTGGACATTCCAATCGTCCTTACAGTTACCGAAATAAAAAGAATTATATTTTGTTTATAGTCGCCCCCCCAAAAGTATGCTGTGTTTTTTTGTTACCATTGTTGCAACCTACACTGAAATTTATTTTGATATTTTGTACATGTTGGATTTGTTTATTTGCTTTGTTAATTTGTGTGTACAACCACAAAATAGACAAGCCAAATTAACCACTCTTAAATTACATTCCTTTTCTTGAATTCGTAAAATATGTGTTCCTAAGAAGTTAAAAGCTAAGTGCAAAAGGATACATCGCAGACCTAAAAACTACAAAGTTAAACATAGAACACGAAAAGACAAGGATAGCGTGTTGCTAGCAATGATGCTGCTATCATCGCACACACTCATAGCCCTGTAGGAAAAAACAAATTCAATTTGCATGCATTGCAAATTTGATATTTGATTATATACCAAGTACCAGCTCAACTATACATCAGATATATTGACAATATTGGTCTGCTTAAGCGGACAATATACAAAATGTGTTTACTACTGCATTCAATGATGTGCCCTTTTCAACACGAAATTCTTTTCTATCAGTGTAAATGCAAACTGTTAATTTTTTTCTCGCTATTTTCGTTTATTTTTATTGCTCTCTCTCTCTCTCTCTCTTTCTCTCTCTTTTTCCCCCTCTCACTGTGTTCTCTTCTCGTGAATTTTTGGCAGACTGAGCTCAGTTCGCAGAGTGAAGTCGCCAAAGGTTGCCAGGCATGAATTATAATTTAAGTGCATTGAGTTATTACTGTCAAAAGACGCAATTCAAATTTTATGAAAGTTTATGCAATTTTATAATATTTAATAATCAAAAATAAACATGAAGCGGTCCGCTTACGAAGTACAACGGGATTTTGCGCTGAGCAGCGGTTTTCACTCGGAAATCATTTGGGACTCGTGAGTTGAAAATGATTGCGAGAAATGCATCAGCTGCTAATGAAACGCGTCAATCTTCATTGTAGCCTCGCCCCCGAGCAGGCGGATGTGTTGCGCCAGAAGATTGCCAATCTGATATGCGAGATGGAGGACGAGGGCGTGTCGACGACCGGAGGAGCGAGGAGCAACAAGTTGCTGGCCAAGCAGCGCCAACATTTGTTCGAGAATGTTTGGAAGCAGCGCATCTACACAAATCGCACGCTGCTCTCGGCGATTATCTATGTGCTGGTCACCGCTGAGACGGATGCCACATTGGCGCTGCAATCCACCTGCTACAGCTGCCATCCGGTGATAAGGACGCGCAAGTGTGTCCGGGCGGATAGTGGGAGCAACGATAGCTCCAGCGATGGCTGCTGCATGATCTTCATTGATGAGCACGGACGGGTCTATGCCAACTGGCAACAGTATGTGCGCAACAATGCCCTGCCTCGTGGCACCATGATAGCGCCCAACAACGGTGTCTACACATTCACCAACCTCAATGAGCAGGATCGGGATCGTGAGGGGGAGCGGGAGCGGGAGCGGGAGCAAGTGCAGTTGATGGTGTTGTCGACACCAGCGTCGTGGCTCAAGCAAAAGGTGCTGCAAGTCAGCGACAAACTGGTCACAGTTGGTGGCATTGTGGCCACGGTGCCGGTGGCTGCCACATTGGCACTGCCCGTCGCCGCCCCCATACTGATTGCAGCCACAGTTGTTGGCGTCTCCACGGCTGCCTATAGCACCGTGCGTTCCGCGTCGCGGCTCATCGATCGACGCTGGCACGGCCAGACGGTATCACTGGCGGACACCGAGGCGCGCTCCAACTGGCTGGGCGTTGCCGGCGGCGTTGTTGGCCTGGGTGCGACGAGCGCCAATACCGCGCTGAGGGTCCTCCAAGCGGGACGAGCTGGCCGGGCTGCTCAGCTGGCGGTGCACGGCTGCAACGTGTCCTCAATGGTGATCGCCGGCACTGGCGTCGTTAGCGGCGTCTATGATCTGTATCTCAAGATTAGCGACGAGCAATCGCTGAGCGGTTACGATGCGATGCAAATGGCATCCAGTCTGCTAATCTTTACGCATTCGGTAAACAATCTGCGCATCGCCATAAAGGCAACCGACGGCCTCAGCCTGCGACGCGTAGTGCGTAACCAGACAAGGAAGGTGTTCAATCGCATCAGCAAGGAGTCGGCCAAGCTGCACAGCAGCGACACATCCCACAAACTGGACATTGTGCGCCTCATCAATGACATACCCTACAAGGAGGTGCTCCTCAACTTGCACAAGATTCACACGCATCTGGCGACTGGTGTGACAGTCGCCTCAGTTCTGGGTGCCGTCGGTGCCGCTGGTGTCCAGTTGCCCACTTTTGTTCGATTGGGCGCCGGTGGTGGCCTCAGCCTCGATCTACCGGAACTGGCCACCCAGTTGGGCTGCAAGTTTGTGGGCCAGATCGGCAGCATGACCAGTTTTATGGACGTGCTCGATGGGATGAGCCGTTACTTTAGCGAGCAGGCGATGCAGCTGCTGCTCCAGCTGACGCGCACCTTTGTGGAGCAGAGCGTGGACGGAATTGATCGCACCCTAAACACTTTTGTATCCACAGAGCTGGTGCTCTACCACATGCTGATGCACTGCATCAATAATTACGAGACTTGTGCCGTCGATGTTATCGAGCAACATCGGCACGACATCTTGACCGTCATCGGCAAGTACTTTAAATCGCTCCATCCTCAACCGGAGCCGGGACAGAAATGCATTAGGCGCAAGTGTCCCTCCTGTCATGGTGTCTACTATATGACTCGTCTGTAATGTCTCCATAATTTCCATCAAATTAGTTCCAAAAACTATTTTAATTTGATTTGTAATTGTGATTTTTTGTAATGCCATATTTTATTATGTATAACTTAACTATTAATAAAATAATCATCAATTATGTCAAATATATATTCCAAAGCGTTCCACAAGCTGCCCATATTCTCCCAGTTGGCATTGCAGCTTGTGTCCGCCCAGTTGATCTAACCGTTGATCAGCACACCGTGAATGTGAATGACACTCTGCTGTGTGCTAACTCACCGGCACTGACTCGATTTATGAACTGAAGAGCAACTTGCGCATATCGATAGTTTTCAAATTACTCAGTTGCGCATATGATATACGCATACTGGACAAAAGCTGTCTGCTATATTGATGTGCTGTGAGCTAACTCACGGCACTGATTCGATTTATGAACTGAAGAACCACTTGCGCATATCGATAGTTATCACATTAGTCGGCTGCGCATGCGACATACGCATACTGTACAAAAGCTGTCTGTTATTTTATAGCTTACGAATGTGGGAAGTCATCAACAATCAATATCGGAACTCACCGCCGTAATCGAAGCCATTCTTGGGCGGGACACTTTGCACATTTTAAATTACACAATTCGAAATAATCAGCCCCAAATTCCATATATTTCCCAAGACGACTGCCAGGCAATATTGAATTACTTTCAGTTAGTTTTATTAATTTCTCTTTTCATTTGTTGATCGCGTTTGTATCTCTTACGTCTGCTTATATATTCTCTTTTCAAATACACAGATACATATGTATGTGTGTGTATGTTGTGTGGTATGATAATTGCTTGGATTACAATATGCCTTAGACATTTATGTAGTACTAATCTGATCTCTGCGAATAAGTTACCAACTGAATAAATTGCATTTCTCTTGCATTTCATAAATGCTTATGCTTCTTCCTTCACATATATATATAGATATATATATATATATATATATATGGTTACTTATGCATATATGTACATATACATGCATAATAGCTGTACATATGAACATACATATGCATATATATATATATACACAAATATTGGTATTTCGAGGGACAGAGTCGAAAAAATCCCTAAAAATGTGTAATGCAATATTCCATTTATTTATTTATAAATACTTTCAACTTATATACGTATATATATATATGCCCTAATACGCCTGATGTAATTCAGTGGTAAGTTTTTCTCATTATTAAGTTTAGGTATTTTTTGTTTTTTTCTATAATTTTTGTCATTTTTGTTTTTTTTTTTATATTTTGTTGGACTTAAACTCGTTTTGCATTTGACGTTTACTTGACTTTTAACGGTTCAATTCGTTTCTCAAACTTGCCTCACATACCTTTGCTTTATTTATATATTTATTTCATTGATACAAATATTTTAATATTCGGTTTTGCGTTCGTTTTCGATCTCACTTGCGTGTCTATATGTGTGTGTCAGTTTGTGTGTGTGCCTGTGTGTGTGTGTGTGTGTGTATGTGTGTGTGTGTGTGTGTATGAACAATATTGGTTAATCTATGTATGCAAGTGTTCTGTATTAAGTTCTCTTTTTGCTTGTTTATAATTGTACAATTAAAAAAAAAATTGTCTAACTGCATCGTTGTAACGCCAGCGTTACAATTTTTTTTTAAATATATATATAATTTAATATACATATCTCATATCTGGTTTTCTGCCCCTGCATCTTTTTATTCTTTGTTAGATCTTTTTTTTGTTAATTTCAGGCCAAACTTTTCACATTTCAAGCGTTTTTCGTTAACAACCGTCTTTCTGTTTTTCATATTCTGTTTTCATTTGAGTTTTGGTTTGTTTTTTTTTTTTTATTTTGGTGTTTTACATTTCATTAAAGTACAAAACATGACATCATTTCAAATAAATACGTTTTATTGTTTTTTAAAATCATTTTCCATCATTTAATGCAGCGTATTTTATGTTTGATTGGTATCATATACATATTTATATATATATATATAATATATATGTATATATATATAGATATTTATATTTATACTATTCTATACATTTATGTATATAAATTGTATGTGTTATTTAAATTTGCAATTCACAGAAAGAAAAATAAAAACTTCCATTTACAGTTAGCATTACGACATTCACACAAAATAACTAACTAAGCCACAAATTTCTGCATAGTTTCAAAAAATTTGGCCAACCTGTCCTATAATGCTGCTCTAGTAACATGTATCATCCTATCATTATATAAATCGTAACTTACTAGCAAAAAAAAAAAAAAAAAAAAAAAAACAAACACGAGGATTTATTTACTACAATTCGGTATGCATATGTATAGGACCTCATACGTATATATACACTGATATACTTGACGGTATGTCTCGTCTAATCGCTAGAAACACGACGATTATGTGATGTGAAGTGTCACTTCTCTTAACTATATGGATATATGTATATGTATGAGGATAGTATATGAACTATACGATACTGCAATTTCAGTCAAAACTGGGCAAACACTGGGCCACAGCCATCGAAATTGAGATAGTTAGATAGATCGATAGAGAGATACATATGTATGTACATATATCGTATCATATATGAATACATATGTAATAGACACAGTGGATTCGAGTTGGAGATTGAGATTGAGATTGAGACTGAGACTGAGAATATGAGAAGAAAAATACTTCCTACTCTTAGATGCAATTAACTTTTTATCTTGGCAATTCTCTAAGTAGTAAATATATGTATTCCTTAGTTTCTCCACTTCGATAATTAATTTTTGTTTTTTTTTATATGTATGTATGTATATATTTAAATGTAAATTTAAGTTTATGAATTGCTTTTGGTTTACCAATGCGTGAACTAATGTCGAATACCATTTATCGGACTATGTTTTAAAATACATACATGAGATACATATTAAATTCTTCAATTACAAGTGACACACAAAATACACATACAGCATATGGTTAGATACATACATATAGAAGTAACTGTATACATCATACGCAACGGCATATGCACATTTATTATTTTGTAATATAGCATACATATATACATATATATATATATATACATCTACATATGTATATATGCATATGCATATATAATAGATGCATGCACATCGGGGATCTGTAAATACATTGCAAATCACTTATTCCTGTAGCTATGCACACTCACATATATATATATATATATATATATATATGTATATATATATATATATAAATATCAGTGTATCTGTATCTATCATTTCATATGTTGTGGATAACTGTTTGCCTGTATATGTGTATGTGTGTTTGCTTTGGTTTTGCTTATTACACATTTCACTAACATTGAAATTCTTTAGTTTGCAACCAATGACAATACATTACTTAATAATATGTACTATATATGTATTTTAGCAATATTATAGGTATGAATTGTTATGTAGTAGCATGTATAAATAATTGGAATCTCTGCATTTTGTATTTGTTGTAAGTTATAGTTTTTGGTAGAGAAAAAAGTCATTTAGTTTTTGTTTGTTTCATTTATTTGTAATTCCATTTCACTCAATTGTTAAAGTAGCTTTCAGTTTGCCATGGACTGCGCCCTGCTTCCAACTATTGTTTGTTTTGTATGTAGTATATTTTAGTAAATTGATTTCTCTTTGACTTATAACTTTTGCACTTGAATTAATTGCATAATTAGTCATTAATTGCAAAAGTAAATTTGAAGCGCACATTTACAATGCTGCTATAATTGCTATAAAGTATTTATTTGTTGTTGTTGGTTATGCAACTTACAATCTGTTCTTGTTGTTGTTGTTGTTGTTATTTTTTCCATTTTTTTTTTTTGTTGTTGTCTGGTTTAATCTAACAATTTGACAGTTGCTGTATTCATACTATTTAACCTGTTTTCTCATTTCAGTTACAACAATTTTCTCAACACGTTCTGCTGCTTAAAGAATATATATATTTTTTATGCTGTTTTAATGTATAATATATTTATAGGTTTTGTATATGTATATGTATATATACATATACATATATATATACACACATATATATATATATATAAATATATATATATATACATACGTATACATAGATATATATATATATATACATATATATATCTATACATATATATTTAATAGTGCATAATAATTTTAATGATATTTTTAGACCATCAAGGTTCATTTTCATTTCATTTTTGTTTTAATATATGTATGTATATAATTATGTAGATATTAAAAAAAAAACACAATTTCACGGATCCTGCCCGTTTAAACACAAAATAAAATATATATATATATATAGCATACAATATGTGTGTGTAGGTGGTGGGGGGAGGGGGGGGGGTTAAATATATGTTTATATATAATATATATAAATATATATATTATATTAAAAAAAAATTAATAAATTAATAACAATAAAGGTAATAAATTATGCGCTTTTTAGTTTGGCCTGCCACTCTCGATCGATCACGCACCAGCGTGAGCATGTGACTCAGTAAAAATATAGTGTTTTTAAATATAGTAGCATAGATTGCTCGACATACATATATATATATATATATATATGCATGCATGTGTATAGTTTGTTTTAATGGTGTACAGCCAATGACTTTTCAATTGAATTTTATTTGGTTTTCGCTTTTAGTTAAGAATTTCCTAATGTTTGAGCTGGAAAAGTCTTCTTTTGTTTTTTTTTTTCTTCATGTAAATTGTGGACAAAGAAGCATCTTAAGTCAATTAAATCAAATCAATTAAAATGTGTAAATTTATGTGGCATTCGTAGGACAACTTTTGGCATCCGCGCTCTTAACATACACATTTCGAATTTATCAGTTGATTGATTTAACTGTGTTAACATCGCTCTTACTGTTTCTGTTACTTTTTTAAATTTTACTGTTACTCATTTTGTTTGTCTACCACTAAAATGATATATTGCGAAGACAGCGTTTTACTTGGAAGCAACATAAATCAAGAATTTCTTCAGCTAATTGTACAAATTATTATTATTATTATTATATCTGTTTTGGTTTTTTTTCTTTTTCTTTTCTTCTTTTGTTTGTTTTTTTTTTTTTCTTTTTTGGTTTTTTGTTTTATGTTCAGTTTTTTGTTTCAAGCAAATTAAACTTTCATTTTTCTTTTTGGCTTTGTTTCTCTTCTTAATTTTGCGTCATTTAGTTTTAGCTGCAAGCATTTGCTGCTTTATTTTAAATTCGAGTCCAACGTTTAAGTTATGTACAAATAATTTAAAAAACAAAAAAAAAAAACGTATTTCACGTGTGTGTATGATTACATATGTATGTATATAGGACTTTACAACTGCAGTCTAAGCTGCAGAATGTACATAAGGTTTTGGGCTTAAGTATGTTTTTTTTTTTTTTTTTTTGTTTCATTTGAATATAGCTTCAATTTTGTTTGCTTTATGCATTTCCATTTAGTTGAATTCACTGGTTTGTTTTTAGGCGGGGTTAGGGGAGGCTTACAGTATTTAATTGCAGTTAGTGCTTCGTGTTTCTTTTTGTTTTTGGTTTTTGTATTTTGTTTTTGTTATTGTTTTTGTTTTTGTTTTTTTTTGTCGTCTCTAAATAAATAAAATTTTGAAATGTGTACAACAATCAACGCAATCATTATCAACATAATCATCAATCAATGATAATAATCTTTTAAAACTAATCATTTAAATGTAAAATTTATGCATGCACAATATTTTCTTTTTTGTTAGCTCAAAGCGTTGTTCATTTACAAGTTATCTTAAAAAACTTAATAGTAAAATTGTTATTGTTGTTGTTATTGTTGTTGCAGTAGTTGTTGTTGTTTTTGTTGTTGTTGTTGTTCTAGTTGCCTTCCTGGCCGTGATTTGTCAATACAATAAAAATGAAAGCAACAAATTTGCCGCAATGAACATTGAGCTAGATCGCTGTGATTCAACATTAACAACTAAAGTTCGGTTGCTTAAAATATACTTAAAAAACAAATAAAATAAAATCGAATTAAATATTGCAAAAAAAAAATCGTCTATGGTTGTATTTATTGGGGTATTTGTGGTTTTTTTTTCTGCGATTTTTGTTTAATGTTCTTGATTTGTGTTTAGCTTTTGGTTGCCTTTCTTTTCGCAGTGCGCTTTTGTCTTGTCTTTAATTTGGGGGATTGTGTTTTGGTTTTTGTTTTTGTTTGGTGTTTCTTTTTCTAGATTAATTGTTATGTGTAATGTTTTGTTAATGCTTTGCTTAGCTGCTTTCTTTTTTGTTTTCAGTGTATTTCACATCAATCTCAGTTTTCATTAAGTAAATTTCTAATTTCTCATATTTTTTGTTTGTTTTTGTGTTCTTTTTTTTTTTTTGTTTTACTATAAGTTAAACGGTACTTTTGCTATTGCTGTTTGTTTTTACGCTTTAAACATTTGTTTAATTCTTCGTATTTTTTTTTTGTTTTTTTTCTTCTTTTTTTTTGTGTCTTTTTCTTAAATTTTTTTGTTCTTTTTTTTCAAAATATTTGGTTGTTGTTTTTGTTTTTCTTCTTTTTTGTTTTAAATTGTAGTCACTAACGTAGTAGGAAGAAGCTGTGCGCTTTTTCCGTTATTCTCCGATAAATTCTGACGACTCTCCGTCACATTCCACCGCGTTGGGCCTGATTTTGACTCCCTGGCGGATGACCACCGACTGCCGCGCTGGTGGCCGTTGTGCCCGTTGTGGTGCTGGAGCCGGCATCTGCCCGGCCTTCGCTCTCGTCGCACTCCTCAAGCTCGGCTAAATTCTCCTGATCGGACTCTTCCAGCGTTATCTGCGATAAGAATGCGAGTGAGAATGGAAAATACATCATAATCAACTGATTGGATAATTGAGTACCTGAAAGCGAATCTTTTCATCCTGCGGTATTTCATCGGCTGCCGATGGCGGCGGTGATGGCGGTATCATGCTCTGATAGTAGTCTCTGTTCTCTTCAAGCGTATCGAGTATATCCTGTGCATCTGGATGCACCAGATCGGCCCAGGTTTCCCACAGCGGATGTACAATATAATCGATGAAGCCCACCTGGGACTTCTCGATGGTAGCATTGTGGCGATCGCACATCGGACTAATGTCCATGCCCGATTCGCGTTCCTTGTCGCCCTGCAGAAAGAACTCCTCCATTAGCAGCGCCACCCAGCGCTTATACAGCGGCAATGGCTTGGTGGGATTGCTCAGATCAGCGCAGTGCACCAAATTCTCAAGCACCTGTGCAAACACATAAACCGAAAAGAGATGGATGAATATATGTGTGTGTGTGTGTGTGTGTGTGAGAGAGAGTGAGAGTGAGAAGAGTCTCGCACTTACCTGTATACGATCTGTGTAGTTGTCCAGGAGCAGCACTCCAGAGCCGGCTACCTTCTTGGTCTCCACCATAGTCTTTAGATCGGCCAGCAGACTCATGTGCTTGGACATGTCCGTGGAGAGCACAATATCAATAACCATTTTCCTCAATGTTTGGCGTTGTTTCCTATACAACAAGATTAATAATGTCAATAGAAAAGTGCGCATAAAGATCGCTTTGGGATTTACTCACTTTTGCATATTACCGAAAATATCACATCCTTGATTTTGCAATAATTTGAAGGCAACAGCTAAATGATGGTTTTCCAAAACAGATTCGTCATTGTACATTAATGCTAGTTCGGAACCTGTGACAAAATCATAAAATGATAAAATGACATATTCATATTATAATTAAATAACAGTTTTGAAATGATTTGTATCATTCGTACTTGAATTAACCAAAAACTGATTGGTTAAGCCAGGATGATCAACATCGTGAATACAAGCGGCGAACAGCGCCCCGCCTACTTCGAGGGGCGTGAATACACCCTCCAATGCAGGTGTATTTAGTAGCACATTTGTGCTCTGTGTCACGTCAGCGGCATGCAGCGAATTGTGAAACGGATTGTCTTTGACGTAGTGGTCCTCCAGAGTAGTCATAAAGTTAAGAAAAGTTTTCGGTGGTATCATAAGACTGGTCAGTAATTCTCTACTCTGTAATTGCAATTGCAGAACAATATATAGCATTAGCATATCATTCATATATAGAAGCAATAGTAGGTATAAATGTAATCATCTTCCTTTGTTTAATAAATGCGATTATTTATTTATGAGAAACGAATTTTGGGATTGTCGTTGATTACTGATTGACTTACCTGAAATACGGTGTATGCCACACAGGTGAGCGGACGATTGCAGCTTAGGTCGCCAATTTTAAATATCTCAATGCCCCACGTATCGAGCTCGGCGAGCAGCGTGCCCAGCTCGTTCTCTTTGGGCGTCTCCACACCAAAAGTGGGCAAACGCTCGCCGGTGAAGCTGTTGGTGTGCGAGAGCGGCCGCTTCACGCCGCTGATCTGTGACATGGGCGGACCGCGGGGCGATCGACTGCGCGGATATTGATTGACCGGTTGGGTCGAAGGTTCCGTATTCTCTTCGACGCGCAGCGATGGTAAATCGAACTCTTGTTGCTTGTCTAAATATATTCAAATACACAGTGAATACTTAAGTTAGTTCCGGCATTATTAGGCCACATCAAGTACACGTCACATTGATAACGAATAACACCCACCCAACATGTACATATTCAATGTGAGAACACATTTTACTCAATGCGGAAATATGAAATTCCTTAGTCTTTGCCAACATGAACCCATGAATCGCCAAAGCATTAATTAATATTTATTTATTTATTCGAATTGTTTTGAATTTAAGTCAGCATACAGATGACAATAACAAAGAAAATGCTTGACCAAGCAGACACCCTGTAGTGCTAATACTCTACATTCATTTAAATCACTCTTTCTATGATTAAGAGCTGTGTAAATTGATTTAAATTTGGCAAAAATCTTATAAATTTGACATTTGAAACATAAACTGTATCTGATTCATAAGTAACAAACTAATAATCGTTGTACATTATTATTTATGTATTTAATTGGGCCTGTCTATTAATAATAATTGCACATATTTCAAATACACTTCCCTCTATATTTTTCTAGAGTATAAGGAGCGTACCACAAAATTAAATTGTATGTGCTTTCATTTCCACGCAACAAATATAACATCTCCATGTTTATTTAATAGGGTCAATTGTATATAAATAAGATGACTGATATGAATGACATATTTAGTTGAAGTTGAAATCGCCCTTGTTACATCTAAGAGAAATCCATTAACAAATTGGCACATCAGACTTGAGACAAGTAAAAAAGTCTTTTAGTGTTAGGGTCTAAATATATAAATATATTCATGCGATGTACTCTGACATTATGTAGTAGTTATAAGTAAGTTTGTATATCGTTGAAAGTCAGCAACTCTTCTCTCCCAAAAATAGAAATATCCACTAAAAACCATTAGTTTTATTTGTTAACTGTATCAAAGAAATATAACATTAAATATTTATGATTATCAATTTAATGTGTACAAATAAGTATGTGAAACATCTGCGTACTATTTGATACCTTATTTTTAGGCAAGTCTTTAAAATACACACAGCATGAAACACTCACATATAGCACTCTCGCACACACACACACACACACACAGACACACGCACGAGTACATATGCTATCCATGCCACATCGCCTTTGTGCCCCACGGCATTAACTCGACGCAGAGCTGTCTCAGCTGCCTGCTGTTTTATGTTTCTTTTTCACATCTCTCGTATTTTTCGCATACACACACACACACACACACACACGCACACACACACGTAGAAAGATGCAAGCATATGTACATACTTTGCATACGATTTGATTTTGGTTTTGAATTTTGAATCTGAAATCCGTTTCAGAGATTTTTTCTTTGCTTGCGGAGCGCTCAACGATTTGGCTGATTAACATATGCGACAGCCGCGAGAGAAAAGTCTTCTCTCTCTCTCACTCTGTCTACCTCTATCTCTATCTATATCTCCATCTCTATCTCTGGATACGTTTGTGTTTTCGTCTTGCAAAGTCGTTTCAATTAAGTCACCGCCACCGCCACATGCCTATTCCCACTCTCATTTCCATTCCCATTTGCAATCGCAGTAGTCGCAGTTAACGCCATGGGCCATGTACATTACGTATACGCAGTGTGTCTGTTGTTTTTATTTATTCATTTTTTTTTTTGTTTTTAGAGAGGAGTCGACTTATCGACTGGGCGACACATTTATGCTGCCCATCCTGGTCGTGTGTGTGATTTTAGGTTGGGCGAGTGGCGGCCGCTTCTGTTTCAAATGAAGTGTTACAAATGAACATTAGGGTCCCGTGCGTGTGTGTGTGTGTGTGTTAGAGTGTAGCTTTAGGTGCTGGGTAGGCTTGGGCCAAATGCGATTTTATGCTTGATAAACTACAATAAAAACAACAACAATGGGGGGGATGGGGTTGAGGTAGACAACTACCAAAGGCGTAGACCCAAAAAGAAGCACACAAAAAACAAAAAAAAAAAACACAAAAAAAAACTGTAGTAACCGCAAAGGTAGGCAGAAAAACGAGTTTAGGCCTGGCCAAGCCGTGCCGAGCCAAGCGAATCATTTTAGCCAGTTGCCAACTTGGCCATCTGAGTTGAGTCGCGTTGAGTTCGAGTTCAGTTCAGCTTTAGGCATAGGCTCCGCTCAGCTCAGCGAAGCAGAAATATGGACAAATGTGCAAATATGTTGGCCTACCTCATGCTTGGCCACACCCACAGTTTAAGGAGGCGCACCCACCCGCTCACTCTCTCTCTCTGTCTCTGTCTCTCTGTTTGTCTGTTTGTCTGTCAGTAGCTTTTACTTAATTTGACTTTCTGTTCTCTTCTCGGGTCGGTTTTGTTTTGTTTTGTTTTGTTTTGCTTCAGCTGCGTTGTAACTCTTTCGCTTTGGTCTACGCGCCTTTGTTTGTGCACATCCTGAGGGCTGCGTCAAATGTGGACGTAGTTTTTGTACACCCCTCCCCTTTCCCACTCCCTCTTCATCTGCATCTCTCGCACACACATAAGCACCCGGTTGTATTAGGGACTGAGGCGTGCCATTGGGTTCGTAGGTTAAACAATGAAATTTCCACTTCATCTGTTTTTATGCTGCTCTGCATAATTTAATTTTGCACTTTCAATTCGACGGCTTTGGCTTAAGTTTTATTTGGCCTGTTATTTTGACTCCATGTTGCTAAGGGGTTTTTCGTAATTTTTTTTTTCAACTATTTTGTTGTTGTTCTTGTTAGGTTTTACTTACTGCTCTTTTGCACTATAAGTTGGAGTCGTGTACTTTTTAAGTTTTGCATACTGTTTTTGTTGTAGTACATAGTTCTAATTGAGTGTGATGGTGGAACGAGGAGAGCGAATTGAGAGAGGAAGAAGATGCTACTTGCAGTTTTCCTGCGGCTAATGCGATTTTATTGCATACTTTTATGCGTCGTCGAGCAGCAAACAAACACAATAAAAATAATAATAAAGACTCTGAGATGGTCATCAACTGCTGATAAAATAAACGCGGTGTCCTGACATTTCCTGAATAACTTTCAGCCCATTTCATTGAGCTCACAATGCGCCACTGCCAATGATATGATTTATTATAAAGATTTTCCATTTGAGCTGGCCTTCTTTGGTTTGGAGTGGAACTTAGTTTGCATAAGTGTAATAGGAAAACTATCAATGATTTTTATCGATGATATCGATACTCCCCTGTCAAGATGTACAATTTGATCCTAAAACTATACAACAACTGCTTTGACTATTTTGCAATGAAGTTGTACTTAATAAACTTCAGATTTGATAATATTGATAGTTTCTCTTAAGAGTTAAGTTTGTTTTATTCCCCCTTAAAAATATATTAGATAAACTTGACTTACCCAAAAATGTTGAACATATATATTCGGAAATTTGATTTCCCGATCTGCTTGACTCACTAAAGTGGGATAGCTCCTTATTTAACATGCGCTTGAACTGAAGAAGATATAAAACGATTCACAATTAATCGACGAGTTCGTAATGATGCAATTGTTTGTAATCAATTATCAATTATCGATAATCGATTAACGCACCTTAAGCGATGCCATGTCGGAGACACTGCGATGCGTTTGTATGGTCTCCAGCTGATCCAGGCACCAATCCAACTCCTCAATGGTATCGGTGGCTAGCCGAGTGTAGTTCTCCTCGCCCTGTGCTAGTTGGACACCGCCTGCATTTCCGCCACGTCCTGATGATGATTGAGCTGGCCGCCTGGATCTTGTTTGATTAATACATGAATTGCACACGCAAAGATACACACACACACACACACACACACACACGCGCACACACGCACACACACACACACACGCACACACAAAGATAGTTGGTGAGACAGAGGGGATGAGGGTAACATATAAATTTTGATAAACAGGGAGAGAGTGAGAGATAAAACGGGGAGTGGGAGAATGGCGTCGGAGTTATTGTGATGGGAGGAACAAGAACGGATGTACATGTACAATAACAGAAACAACAACAAACAAACAAACGTGATGATAAACAAGAATAAAAAAAGAAACAGATAAAAATATGTAAAAATTACAAGAAAATTTCAATGCAAAAAAAAAATGAACAGAAAAATTGGCAAACGCAAATAAATTGAGAGAATTTGAGGGGCAGCGGTGGACAGGCAGTGGGATAAGGTTATCGGAAAGAAGTTAGACAGAGTTAACAGTTTTTTTCATTATGATTATTATTATTATTATTTTTTTTTTTTTGTTAAACAACCACACAGCGAGAAAAAAACGTGTTTACAACATTGATAATCAAGAATTGGGGGGGAAAAAAAAGTATATATATATATATATATTGAATTGAACAAGAAGAACAACGATTAAGTTTTGTTTTCGGCGAGTGAGCGAGACACATATACAGACATATATGTACACATATGCATAAACAAAGAGCAGCAGATAGAGAAAGAGAGATAGAGAGAGAGAGAGAGAGAGAGAGAGAGAGAAAGAGAACGAGAGAAAAAAAATATGAACAAAATTGATTTGAAAAATCTGTGATTTTCAGTACAACAATTAAGAATTATTGGTTAGCTTATGATTAATTGCATACTTATGGACTTATGTTGCTTAATTATGGGATTTTCTTGGATTAAAACATAGCTAACGAGGGAAATAACACTGCTGTTGGTAAGGGTATTTTTTGGTGTTTTTTTTTTTTCTTTTTTTTTTTTTTGTGATTATTTGTAAACACACGCAGACACATCCAGAAAGTTAGATATTAGTGCCAATAAGCAACATCAACATCAACATCATCATCAACAACAATGACAACAGCAACAACAGTAACAACAACAGTAACAACAACAACAACAACAATAACAAATAACATAATATTGGTGATAAAAAGAAAAAATCTTTTCGGGATTTTCAATTTATTGCAAGCACATCGGAGCACAGCCGTTCCCATTTCATGGTGACTGACCAATTTAATAGAACTGACAATGTTTTAAATTTGAGTTCCGTCATATTCGTTGGAAAAATGTATAAATAAAGTGTACGGTACGACATATATTTGCGGTATTTTTGGCACGTCAAACCATAAACCCAGCCCCGCCGCCCGTCCGGCTCCAGTCTGTGTCTGTGGGTCGTTTTTCTCCGCATCGTTGTTGTCATTTCGATTTAAGTGGGTCTTTACTCTTCTTCAACAGTTGTGTTGTGTGTGTATATGTCCGAGTGTGTGAGAGTGGGCGGGGGGACTTACAAATACATACACTTATACATAGATGTAGACATAATTATTGTTAGTCGGTAAAGAAGATTAATGTTTTATGCTATTGTTGTTGTTTACTTTCTGGTTGTTGTTTTCATTGCTGCTTGATTAATTAAAGTGTGAGGTGACTAAAAGATATTTAGGGAGACATAGAGAGAGAGACATAGAGAGAGAGAGACATAGAGAGAGAGCGGGGGGGGGGAGGGTTGGGGGGAGCAAGAGAGCGAGCAAGGTACATCGACAGGCAGCAAGACAACAAGTGCAAGAGTAAATGAGTAGGAAGTAGGCGCGAGACAGAGTCCGGGAGAATTGAATAGAAGGCAAACAAGTTATCTCCTCTCTTCTTTCTTTTTTCTATTTTTTTTTTTCTTTATTAGGCGGTGGCTTAGGTGGAAAAGTGGGAAATGGAAACCTTGAGTGGTGAATTCGATTTGTTTGCTTGTTTGTCACGGATCGCGTTGGTCGCGAGCTCAGCCTTAAGTGATTTTGTAGTAGGAGCTCTTGGGCGTTGGGGGTCGGGGAAGTGTTCATACCATAATCACCACAAAAAAACTTACTTGTTGGATGCTGGTACATTTGTCAGACTTAATAAATTGTTGCGCACTGAACGTAAACTGGCTAAAATTTGGGCAAACGGCGTTACAATCAGATCCTCGCCATGGCTGTAAAGAGAGAGACCAAAATAGATAAGTAATTGCAAAGATTATAGAGATAATACATAAGTCAAATTAGATGTTCAAACATAGGATATATAAAGACGTGTGCATGCAAAATACAAAGTGATTAAATATAGCGACTATAACCACGTAGACCAACAGATGCAAATTGGGAGAGTGAGAGAGACATGCACGTAAACAATTCAATTAAACAGTGAAACACACGTGAGCAGCGTAGCAGTAACAAGAGTGACAAGTAATCCAAGTGGCGAGTAACAGCACCAACAACAAGATGGCAAAAAACAAAAGAAAAAAAAACTACAGCATTTGATTAATTGAATTGCGAGTCGGAAGATTAAATCATTAAACAATTAAACATTTGTTTCTCGCATTGCTTATCGAGTTTGGCACTTGCCACTCGCCTTGACTCGATTATTGAATTGCATTTCATTAATTACCGTTTATTGCAGTTGAAGTCATGAGTGTACATTAATATATATGCCGATTCATAAGTTTAGGCATTAATTGACCTATCGCAACCGAATTGTAATCATTGAATTTGACATGGAATTTCGCACGTTATTAATTAAACGATGTTACACTTGCTGTTTGCCATATTCAATATTACCAAAATGTATGGAGATATTAACGTTTAAATTTCAAACTGATTTAAATGGAAACGATATAGAGTTGGTGAGTGCGTAACCGAATTGGCTGGCAAATCAACTGGAATAAACTCATAGGTGCCTGAGTTTACGATGATACCAGTATGACAATCAGGGTCTCCCCCGAGGGCCCCAAAAAGGCTGGCAGCTGTCGGTCGACCGCAAAAGGTCATCGCCATTGCCATGAATAGAAATGCCAAAAACAACACGTTACGTATGCCAAACACAAAGGAAGGCAATGTAAGGACGCTAAAGGACGTTCAAGTTTGTTGCACCGCACAATTCTGTCCAGGTTGGCCCGAAAATTCCACAGAAATGCGGAACGAAAAGCGGCGCACACAATTTGTGGAAATTGTGTGAAAGCTTGTTTCTCGGCACACGAGCCACTTGGCTCGAAATATTTGTGCCGAAAATAAATATTAAACGGGCAAGAATAAAAAAAGAAAAATATTAAAAAAAAACACACACACACACACACACCCACACACACACAAAGTAAATATCCAAGGCACAGGCGTGGCAAGGAGACGGGCACGAAGACGTTGCCGTTTCTGTTCTCGTTCGCGTTGACAAACAAAAAATGGGATAAATTAATAATAATATATTAAAATTAACAAAACATATAAATAAAACAAACAACAACAACAATAATGCTATTGGCCCATCTGTGACGTCATGACAGAGCAACGTTGGCGGCGCCAAAATTAAAATTCACTTTTTAATTTTATATTTTTATTTTCCTATACCCTGTAGCGCAGTAGACTTAGGCGCTGTATATGAATATTTCATAGGTATGCAGCAACTGGCAGAAGAAGAATTCTGCTCCACATAAAAGATGAGTGCATATCTCTGATAGTCTTCAAAAAACCAAATAAAAATGTGCTCAACAAACAATTAAGGCAACAATCTAAATGTGAATCTGTATATAATTATATAATACTAAATTTGTGGTATTAAAAGATTGAATACAGGGTATTCGCAATTCGTGCATGTTTCACTTGCGCTTTTTTTTTACTTGTAGCTGTACATACTTATATGTATGTATGTATGTGTTTCTTGGCCGTTCAGCTTTAGAGCCTATTGGCTGGCAATAAAAACGCATGGGAAAATTGAAATTTATAAAACGAAATTCTGCGACTTTGTCAAAATGTTCAATGAAAGCGCTTAAGAGAGAGAGAGAGCGAGAGAGAGAGAGAGGGAGAGGGACAGAGAGCGAGCGATATGCAAATAGTGACAGCGATATACGATAAATGCTGCCAACTCATTTACAGGCAGATAGCCACTTCTGCCCCAAGCCCGCCTTTGCACCGCCCCGCACCACTCACTGCGGTGCTTTGTGGTAGGTTTGCCTGATTTTTGGCACGTTGCAATATCCCACACAATATAACAATGTGTGTGTCGCAACAATTGTACAATAGTAGACGGTGATTGTGTGTGTGTGTGTGTGTGTGTGTTAACTCACATGCTCAGCCATCCATTTGTCTATCCAAACACCCATCTTAAGTGGCAACCATAAACAACAACATAAATAACGACAGGCGAGGCGACGCAACGTAAGTGCAACAACAAGATTCACCCACCCCACCACCCTGCACACCACCCTGCACACCCCCCACAATTCTTACACTTCTACTGCCAGCAGCATCAGTAAATTTGAACTCTTCACTTTTGCCCCCGTCTCGTCTCTAGACGACACTTTGCCACTTTGCAGACAGATGAAATGTTTTTGCTGCCGATTTGTCATTTCCAAGCATGTCTCTTCTCAGCTCTTCATCTATACTCTCTTCTTCGTTTCATTTCATTTCATTTCGTTTCGTTTCGTTTAGGCTTTCTTCTGTTCTGTTTCGTTATTCGATTATGAATATTGCGACGCATTTCGCCGCTAGATTAAAAACATGCCAATGACTCATTCACTGCGCTTCGGTGTGAATAATTGTCCGAGGAATCGCCTTGGTATCTTAATGGGGATACTCTTGTGCCATCTCAACACAGATATATATATATACATATATATATATATATATATGTATACATATATATGTCATATTTATCATAAATTGACTTTGAATTGATTTTAGTCAAATCAGACTAATTATAGATTTGTTTACGATTTCATCTCAAAAAATGAGCTCTTAAAACTTATAACTTATTCAATTCACTTTTAAATAATATATATTTTCCAATTGTTTTTCACAAGTTTAATTAAAGAAAGCCATATTTTGTAAGATATCCGCTTTAAGCTAAGTTGTTTCTTTAATTTATATTTAATTTTATTTAATAGTATTAAAGCGATTGTAAGTGGAAAGTCAGCTTAGTGAGCAACGTCTAAGCTACAATAATATTAATATCATGTTTCACATGTCTTTTAATAATATATATTGATTAATTATTCAATGTTAAATACTAAATGTGTACTACTCATAATTAAGCATTTTTTGATAATATTTCTTAATTCGTGCTTGCATTAAACAAAACAAAAAACTATTGAAAGGCAATTAAAAAGTTTATGAATAATTTAAAAAGATTTTTACTTGGGCAAAAGCAATTTAAAGTACTGATTTTATTAGTCAATTGACGATGCCCGATGATATATGAATTTTTATTTTTTTTTGTGTGCACAAGCTAATTAAACTAAATGAAATACCAAATGAAGAAACTTTGAAACTTCATTTGAAATCTCTAGCGTGATTATATACATATATATATATTTGAAATTATTTGAGAAATACGCATGTACAAATGTATGTTTTTTATGTCTTGTTTTTCGCATTTTCTTGATTTTTGTGTCATTAAAATTAGAATATATGTAAATAAAATGGCAGCATATTAAGGGGGCGGTCAGAAGCATAAATAAATATGAAATAGATGTTTGGTTTCTTTTCCTTATTTGGTGCCGACAGCATTACCTGCGCTGCGATTTAATGGAGAACATGTTATCCCGATCGGCCATTATGGTGACAGCCAGATCGTCCTGCATTATGGATGGTATCATATTGAAGAAGCTGTGCACACGCGGCAGCGACTGTGACGAGGCTGAATTCTTGTTAAGCATGTTGGCAAACACACACGCTCGCTCACATATACACAAACACCAAACACCAAACACCAAACACACACACACACACACACATACACAAAATGCACACAGGAAAACAATAAAAATAAACTTCAAATGTTTGTCATCGGAACCTTGCTCTCCGGAACCGCCAAAAGCTGGCTAATGCGATTTCAAAATCAATTTCACTTTTAATTTCAATTCAAATTTCGATTTCTCTGATAACTAACTATTTTCCGGACTATTTCCAATGACAACAACAAAACGATAGCGACAACGAAAATGAGGCGACAGCACAAATGCTTTTTGAATTTTCCACGAGTACGCGCTGGCCGAGAATGAGCGCGTCCCGCGGCGTGGCCAGCGAAAATACACAAAACTCACAACACTCACACAACTCACGGCACGCTCAGAAATGAAAAAAAACAAAAAAAAAACAAATATAAGAAAAATTATTGTAGAAAACGACAGCGCAGCGACGCCGGCAGCACAGTTGGCAGCGCAGCAGCCATCAGCTGAGTAGAACGTAACGTAAGAAACAAATTATATTCAACTTAAAAAAAAAAATATAAATAAATAAAATTAAATGTGTGTCTGTATGCGACATTATGTGTATGTGTGTGTGTGTGTGTGTCATTTCATTTTCATCATTTGTGCGCTAGTGTTGTTGTTGTTTTTTCTTTTTTTTTTGGTATTTGTTTTTGTTTTTCTTTTTTGCGCGCGCGTAAAATTTTTGCTTGCTTCTCATTTTCAAAAGTCGGAACAACAACAACGATGAACTGACACAACATGTACAACACTTGCTCAATTGTTGAAACACATACAGGGTGTTGCCTTGACACAAATCAATTGATCGAGTAGAAGAAAGAATAGCATTGCTTGGAAATCAAGTAATCGCATCTATTACAAATATCGTTGTCAGGAATAAGAAGAAAGAAAAAACCATTCTAAAAATCAAATTGCAAAAAATTAATTAAGGAATTTTTAATTAAGAATGCAAACCTCAAAAGGTAGAACTAGTGAAGACCTGATCTGAAATTTGTCAGTATTACTGCCCTATGCTGCAAGTGACACTTCTCACTTAATGGCTCAAAACAGGGCCAATAGAAATGTGTTCAAATGAAGCTTAATGATATAGTGGCACACAAGCCACAAACAAGTGACGTGGACACACCCTGTATTTATAATACCGGCATATATCCGATGTCCGACAGGCAAACTGGCGTCCTTGCTTGATATAATAATAACAACAACCATAATGACAACATCATTATTATCATTTTTATCATCATCTCTGGCGCAATTTTATGCCTCCACCTGATAGTCTATCTCTGCTTACGCAAAATTAATTTCATTCTCATTCTCATTTTCATTTTCTCACTCCAATCTCTAGATTGCTCTCGCTGTGCCTAACTTGTTCTTAGCTTGTGTGTATGTATGTGTGTGTGTGTGTGTGTGTTGTTTTTTCTTCATTTTTATACTCTATTTTATTTTAGCGTACTTACCTACGATAATGTTTGATAAATTCTCAACTGAAATTGCAATTTGGCTGGCTTGAAACGATCTCCGTTTGTTTGTTGTACGTTTAATGAATGTTCATTACATAAGTACAGTAAACACACATAGAGCGTTATATATATATATATATATATATATATATAGTATATTTACCTACTACCGTTTACTACTACCGTTTATTTTTAATATCTCTCGCAGGTTATAGTCGCAAATGAGCGCGCGCGTAATTCTAATAATAATTTTGAGCAATTTTTAATTCCCACTAACCCACTTGTGTGTCTTCTGTGCTTCTGTGCTCAAACAAATGTGAGCGAGAGTGAGAGTGAGAGTGAGACAGAACGTAAGAGGCGTGGGCATCTGAGGCAGCTTCTGAGATTTTAATTTTGATTTCAATTTCAATTTAAGTTGCGACTCATGCAACCGTTTTGCCCATACCCCATACCCCATACCCCATGCCCCACACCGAAATCTACAAATCCCCATGCCTCATTCACAAATCCCGATTCTTGATTACGATAATCATTCGAATTACTTGTGGGCTTGGCCCGCCCACTGCGTCACCCAACCCACGAACGGTAAGTGGCGCTGCATTCAATAAACAAAAGTCGTGTACACACACACACACACACACACACATATATACACACATACACTCAGATACTCACGACTGGCACTCAAACTGGATAAATAGAAGCAAACATTTCAAGCAACTGTTGGCTCGTGATGGGGGCATTGGGTCAGCATAGACAGAAAACTCGTGACTGACAGCCAAGCAATGTGGGCGCATCGAAGTCGATTCAAGTGACTGATGAAATTGTCCATAAACATTTACAAAGATCAACATCGAATAACATTATTTACATATGCCCTGCTTTAGAATAAAGTCAACATTAATCTTGCTTATTCAAAAACTACAAAAACACTCTGCTGGCTTATCTTAATTAATATTCAGCTTCTTTTTTTATATTTTTGTTTATAAGACGAAGAACAGAAATCGTGATTCGAAAAAAATGTAAAACAGATGCAGTTTGTAGCATTAAGAGTCGATATTAATATATGAAGAATGGTTCGCACTTATCAGGGTTGTAACTACCCCTTTATTAACATTTCCCTATTAAAGTTGATATCTTTTGATTTAGGTTTTATATTGCTCTGTATGATATACAATCTCATGTTTTTAAATTGATTTGAAATTCATTGTTATTGCTCATATTTTTTGTTTTTATATAGATATTAATTACTTAGTCAGTGAGTTGTAAGATTTCCATACTGTTGAACAACATAAGAAATCCAATCGGAATTACCGAAAAAAATTCAAATGTTTTGTACGTTCTGTGCTTAAGTTTAAAGTTCATAAAGGGCTTTGAGTGTTTGCAGAATATTGAATGGAAACGAGCACATTTTTTTCGGTTCTTTTTCGTTTTTTTTTTTTTTTTGCGCCTGAATGACAAATTTTGTGTGAGATGCATTTTTGTTAAAAGCCCAGGAGGCCACTAAAATCATGTACAAACACATGTATGCATCTGTGTGTCTGTGTGTGTGTGTGTGTATGTGCACATAAACGGCAGCTGGCACACACATATTTGGGTGTGATTTGAACTGGGGCGCTTGGCGAAATGTTGTCCGTTTGGCAGCATCAGCCGCAATTGAGGCGGCAAATTTAATGCGCGAAAAGAACGTATTTCATTTGGTTTGCATTGCTTCTTCTTCTTTTTTGGTCCCCCCCCCCTCCCCACCCCCACCACACTCTGTTTTTTGGTTTTTTTTTTTGTGTCACGCTGCGTATGAATAATATGTACGTTACGTACACGACAGCGTAACGTCGCTGCATGTAGCAGGCAACTGGGGCACAAGTGGGCGGGTGTGATTGAATTTTGCCAACGACATTTCTTTGCCCAGCCCCAAACCAAACGCAGCATCAGCTCCTTCTCCTTCCCCTTCTCCCTTCGCTGAGATTTAGCCTTTTCACATTTTGACCGACCAAATATTGTGTTGGGTTTTCTTTTGGGTTTTCCCATCTTCTTGTTTGTCATCTTTGCATTCGCTGCTACAGGAAATCGAAAATGTTTTTCATATTTAAATTAGCCGAACTGACGCTGAATTGTTGTTATTGTTGTTGCTGCTGTTGTTGCTGTTGCTGTTGTTGTTGTTGTCTATATGCAGCAGATTGTCACATCTTTGGCAGCTTTCAGTCAACAACATACCGCTCTCCCAAACCCAAAAACCCATCACCCTGCTCGGTATTTTCGGTCAGGTTTGCGCCTTTAATTGCGACGACGACGACAACGACAAATGATGACTGGGATAAAAATTCACTGAATTGTGCCAGTGACATGCTGAGCATCATGTGAGCTGCTTCCCAAAAAAAAAAATAAAATAAATAAATAAAAATACACACACAGCCAAAGACAACGTGACGTGAACTGACTCACGAGTGCTCGCCACTCATTCATGGATTATCAAATCGTAAATTTTCGAATTAAAATCGACCATTTCAACGAATACCGGAAGAGTTGCACATGAATTTTAAATCAAGTGAACATTTTTTTTAATGGCGAAATCTTTAATTATACATAATAAATATGACATAAGATTGTGCAGATTATTTTCGATATGTTAAGCCTTAAGTAGATATAATACTTACGATCAAACTTACTAACTAATCTAATGCAAAAATAATAATCCCAACATAGAACAGAATGTTACAAAAGATAAATGAATTTATATGTATATGTGTGTGTTAATTACAAGAAAGTTATGCATATAAAATAGCGTCAAATTATTATAAATTTTGTTTCAAATATTATAGAACATTGCGTACACTTAAATTTACAGTATTCTGAAAGCGAATATTGCAAAAGAAAAGATATTCAAATAAGGATAATTCTCTTTGAAAACATTAATAAAAAGGACATGCACAATAATTATCTGTGTGTGGGAAGACGAGCAACAAACAACAATAACAGGAAAACACAACATGACATCGATATGGACATGCAGATAAATAAGGCAAACATCAACTGTGGATCAAGCAAACAAAAGGCACAAATAGACATGCATAGGACAAATAAAGATAGATGGAAAGTGTGAGAGAGAGAGAGAGATAGAGAGAGAGAGAGAGAGAGAGAGAGAGACAGACAGAAAGAGTGGGAGAGAAAGAACTGGGCATACGTACGATCTGTCAACGAGTATAGAGGCCTCCTGTTCTTTAAACCTGCAAAAGGGTTACAATAATAAACAACGATAATACAAATAACAATCATAAGAGATAGGTAGATAGTTGGCTAAGTAATAGAAAGAGGTAAAACAAGTACGAGAAGAACACAAGGATCGATTATCAAGGATCGAGTTGCAACACACAACAATTAACATAAAAAAAGTACACAAATAAATGGAGAAAAGGAAATTCCAAGAATTTCTATTTTTCGTTATTTATTCTTTCCAGCATTTCTTTACATTTCTTTTCTTTTCTTTTCTTTTCTTTTGTTTTCTTTTCAATTTTAATTGGGCGAGTTTACGCCCAAAAATGTTGTTTGTTTTTAATTTATATTTATATATTTCGCACAAATAATTGACGCTTATTTTATGGTTGAGCTAAATGCAAATGAAAAATCAACATAAATTGAGTAAATGAGTGTGTGTGTGTGTGAGTGTGTGTGTGTGTGAGTGACGACCTGAGGGTATGCAATGAAAAGCAAATGGAATTTGAGCTACTTCATTGAGACATCACGTGCGACTGTCAACTGCCCATGTGTGTGTATGCGTGTATGCGTGTGTGCGTACGTGCGTGCGTGCGTGCGTGCGTGAGTGTGCCTGCGTGTGTGTAAAAGTTGGAATGGTTGGAATTTGCCTTGTTGCATAAGTAAGCGCTGACGCAGCCAATGCGACGGCAATGACCCCTCGCCAATTGATAGATAAGCGAGTAAGCTGATTCTGATGGCTATGTCATATGACGTCATTGTGCTGCGCACGTCACAACTGTAACAACAGCAAACATAGCAACAATATCCACCAGGAGTATAACAACACGAAAGGCGAAGTTGAAGTGTTGACATTTAAAAATATACCAAATGACAACATTGTCTCTGACTTGAATTTTAAACATTTCGCAAATGCCAACAGCAAACACAACAGCACACACACACACACACACACACACACACATACGCACACACACACGAACACCGCCCACTAACCACTAGTCCGGCGTTCCAGCAAGCTTGTTTATTATGGCTTTAAAATTGTTGCCGATGCGCTTGCCACACACCGCCCTGCAGCTAGTTTGCAAGTAGCAAGCAGCAAGTTGCAATTTAAAACGTATAAATTTCAACGTCATTTGCATGTGTTCTATCTGTTTGTGTCCGTTTGTGTGTGTGTGTGTGTGTGTGTGTGTGTGTGGTTGTTTGTTCGTCTGTATGTTGTGTTGCGGTGCATGCTGCATGTCCAACAATTGACCTGACAACACCTGCTCTGCTCGGTTACCCTTTGCCCTTTGCCCTTTGCCCTGTGTTCCCTGCTCGCATTTGACAGTAAACAACACCAACATAAAAACGCCAGAAAGGCTTCGACTATTGGGCTTTCGGTATCCAATTCGACCTTTGCACACTTTGGCATATCTATTAATGGATCCTGCTTGTCAGCTGGTGCTGCTGCTGCTGCTGCTGCTGCTGCTATTGCAAAACAATCGAAGGATTTGAGGGCAATGCTTCTGTAATGCAACTTCTCAACATGCCACACTTACAACTGACAACCGATTGTGGTGCCAGCTTATTTGATTTGCACACCGGATAAAAGATAAGCCCATTCAATTGTATTGCTGTATTGCAGCTTATCTTTGCGCAAGTATGTATGCCAGCAGCTATGATGAACTGATTATTATCAGCTTATAGCGCAAATCTAACGTAAAATGATAAAAGCGCTTTTGAGATTAATTTGAATACGAACATAACATGGCTTTCACAGCTTTCACAAATTATTTAGAGTAAGATTCGAACTAGTTGTTAAGTCCAAGTAAGTCCGGAACTAATTCGGATTAATGAAGCTTAATTCTCTGGCATGTCTGGCATGAAAAAATTCTTTAGATTTCTAATTTGAAACAATCGAATGCCTTCCAACAGGCAAAATCACTTTTAGATTCATTCCGACGGTGATGGATATGGCGATAGTTTTACATAAGATTGATTATAGTTTTGGATACCAAGATTGAGTAGATTTGGCCTTTCGCAAATTGACCACACCACACAAGCAGCAACAGCTGTGCGAGCTGCTCTCAGTCAAGTGGATCTCAGTTAGATCGCCAATTTGTACAGTTTGAATAATGTCTGGTGCTTAAAATGCCAGTGCTACTCATGTAGTATTCACTTGTTTATCTGACGCATTCACAGTCGTCAGTATGATAGTAAATTGAATTGTTGTTTTGGTTTATTTCGTTTCGTTTTGTATTTGTATTTGGATTTGGATTTGTATTTGTAGTTGTTTTGTTTTGTTTCGTTTGAATTCATTTCGTTGGCCTTGACATTTGCCAGCCGCAGCCAGTCAGCTAATTATTTGTTATTAGTGTTGAAATCTTTATGAAATTTTCACTCAACTTGCTTGTTTTTGGTTGTCATGACAGCTAAGCTGGGACCAGTCACTGCCAGCGTTTAGAGGTATGTCTGTGTGTGTATTGTGTCTATGCGTGTATGCAATTGACAGGCTCATCAACAAGATTGTTTGAAAGTGGCAGACTGGCAGACTGGCAGACGAGGGAACTGCGATATGTCTTACCAAAAATATTCAAGTTGATTGAAAGCAAACGCAGCGAACAAGTCCCGGAATACGTTAAGAAGACGGTCGACAGTCGACGGGTGCTTAGAGGGGCTGCAGTATAACTAGAAGCCTGCCGAAAACTTTAAAGCAGACCCAAAACTTTTTGGCCTGGCCCAGTCAGGCCAAAATAGGCACAGCAAAGAAAAACAAAAACAACAAAACAAAAAAAATGAAAAAATGAAAGAAGAAAAAAAACAAAGCAAAAGATATAAATGCAAATTGCGTTGCTGCTGTTGTTGCTGTTGTTGCTTTTGCTGTGGGTGTTGGTGTTGCTGTTGCTGTTGGTGTTGCTGTCGCTGCCAAATGGCCGAAAAGGGAGCCAAAAAATGCCGAAAATACCGAAAATATTTATTTCAACTATGTATAATTAAATCGTTTTTATGTTTCTACCAACAGCGCCTGGGGCCACTGCACTTGGGGGCATATCTAACTTTAGCCAGCAATTTGTGACACAAGGACACTTTTGCTATGAGTCAAAAACAACAACATATCGTTCTTATATATGTCTACATATATATATGTATATATATATGTATATATTAATGTGTATGTGTGTGTACATAGACGCTACTAGATTATATAATATTAATAGCACACATTTCACGGCCTAGCATTTGGGCTGCATAACTGAAAATCATAGGCTTGACTACTTTTGTTATTTGCCAAACTTTTGCAGTTAAGTTGAGCAGAACACGGCTTCTTAGAAGGTCTTAGATGCTGACCATAGTTACCATAAATTCTTTGGACCTCTCATATTAAACATCCACCTCTTATGTTCTTCCAATAATGCATTACACTTGATTAGCCTTTTCATCGCTTTTTCTTTAACATACACTCAAACATAATAGAATTTCTATAGTTTTGCAATTGTATTTTTTAAGGAATATTCTGAAAAAAAAACTCTATATTCAGATTATAACACGATTGATTTGTAAACTTGAGCAACTGAAATCTAAGCTAAGTATCGTAATCAGAATCTTGATGTAAATGGCCAAAAAAGTCAGAACATGTTTGAATATTCCGCAAAATTTGCAAATCTTATTTGAGCTATATCTGTAGCTTTCTAGTCATTATCGTGATGTGGCAACTTCTTTCTTTCTATACACTTTTTCGCTATGTTTAAAGAAAATTGAAAGAGAATTTTCAAGTCTATCTGCTAATGCAGTAAATATCGATGCTGTTCTTTGACAAGCGGCATTAATCTCATTGATTGTTTTGAATAGAGTTAACATTATTGTACACCTATCGCTATGCTATGCTGCCCATAAGCAATTTGTCAAATTCCAAAAAAAGTGTATTGAAATGTCGGTGCCTTTACTGCTTAATGTTATTTTCTTTTAATTTCTTGTTTTTTTTTGGGATTTTCTGTGCTACTTGAATAGTGAATAAATAAGTATGTTTGTAGTGGATACGTGATGGGCAATCGGCTGTTGTTTTTATTTGTATTTTGGTGCTTTTTAAGTGTTTTTGCGGTCCAAATATTTTTGCAATTTTTCATCTGCGATTTGTGCGATACTTATAGCATTATATAGCATTTTAGCATTTTGGCCTATGAGCGATGTGCGATGTGCGAGCGTCAGGCGAGAGACGACAGTCGACAGACGACGCGTCGAGAGCCAAAAACTCGTGTAAAAATAGCTGTAAAATGCTTCTCGACTCAAGGTTGCATTCACCCGGCCAATTCCATATGGTGTGAGTCTATCGAATCTGTTTTTACTTTATACAACCTGATGTTTCCAATTTGCTTTGTGTAATTACATTGTTATTGTTATTTGGATGCATTGCGAAGTGGCGTTGAGACACACAACAACAAAATAAATATATGCATTTTCGCCATCCAATTGAATAATATGTAATTATTTTTGTGCATATGTATGATATATGTACGATGATGTCTGATTTATGATGTATGATGTATGATGTATGTATATGTGTTTGAATTTTGTGTATGAATATATATGTGGTTGGGCCAGTGAAGAGTGTAAATGGGCAACTTTTGACTAATTAATTAAAGTCGGAAACGGAAAATGCTGTTTTTGCCTGACTTTGCATAATCACACAAAAAGTTGCAACTGCTGCCATTTTCAACACAACACTCAACAGCAACAATGCCCAAAATCCGGATAGTTAACGGTCCACAGAGCACAGAGCAGCAGCTGACGGCAAACCGCAGAGCTCGAGAGTTACACACAATCCATTTAAAATTGGGTGTGTGCTATATGAAGACAACTTAGGAACGGAACTGCTTGCAGTTGACCAGGATGATTTTGATGCCAACAAAAAAAAAAAAAAAAAAAAAGGGGCAGTGCTAAATTTGGCAAAATGCTTGCTATGAATTCGAGAAATGTCATCAAGTAGAGGCGTCTCTGGGCTACCATCAAATGATGCCAACTCTGCTCGAGAGAGAAAGAGGCGTCGCTGCAATGCCATTGAAATATGGCAATGTGCCTGAAATACCGCAAATGATGGTACAATCACATGCACATATATATTTTTATATGACTAGAAGCATGTAGCTAAGGTGTGGCATTGTCACTAGTTGCAGCTTTCTCAAAAATGGAAGCACCAAGGAGGCAGGCAGACAATAGCAACAGATGCTGCAAATAAGTAACAGTATCATTTTCGGATACACATACGTGTTGGCACTAAAAACGTTCCGATGTCAAGTGAATAACATGCACACCCACACATATACACACATTTCGATAAGGCAGCTGACCAAAAAGGGGTCGTAAATTAGTAGTAGTTGGATGGAAGAAGGTGCTTAAGTAGAAATGCTTCCAGCTTGGCTGTGGATGTATCAGCAGTAATAAATGCATATAGTAATCGTAGCTCGCCGTATATATATATATATATATATATATATATATATATGTATGTATATATATACTTGGTGTATAGTTGAAGAATATTAGCAGTAGTAGAAATATTAGTAAAAGTATTTATAGGAATAGTAGGAATTGTATAAGCGCTAGTAGTAAATAGTAGTAGTTGTTAGTAGTAATAGTAGTAGCTGTATTAAGAATAGTAGTAGCAGTAGTAATAGTATCAGTTCTCTAAACATTAAGCAGTAAAAGTAGCATTTAGAAAGTAGACAATTAACGGTTAGTAGCGTTAAGCCAAGTTACATGAATTACAGTATGTAACTTTGGAATTGTAGTCAGTTTTGTAGTCATAGCAACTGGCGTGGCCCAAAGTTGTCGTCAGTTATAGCTTAGCAGAACAGCTAACTGCTGATTTCGATGATTGTTCAACCATTTGCAAATTGCGATAATTGTGATAATTGTGATAAATGTGTCTGTGTTGTTGATATGATGAGGAGCAGTAGTGGCATAGAGTCAAATACTATTTATGTACCATGTTGTATGTGTGAAGTTCAATTGTGGTGATTTAATGTGAAATATTGTCAAAATTGTTGAACAAAAAATACCATATTTGTAAAGAATTGAAAAAAAATAAATAAATACTGACACATAATAATATTATACTGAATATGTATCTCTTTTGATAAATCGAATGTAATGCAACCAATATGCGAGATCAATCGACAAATGATTATTGGAGACATGAAACCAATAAATCTATATAATCTGTATTCTATATAGTTTTTTTGTTGTTGCTTTATTTATTGTATTTTGTGCGTTACTTACCTTTCGCTAGCAATGCTTGAGTTCCTGGACATTGACTTTGGTGACATCTCAAAGTCCGAATCGGAACGATATAGAAAGGATTCGCGACGTTGCGGTAAATTCTGTAGAACCAAACCAGCGCTGGGTGAACCGCCCTCAAGCGGTGATCGGGCGCCCTGGCCATTTTCTACATCGAAACTGCAAATGAATTCAAATTCAAGCATTGATTAGTTAAACAGTTTGTTTAGTTTGTTCAGTTAGCTAGTTCAGTTATTTAGTTCGTTACATTTCTGCTACGTGGGCAAAAAATCAAAAAAAAAAACAACAAAAAAAATAAGAAAAACAAAATTGAGAGTCAACGTTTTTAGGCCAAACTTGAGTCATGTTATAAATGGCTGACGGCCAAGTTGTCTTGACAGTACACACGCCAAGTAAACTTTTCAGCGCCAAAAGTAGAGCTGGGAGACAGGCCAGAAATCAAGTGGCCTGAGAGCAGCATTTAAGTTAGCTAGCTGGGTGGGTTGAGAGCCGATTGGGTTTAGATACAACAGCGTCGACAACCTACAGGAAACAGAAGTGCGCCTAACAAGGCGCTTTTAAAGTTTTTCAATTCGTTAGACATTTTCGCCCTTTGGTTTTGTGTTCGGCTTTTGCTTTGTCTGCGGCATCATCGCCTTGCTTATGAAAACTTTTTGCGTCAACTCGGCGAAAAATGATGGTGTCCACCTTCCCCCTACCACCCTGTCACTACCACTACAATGAACATCAAGCCAAACTCTACTTCCGCATATAACCGCCAACTGAATGTAGACCAGTTTATTGAGAACTTGCTGAAAGTTGACTTCACCACCATACTGTGAGTGAGACGCGTGTTTCTCTCTCTCTCTCTCTCTCTCTCTCTGTCTCTCACTCTCTAGGGAGATGAAGTCACGCCAAAGTTGCCACACTGATCAAGTTCCTGAGATTTGGAAGGATCAAGTTGGTAAGCGGACCCAAACATTAGATGGCGCCGCAATGGCTGCAAAATCCAGCCATTATCTGTCTGCTTAAACTATTTCATTGGATACTTTTGTAGATGATAACGAGCAGGCATAAAAGCTGATTACACAAATTTGCTGAGCGTCACAAAATAAATGGCACACAAACTACTTATGACACATACAAATTTATTGAGTAACAAGTAAAAGTTGCAGTTAAGTTGTTAACTAAATACTTGGATGGCTTTTGCAATGAGGAAATGCACCACACACACCTTTACACACACATCTTACAACACACAACATAAGACAAGATGATGATTAAGAAGAAGAAGCAGAAGAAGAAGAACAACAACTATAACTACAACTACAACCGAGTAACATGAACTGGCATCAATCTAAGAGTATTGTCATAATTAAAGAAAATACTTTCACAAGCAGAAACAGCTGCCATCGTCCAGTAAGTTTTGATTGGTCGCCATGGGGAACTTGCTACTTTTGGGACGCAGCTGTGTCTTCTTATTTCCACTGTTATATTGTCGCTCCTGTTGCCCATTTGCCACCACCAATGACACAGCAACACAACCACACAACCACTAGCCTAGCACAGCTACTTGAAGGCCACACTTTTGGCAGCGAAAGTCGTAAAGAAAAATGATGTTTTAAGTAAAATTTATATCGGGGTCATTAAGTAAACTTGGCACAAAGTTGACGGTGAATTCTTGTTGTTGTTATTGTTGTTGCTGTTGTTGTTCTTGCTTTTGACTGTTTCTTTTAGTTCTTTATGCTGCTGCTGCTGCTGCTGTTTCTGCTGTTTCTGCGGCTGTTGCTGTTATAGTGCGCAACAATGTCACCATTTACCATAGCATACTTTTTAGCACTTCTCAAAGTAATGTGCAGGTCAAAAAGAAAGAGAGACCAAGAGAGAGCAAGAGAGAGAGCGAAACAGCGGTTTTGTATTTAGGTAGCTGGTTTTTTTTTGTTGTATTTTTTTTTTTTTCGTTTTGCTTTCCGCTTTTTAGTTTGGTGGTTCATTGGCAACTCGAGAGAATTCATTTCATTTAACATGCTTGCCACACTTTACTGTACTATTTGCCATCGAATTGAATACATTGTGTATGCTTTCAGTGGTTGCTGCTGATTAAAATGTCATGTCAGAAAGTTTGCATTGTCAGTGGGTTATACATTCAATCAGTAAGTCAGTCAGTCAGTCAGTCAGTTAATCAGTTAATCATTTCACATCCAGCTACTTCTTTCTTAACAAACTAATTAAGCTGTTGTGTTTTGGAGCTCAGCGCCTTACAGCCCCATGCATATGTAGCTAGTAGTTGAATCTATGCCAGCATAAAGCATACACACACACCCACACATACCCACACACACATACACATACACATACACATACACAGACAGGCAGTGGAACACTCATCACAATCAGTTTGGGTCGTTCATTTATTTGCACATATAATTAGGCGCATAAGGAGCGACAGCCACGGGGCACATATTCTACACCACCACCACCCACCCACCCGCACACACACCCCTCCTCCACATACTACAACATTGACTATGACATCTCTCTCTCTCTCTCTCTCTCTCTTTGTCTCTTTGTCTCTTACTGGTTCCTTATGGCATTTAGCTGCTAGAGACTTGAGGCGTTGAACTATGCAACACGCATCAGTCGCACTGATGAGCCACCCACTAGCAACTACCAACCATCAGGCACCACCCACTTGACTTGAAATTTATTCAATTATTTTGCTTATTTTGCTTAGCTTAGCTCAGCTCAGCTGTTCCATTCTTGTTATTCATATTTTTAATGTTTAATTTGTTCCAGCTGATTCCTTTTTTGTTTTTAGCCTTCTACTCGCCAGCACTCTGCTCTTGATGAGTGATTAATTCATCGAGTTGAGTGAAGAAACTAAATAATTAATGTGTGCCACAAGCAGTAGCAGTAGCAGTGATAGTTGAAGTATTTAACGCTAATGCACTGGCACAAAGGCCAATGAAATGAATTCATTGAGTGCATGATAAAAAAGACCTTGGCCAGAGTATTCCCAACAGCAACAGCAACAGCAGCAACAGCAACATCAACAGCAACAGCGGCAACTGCAACTGAATATGAAACTGAATCTGAAACCCAAAAACCAATCCAACGACACATGCAGCACTTGTGTGGCAGCTGCTTTTGAGGCAATACAAACACACAAACACACACACACACACACACACAAAGTAGAAATATACATGTATATGTGAAAAAGCAAAACTATCACAAGGCCATTAACAAAAGCCTGAAACTGACTGCAGAGCGAAGCTAAAAGCAGCAGCAGCAGCAGCAGCAGCAGCAGAAGAGATGTGGCTGTGAAGCGTTGTGGTGAGAGATCTGCAAAAGATTTGGGCTGCTGGAGGCGCTGACTGCCATTGCCATTGCTCTGACTCTGTGTGTGTGTGCAAGTGAAAACCAAATTAAAAGTGCGAGCGAACACTACACTACACTACACTACAGCATAATCATCATAGCAACGGTCATGCAACACACACAAACACACACACTTTTGCGACTCTCCTAAACACTCATCCCCTTAGTCGTCTATTTAATCGCCTTGAAGCTACCTTGGCGGTGGATGTGTGTGTGTTTTTCTTCGCTTGTTTTTTTTTTTGTTTTAAAGGCACAGTGCTGATGGGGTTGTCAATGTGGCAAGGGTGACGGGGGACGGGGGACGTGGGACTCTACCATGTGCTGCATTTGCATGTTGCATAATTTGCAAAGCAATAGCAACAACAACATCATCAGCATCATCATCATCATCATCATCATCAAAACGAAAAAGCAGACAACTGATGCGATTTGCGCTGACGAAGAAAATAATGCCAAAAAAAAAAAACAACCCGTCGATTGGCATTTCATTGCGTCGCATATTTGATTAACCGTTGCACCAGCTGTCGCTTATTAAGCACGCCCCAATCCCGCCCAATAAAATACAAAAAAAAATAAAATATATAAATTGAGCAAGCAATTTTGCTTGCAACCAGGCATCTTAAGTGGAGCAGCACACAAATTTGTCTACTCAACGCATTCTTAAGTATGCAATTAGTGCAATTCGATTATGCTGGAGACCCTGTGTGAAATTGCCATGAATATGTTTTAGCAATGATTTACCAAGTTACAAAAAAAAAAAAACAATTTTGCATATTTAGATAACTACGCGTAATATAATTGAGTATCAGCACAACACTTTTTGCTTTTAACTGCTTTTAAACTTATGGCCAACATTGCGTCACAGCGCATTGCTCAATTTGAGTTTGAAGAAGAGTATTTGAGTATAGTGTTAATGCTATTTCAGTGTTTCCCCTTCGTGCACTGCACATTTTTAATTGGTACAAGAAACACACACACACATTTGACGCACTGATCGTGGCAGCTGGACAGATGCCAGAACCAAAGATCCAAATACTTTCTACCCACCACCAATAATCAGAATGAATTTCAGGTGTTTTTTTTTTGTTCTGTGCGGCATTTGCATGTTGCAGACGACAGCCTGTAAACTGCAGCTAGTGGCAACATGCCGTTACGCACAGTGGCCCCAATTAGAAAACAAATTAGGTATGCAAAAACAAATTATTGAAACAAAATGGAAAAGAAATTATTCACTAATTAAGGCACATACAAGTTGTATGCAATTTTTATAAAATTTATAAAGAACGTGAGAATCTTTACTTTACATCAGTCAAATGAGTTCTACAGAAAGTTAAAAGAATTTAAAATTAATTACGATTTTAATGCTTATATTTATTTATTTAATAATTCGTTATAATATAATTTATATATTTTTTTAATTGTTATACATTAAAATCCAACTTAGTTCGAATAATGCCCAGGCAATTTGTAAATCATACATATATTTTTTTTGGTTGCCACGTTGCAGCGTTGCAGTTGTTGCCTAGCAATCTAAACGTTAAATATTTGTTATGACAACTCTGTTTGAGGCAGGCAAACAATGTGAATGCTGTCAATAACAGTAAACGGCCAATTTCGATGAGAAAGTATAGTTTTAGTTGGCAGCGCAGCAGCAGACGACTTTAGTTAGCTACAGCAACTCATTGCCGTCTGGCAGACATTGTGCAAAGCAAATCATCATCTACACAGGAAAGGAAGACAAACAGTTATCGGCTGCGGCTTCTGCTTCTGCTTCTGCATCTGCTTGGTTAAAGTGCCAGATGAAACCACATACCAAATATGGCGTTTCAGCGACAGCTGCCTCAACTGCCCTCTGCGAGGATGTGCGCAACTTTACCACAAGGCGTCGCAATCTGCTGTATTTGATGCACCGCTATTTGCAGGAGAATGGCTATTATGGCACTGCCGAGACGCTAAAAGGCGAGGGCAAGCTGTCCGAGGAGTACGAGCTGTGCGACAATATTGACTTGGATGCCATCTATTTGGAATATGCGAGCTTCTTCAACATGAAGTTTGGTAAATATCCGCGCATACTCAAGAAAATGGGGCCCAAACTGAAGCTGGAGCTCAACTCGACAACGAAACCAATTCTCAAAGAGCATTCACAGTCGCAGTCGCAGTCACAGTCGCCGTTGCAGTTGCAGTCGCAATCCCAATTGCAGTCACAGCAGCAGGCATGTTGGCATGCGGGCATTGGAGCTGCCACAGCAGCGGCAGCTGCCAGTTTGTCAACGGACACAGGACAACCGGTACAATTGCCTGGACAGCTAAAGGCGAGCAGTTTGCCATTGCATGTGAAAAAAATGGAGACTGGCGAAACGTTGGCAGCGCAGGACACCAGACGTCTAAATGCACTGAGCGAAATCGAGCATGGACATGCGGGCGATGATGCACTGTTTGACTCACTCGAATGGCAATCGCTTGCTGAGCTCGTTAAGACGAGCATCCTGTGCGAGGACATCAAGCTGCGCTGGACGGACATCTGTGGCAATCAAAGACCAATCGAGCTGGTCAAGGAAGCGGTCCTCACGCCCATCGAATATCCCCAGCTATTTGCCAATGGCCTAAAGCCCTGGCGTTCGCTGCTGTTGCACGGTCCACCGGGCAGTGGCAAGACCTTTCTGGCCAAAGCCCTCTATGCGGAGTCGCGTGGCCTGGTCACCTTCTTCAATATTACGGCCAGCATTATGGTGTCCAAGTGGCGCGGCGAATCTGAGAAAATATTGCGTGTACTCTTCCACATGGCGGCACGTCGGGCACCATCGGTGATATTCTTTGATGAGATTGAGAGCTTGACCTCGAGACGCGATCGATCGACAGATCATGAGTCATCGAAGCGTTTCAAGAACGAGCTGCTGCAACTGCTCGATGGCATGGAGCATACGCTGAGCGGTGTCTTTGTGCTGGCTAGCACAAATCTGCCCTGGGACATTGATGAGGCGTTCCTGCGACGCTTCGAGAAGAAGCTACTCATTCAGCTGCCCAGCGCCGCTGAACGCACCACTCTCATTCAACGTCAACTGGGTTCAACTGTCAGCTTGAGTGGGCGACAGCTGGAGCAACTAGTGCAGCTATCCGAGCATTTTACGGGTGACGAGATACGTCTCGCCTGCAAGGAGATCTGTATGCAGCGAATGCGTTGTGCCACACGCGGTAGCAAGGAGACAATGGCAACAATAAAACCAGAAACCAATCAGGAGGCGACCCTTGAGCGGGCCTTCAAACAGATTAAACCGCTGGGCATAAAGCTGCTGGCCAAGCACGAGCAGTGGCAGCAAGAGAACGGATCCTAATTAAACCCATTTCAAAATTAGCACAATTTCATTGTATCATTCAATAAAGAAAACTTGCCTTCGATTCAAGTGAAGGTAAGATCTAAGAATTCTTGTGCGGATAACGCTTGAATACTAAGAGACAGCAGCATGGGGAATATATAGATGCATAAGGGGTACTCTTTCCATTTTTAAATATATATATATTCATTGAGAAAGAGAGAGTGAGAGAGAGGGAGAGAGAGAGAGAGAGAGATAATTGGATTGAGAGTCATGTGTGGTGTGGAGCAAGTGGATTGAAACTATGTTAGGATTCATTACCTTCCCGTTGTGCGACGCCTCGCTCCCGCGATGGTCATCCGGGAGACGTAGCGACGAATGCGACCGCTGGATCGGCGCTGACTGTTGACCGGCGCCGAGCCAGCCATCGATTTGACACTGTACTCTGTCGCCGTTGAGCTGCGACGATCGCTGCCGATCATCACATCGGAGCAGAGGGACGATGACATTATGGAGGCAGCTGAGCGACGTTTGCCGCCGGTGAAGGTGCCACCACCACACGACGATGTTGTCGTCGCCGAGCTATCGGAGCGGGAGAAGAGAGAGGAGCGTTTGCTGCGATTGCTCGATGTGCCAGCGGCATCCTGTATATTGCTATAAAACTCCTCCGTTTCGCGATCATAGCTCTCATCTTCATCATCGTCCAGCGGCGGTCGTTCCTCATCCTCAAACTCCTCCGCTTCGGTGGCCATCGTATCGCTGCGCTGCGTCATTTCGCGTCGCCCGTTCGAGGAGGAGGAGCCCCCCGTTGCCTGCAGCTGATAATACTCATGCTGGCCATGGGTAAAATCACGCGATCCTCGCGATCGGCTGCTGCTGCTGTTGTTGTTGTAGTTATTGTTATTGTTGCTGTTGCTGTTGCCGTTGCTGTTGCTGTTGCTGTTGCCCAGCATGCGATATGGCGCCGTTGCCGTTAATGAGCCCGAATTGCTTGTCGTGCTCGTCGCGCTCAGCGAGTGACGCTTCATCGATGAGCTGCTCAAGCCAGGACTAATCGATGCTGGTCCTCCTCCTCCAACTCCTCCCCGGCCCGCTGCCGCCTCTGTTTCGCCATCGCTTTCGCCGCCGCCAACACTGCCGCTGAATGTGACCTCATGGAATTTGGAGGATTTGCGACGAGCTCGAGGCACTGGCTCCGTATGGCTACCATGACCATTGCCCATCGTTGAGATGGAGGGGCGTTGTCCATTGTTGTTGTTAAACTGTTGTTGCTGTTGCTGATGGTGTTGATGTTGTTGATGTTGTTGCTGCTGCTGCTGCTGCTGCTGCTCCTCGTCATCTGTTGGTGGCATTAGGGTGAGCGCCAGCGGCTGGCGTCCCGCTGCAGCGGCATAGGCTCGATGGCGACTCCAGGGAAAGGCTCGTATAAACGCAAAGATGATGAAAAGCGTTGCAATCATATTATTGCAGTTGCTGTTGTTGTTGTTGTTGTTGTTGTTGCGATCGACAGCTGCTGGTGGGTTACATGTGCATATGTAGTCTATATCCAGTGGGTGGTGTTGTTGTCTAGTTTCTCTCTCGAATTCGATATTCGTTTCGTAATTTCTTATTCACTTGTTTTTTGGTAGTTTCGTTATTTTCGAAGACGATTCGTTATAATTTTGTACACTAGTTTTATACGAGTCAGATTGAGATTCAGATCGAGAGAGAGAGCGAGAGATATAGGTGGGGGGAAAGAGAGAGAGTACATTTTGAAGTGAGAGTCGCGTTCAGCTCAGCTGCGGAAACGTTAACAGCACAAAACCAGGAGACAGAGGGAGAGAGAGAGAGAGAGAGAGAGAGAGAGAGAGAGATAGAGAAAGCGAGAATGGAATTGAGAATAGAGAATACTGAGATTTATCTATTTCTTCAATTTGAATTTGAATCGTCACTTCAGTGGCACAAAAAGATAAAAGATATCATAACTAGCAACATCCGAGGAAAACAAGAAAAATCGAAGCAATTGTAAAACTATATATATATATATATATATATATACCTATATCAGCTACACAATATGTTATGTAACAAAAGCAATTCAAAGTCGCAGAAAGTATTTAACAACCATCTTGTTATATCGATAGTTAACTGTTGATTATTAATCAAGTGAACGTTAAATCTTTTCCAAATGTTTACGCTTAGCCATATTTAAAGTCAGAATGGTTAAAAGAAATATATTGTATAACTATTATTATGGTCATTGACTAAAAACGAAAGTGGCATTCGATATTTAATAGATAATTTAATCTTTGTGCACGCTTCAATTGATTGAGTGGAGTGCACTGAGTATTGATTGACAGTCTGATTGATTCACCGATTGACTGAATTGACGATTGAGTGGCTTTTGAGTGCGCCGCTTGCGCAATTTTGATGGTTTTGATTATGATATATTCAATGCACAATTATGGCACACATTTGCACAGCACTCTCCACATCCAAACACACATAATCACAAGCACACAGACGTTATTACGTGCCACAGTTTAACCACCCACAATCCCCCCCTCCTGCAACTCTGTCGCTCTCTCTCTCTCTCTCTCTCTCTCTGTCTGTTATTGCCAACATACCCATATAATAAGTATTATACAATGCAGCTGCCACAGACGACATGACCTGTTGTTGCTCTTGCATTGTTGCATTGTTAAGAGGACGCCAATGTCAGGTAGCAAGGTATAAAAAAAAAAGAAATAGACATTTACTTGGCTGGGATAATAGAAATGCACAATAGAAGCATTTACTATGAAATTCAGCTACTTGGTTGCCCCGATAGCATTTCAAATTCAATTATAATCAGAAATGATTTAAAAATGAGCAGGAATTACAGCTACAACTGTATTACGAGCCGGAGCAGGAGCAGGAGCCGGAGCAGGAGCAGGAGCAGGAGCCGGAGCAGGAGCAGGAGCAGCCTGTAACAGTTGCAGCTGCAACATCAGTAACAAAGGCAACCACTAACAAGGACTACGGTTAAGGACAGGCTCAAGTAGTCAGCCTGTAATTGGACTGGCTTTGCTTTCGCTCAAGTGCACTTGTTAATCAGTCAGTTCGCCAGTCAGTCAGTCAGTCAGTCAGTCAGTCAGTCAGTCAGTCAGTCAGTTAATTAAAGGCAATTTATTTATGGGTTACATTTTAATTATATTAGAACTGCAGCTGAGAAATTGGTCTGTGATTATTATCGCATTATTATAAAGTTCAATTTGTAATGTCCGCTGTCGATCTTATAGCGTGCAAGTTGCACGTGGCTCATATCTGTCGTTGCTGCAACATGTATCAACACAATCGACAACTGGTAGCAAAATAATCACGCACTACTTTTTAATTTGTTGAAATTACATTACAACAAAAAGTGCCCGACAGACTGCCAACCAGGTGGATGGATGATTTTTTTTCCGCACAGAGTTAGTGGCAGAGGACAGCCTGAGGTGACAGAGGAGGAGTGGTTGGTTCAAGCGAATTATAGTGATGAAAGTGCGCTCATGGTAACTGAACCGAGAGCAAATTAAAGTGAATTAAGTGTAGCAAAGGCGCACCTGCCACAACTCTGTGTGTGTGTGTGTGTGTGTGTGTGTGTGTCAGCGAGAAAAACATCTACAGCTAAACTTGATTAACCTAGAATAAAGTTAAAGCACTTTATAATGTCCTAGTCGAAAGAGCTCATCGGAAAAATACTGAAACACTTTAAGCACAAAATCAACAATATGAATAGCTGATATTCCGTGTTGCCAATCGATTTGTATCGATAAATTATCGAACAAATTAGATATACTTGATATTCATATGGTAAACAAGAACCTATATTCAAATTTGTAACTCTTGTTCACCGCATATCCAAATACTTCTTCAAATGTTGAGAAAAACTATCAGTTTCTGGCTAAATAAGAATCTGTCTAAGTTAGTTTCTTCAAAATATCCATTAAAAATGACTATTGATATTTTGTTACCGCAAATGATGACTTAAGCAGTTGGTAAGCCTTTAAGCTTAAGTTGAGTGCCACAAGGTCTAAAACACAACGTTGCTCAGCTCAACGTTGGCGCTCTGATTTACGACAGAGTAGTGCACATATAAAATGTGAGTACACCAAACATATGTATACATTGAGAATAGAGGCTGCGACAGCCACCGAGCCACTAGTACAGGTGAGGACATCAATTTTGGTAGCCAGACTTCTAGTCAAGGTTTGAGACCTCATCCTACAGTTTGTCGTCTCGCTGGATTGCTTATCGCGCACAGCAGGCAGCCAGGCAGCCAGGCAGCCAGTCAGCCAGTCACCCAGTTTACTGTTTAAGTGTTGGTAAACAAGCTAGAAACTGTAACGGCTCCTATCCTCTATATATATATATGTTGTTGTTGTTGTTGTTGTATTTGGTACGCCTTGGGCACTGTTTAGCTACTTTTACAGCGACTGCGCTCGACAAGCGCCGCCTGGCTACACATTTCCTTTCAATTCGTTTTCTTTTTTTCATCGGCATTCTTTGGCAACTTATTCAAGTTTTTCCACACACACACACACACACATGTAAAAGTAGAGCAAAAAAAAAAAAAGAAATAAAAAAAAGAAAAGAAAGCGAAAAAATGAAAAGATTTCTTCTAGTTGCAGCATCAGCTAAGCGAGGTGCTGACAGCCACAGCAAACAGCAGCAGCAGCAGCCGCAGACGAAAGTAAACCGAGAACAGTAGCTGCCGCACAACACCACTTAGATCCACCTCAGCAAAAAAAAAAAAACAAAAAAAAAAACACGTCCACCAAGCATACAAATTCAGTGCTGGACATGCTCTTGTTGTTGTTGTTGCTGGCGCACTCTCTGGGGCTAGATGTAAGTAGCAACAAATCACTTCATTGTTTGCGTGTTTACATAATATTTATACATTGTATTTGTGCTTTCCCGCATTTGCCCGTCTCCTACACGCTGTTGACACGTTGCGCGCCATGTTCATTAATAAAGCGCAACCAACAAATCCAAAAAAAACAACAAAAAAACGGAAGAAAAAAAAAACTGAAAAAGAAAAGACACAAAAAAAAAAAAAAAGAATTCTGCGATATTTTCTCGCTGGCCAGCAGGCCACACACAAAAAACTGTCAGACAATCAGAAAAAGGACTTCAGACTGCGCGTCGCCAAGCAGCCAGCGAGCTAGCCAAAAAAAAAACCAAAAAAAAAATGAACCGAGCTGAGACTCTGGTCAGGAAAAAAAAAGTAACGATAGCTGCAACTGCGGACTTCTCGATTAAGAGATATCCTGTTGTAGTGCCCCAGATTCAACTTTGGCCAACATATAATCGAAATATAGTTGTGATTCCCAAATCAAATTCAAGAGCAACTCAAATAATAATAAAGCCATAATAAATCGGTGTTTCTTATCGATATACCAAAATGTTTAGATCTCTGGCTGTTGATGCCGATCAATGAAAATATATAGTATTATACCAAATGTTGTCTTCCATACACACATATGCATATTAGAGTGCACAGCATGATTATGCCATTTTTTTGTTTAAGGGGTATGTCAACAATGAACGATTGCAAAAAAACGGTTATAAGCGTTTTTCCAGTGTTTTTCTAAAAGTCATGTTTGTTGGATGACAAATGTGGCGCGATGTGCCAGTTTTAATTATACATATATCCGATGAGTGTGAGTTACCAGACAAGCATAAGTCTGTTGATCTGTTCAGTTCTATATATGTGTGTGTGTGTGTGTGTGTGTGTGTATGTGTCCATATATATATATATATATCTGTATATAAAAGTCAAATGACGTCAAATAGGTCGCAGCATTAAGCAACCAGAACAGGACCTTTAAAAGCTTTAAGAGGCATATGCAGGCGAGTATCTATGTATATGTGTGTGTGTGTGTGAGTGTGTGGGTGTATGGGTGTATGGGTGTGTGCACTTAAGTTTAGCACAGCAGCATAAATAGCAGCAGCGGCAACATCATTATGATGATTGCTGCAATCATTAGAAGTATTCATGACGTCGTCATAGTCCTTCATAAATAATGTAGCACAAACTTATATATATATATATATATCTATGTGTGTGTATGTATATTAAGTATGTGCAAAATTCAAAATCCAAAATGGGAAATACGCTTAATGCAAAAACATGTTTTATACATGGCACCGAACAGAATGCGGGGGGGGTGGTAAAGAGGTCAGGCGTGCTCTAGTAAGTCTCTCTGCGTGTGTGTGTCTATGTGTGTGTGTGTGTGTGTGTGTGTGTGTGAATGAGTAAGTGGGGTGTGACCAAGTGCATTAACGACAGAGTGCATTGCATAATGCATAAGCATAATTCGGTGGCTAAGCGATTGGTTCGTTGCCCGCTGCGACAACATTGCGTATGCGCAATTTCAGCAAAACCCAATGCAAACCATTCAATACATGTAAATATCCATATACACGATACATATATACATATATATATATATATATATATATGTGTGTGTGTGTGTGTGTACATCTATATGTGGCACTTATGTTCATGCAACTGCATCCTCTGATAAGCAATTCAATTATCGCTTGACCATCAGCAAACGTTAAACGTATTTATTAATTTATGACAATATTTCGCTAATGGAAAATTCACGATGATTTGCGGAACTGAGTTTAACAAGATCAACGTGTATATAAATGCACACATACATATACATATTTCCATTAATGGCTTAAATATATGCTTTAAGCAACTGAACTTAAAGTAAATGCAGGTAAATCGTATTTTTTGATAAGATTGTTCAAGTGATTCAAGCAATTATATGTCTTTTTATAGTTTGGTCAAGATAACTGTAAGAATGAAATATATCAATCACAATTTCTCCTCTAGATAAATACTATGGGAAATATGAATTTTTAACAAAGTAAAATACTTAAAAAGTGATTTTTCGAGCTAAAATAAACTGATAAGAAATTACCCATTTTTAATGGGTTCAGGGTATAAAAACGGATCAGATCATTAATTCATAATTACATATAAAGTGGGAAACGGTTTTTTTTCTAAATTAATAAATAATAATAAATAAAAAACAAGTAAGAGTAAACTCGACTACGATATACCCTGAACCCAGTTATTAAATATATTCTATTATTATTGGCAAATTCCCCTCTAACACGTGAAACACCCAATCGTAAGTAGCGGGGCTCATGCCATCCCTTTCTCACACATGCGCTCGCATATTTTTGCATACAGAAAATGCTTCCGGCTGCTGATAGAAATGAGATCAATATGAGAATATATGTTCGACTATAACTTGGGTGTAGATCGATCTTGACGAAATTTGGGCATTTGATCAACAGAATGCATATGCATATCATGTATTAATTAGAAGATTAGATTCTGCCTTTAAAATTGTGTCATTTATTGCAAAAGAAATTTAATGTATCGACATTCGATAAACTAAGGCAGTTATCGAAAAAACAGAATAGACGGACATGGCTATATCGACTCGACTATTGATTCTGATCAAGAATATATATACTTTGTGGGGTCGGAGATGCTTCCTTCTGCCTGTTACATACATTTGCACAAAACCATTATACCCTTTTTACCCATTTTTAATGGGTTCAGGGTATAAAAAGGTGTACCTTAAATGTTCTAGTAAAAAGTGACCAGCTCGAGGAAATTTTGACAAAGACTCAATAAAGTAATGATTTCATAAAGTCTCTAAAGCGATAATTGTCTGTTCTAAGTACGAGAGAGAAAGAGAGAGAGAGAGGGAGAAAGTGCCAGAGAGTGAGAGCAAACGTTTATAAAATCTTGACAATTGATTTGAACAGCTTTGCGACTGCTTAATCCGGCAATATACCAAAGAATGTGCCATGGGAATACCTTCCATTGACCACCCCCCACCCGCCGGACAGCTGGTTGATACAGGCAACTGCCCAGTTTGGTCAGCCACAACTCACCAACACACACCAACACACACCAACACACACACACACACACACCAACACACTCATGCACAGGCACATGCACATATCAGACTTGCTGACCAGCAACATTGCTTTTCATCCTCAGTCGTTCAATCTGCTACTCTGTTAACCCTCCCGTCCTGTTTATATTCCCCACACCCCCCCCCCCCCCTCACACACTCTCTCTCTCTCTGTTCCCTTGTGTCTGGCTGTTAGTCACCTCGCGCTCTGTGTCTCTTTGTCACTTGTGGGTCGGTTTGTTGGACCAGCTGCAATTTGAAGCTTTTGTATTGGGGATTTTGGCAACGAGTCTTCAACAACAATGATAATGCTGATGATGATGATGATGATGATGATGATGATGGTGTTGTTGTTGTTGTTGCTGCTGTTGTTGCAGTTATTGTAGTTGGGCAATGACAATGCCATTTTAAATGAAGCTCAGTGCAAATGCCCCCAAATTAGTGTCAAACGTATTGATCCACTCTTACACAGACAGAGGCACACACATTGTTGATATTGTTATTGTTGTTGTTAGTGTTGTTGTTGTTAATAGCGTTGCAATTTGCATATGTGTGTCAACGTAGTCGTTGCTATTGTTGTTCTTGTCGACATCCTCTCTTAGCGCCTGTGTGTATGCCATGAATTTGTTGCTAACACACACTTAACCCGCTTGGCACGCCCACTTTGGCGCCCACGCATGCATGCATGCACACACACACACACACACTCCCACACTTATGCACCATCCAACCATCTGCACTATGCCGTATGATGCATGTGTTGTATAATACATAAAATGGTTTGCACATTACAAATTCTTGTCCAAAAATTGTAATTAGATTCAACGACAACATAATTAAGAGGTGGCTATTAAAAGTAGCAAAAGAACATGTACGAAGGTGAGGATATATATATATATATATATATATATAAATATATGTGTGTGTATGTGTGTGTGTATGTGTGTATGTTCGCGCTTTAAAAGTCATTTGATGTCAAGCAACAAAGACTTGACACCCAAATGCAAGCGTCTTCATAACTATGTCAGTGTGTGTTTGTGTGTGTGTGTGTGTGTATCTAACTTTGCTTCTTCATTTGACACTTGAGTGGAGCTCAAAGCTGACTGCTGGCAGTGCGCCCAAAGGCATTACATCCATCAAAATCGCTTTCGCTGTAATTTCACCAATATTTTGCTTGAAAATAAATCAACTTAACTGCTCAGCCTTCGATCGTCATCTCCCACAAGAGCTATGCATCCACACATACATATAGCCAAATAGCGCAAATGTGATAAGAACAACAAAAAAAATACTAAAAAAAACATTGTTAAAATATACATTTTACTCATTGGTGCTTGCACAACACACCATTTTTGTTTAGTTTGTGCGTTTGTATTTGCATAGAAACAGACAGACAGATATGGCCATAACTACTCGGTGACATGCAGTATATATATATATACAGACTATATAATCGAAGATGATCGAAGAAATATGAGCAAATGGTATAAAAATGATTAAAACGCTTTTGGAGCGAATGTGATTTTGAGCAACGCCTCCAGCAGCGCGGTGCAAATACGCCGGCGACATCAAAAGGCGTCACAGCGTCTGCGATTGCCAAGGTAGCAGCGCCCAGACACGCCCACTTTTATGCCAGCTGCCAAAATGAAATCAAAGCGCAAAATGCAATAAAAATAATCAAAAAAAAAACACACACACACACAAAAAATAAAAAAGAAGAGAAACAACCAAAATGTGGATAACAAAAATGTTTCATTTGATTTTTGGCAGTCGATGGTTTTAAAAGCCCACTTCCTGCCAAAACCAAAAATACACGACACAGAAACCACCCCAGCCCAACCCCCCTGTTCCGCCACCTGCCATTTTCCCCTTTTTTGGCTTTCATCTGTTTTTGAGTTGTAATTTCTTTTGTGACTGCAAATTGAGCGTCAAAATTGAACGGACGCGAATAAAAACGACGAGTTGTGACGTCAGAAAGGGCCAGAAGGCAAGTGACAATGTGGCTAAGAAGAAGCTGTAGCAGCAGCAGCAGCAGCAGCAGAATATGCGAAGGGACAACCAATAAGTTTCTGCTTCTTCTTCTTTTTTTATTTTTATTTTTCTTCTTTTTTTTTTGTTTTTTGGAAGAGAGGCGGGAGGAGGGAAAGTCGTCAGACTCTGCGGATGGCCATAAAAATAGCTTGGCTTGCAACAAATGTCACGTCAGAGACATAGATGCCCCCACAAAACGAAACCCCCCCCCCCCTCCCTCCACCCGCCGGCACTCCGAACTCTTGACTCCTCCTGGCCATAGACAGCAGACCATCACGAACACTTCGAGCAAGTCGAGTCGCTGCCAGAGCCATTTGACAATTAAATGGTGCGCTTGCCGGGCAAAACAATAAATGGGTGGATGGGTGGCTGTTAGGGAATGATGGGGGAACGGGGGATGGGGATGGGGTTCGGCATCTTAAAAATGTTTGTGCATGTTGGGCATGAGTTGAAGGTAGTAATGACGTTGCTTTTAGCGCACCCGCCGAGCCAAACTCAATTAAATGTGACAGTGAAAATGGCTGCCTAAAAGTATGCTTTATGCTTTGGCGCAAAGGCAAAGTTAAAAAGGCAATGGGAAAGCGGAAAAAGTGTAGAAGTGAAGTGTACGGAGAGTGGTTGGAGTGGCAAATGCCAAAGGAGACGGCTTGGGACTGTGACAGGAGGCAGGTGCGACAAATACTTCTCCACACAGCCAGACACACAAAAGCATTCGTAGCGAGTTGTTCTGCGCGACGAAATTGTTGGCGAATTGCCAAATGATAGACAAAAACTAAGCATTTCGTTGAGAACACAAATGTAAACCAAATTGTGTAAGTGTAATTTATAATGTAAATAAAAGAAACCAAAATAAAAGATTGCTTATATGTTGATTGTGGCACTTAACCGAGTACAAGTTGCAAGTTCATTTCGTTAATATTGGGCGTAATCGCTGAGATTTTGTTATCGGGAATCGTTGGGGCAACTCGGCTGCGCCATCAGCGTTTTCATCTCTAACGCTTTTATAGGCAATGGGAGAAACAGCAGCAGCAGCTGCCAATAAGCAACGATTATGCTTGTAGCAACAATCGACTTTAGTCTGTCTCGACATTCTGACTGACAGTCTGAATATATATATATATATATATGTATATGTATATGTGTGTGTATATGTTGGTGTATTGGGGTGTGCTTGTGTATTGCTGCCTTATAATGTGCGCTATTTGCTGACGCTCTTGTTGTCTGTGTGCTAATGTCCTAGAAAAATGCATGCGGCACATTGGAGTGAAAGAGATAGACAGCGAAAGCAACGGCTGCTGTGTGTATTCATGTGTGTGTGTGCGTGTGTGTTAGCACATTGATAGCACTTGTGAGGCGCTATAAACTGCAAGCAGTTACTTGCAAAATGGAATGGAAAACTGCCTTCGCAACAGACTCGAGACGGCCTCAAATTGCTCATACGTCATGTGTGCCCAGCAGGCATTGCCATGATTATATATCTCATATATATATATATATATATATATATATATATATATGTACGTATGCCTGTGCAGGCATGTGTGCGTGCGGAAAGCAACTTCAAAGTTAGTGCTTTAAATTGAGTGGCATTGCTGGAGACAAAGTTTGCCAGCAATTCGACTAAGCCATTTCAATTTGAAGCCAAGTTGACTTAAACTGTCAAACCGTTGAGCTGCAGCATGACGATGGAGTAAAAAAAACCAAAAAAAAAAAATTGAAGATAATTGAACTCGAGCTTACATAAATGACAAATACCAAGTTAAGTTCCGTTAAGCTGGAACTCACCTAATAAAACTAAAAGTAAACAAATAAAATAAAGATCTCTCAAATTCAATCAAACAAACTCAATTCAAGAGCAGTCCTATCGAGAAGAGATTTAATTGCAGATAGTTTAAGAGAAGAGAAGAGAAGAGAAGAGTTTTCATCGGTTTGTGCTTCTAGTTTCTGCTGGTGATTCAATCACACGAAATTGACCATTAAGTTTTTCCCCCAATATCAGTATTAATCGAATTGCCAATAATTATGCTTGCAACAACGGAGCCAAATTGAGGCACTTTAAACAATAGTGTGCAATGTGCTGTGGGCAATGTGCTGTGTGCTGTGTGCAGTGTGCAATTAGTCATTAGTGTTGACAATTGAAATTTATTGCAAATTCGTCGATTCGTGGACCTGTCAATTAACATGATTTATGGATGAGCAACTGAAATGTGCGATTAATTTCGCGTTCAACTCTTTTCGACTTAATGATCCGCATTACAAAATATGTGTGCTGAGGAAAAGCGTACGTAAATTAAGCGGCAAGGCAAAACAACTAATTAGTTTATAATCGTTTAATGCACTGCAAATTGCCAGTTGCAAAATCGGAGACGGCAACAGTAGCAGCTGTGGCAGCTGCGCCAGCCGTGGCAATTGTGGCAGCTGTGTGTGCATAAATTAAATGTAAATTAAACGTTTTAGTGCTTAAATGATGAGCTTTAAATAGCGACAAGCGATAAACTGCGTGCCCGCTAATGATAATGATTATCCTAATAATAATAATGCTCATTATCATGATGTTTGATATCAATGAAAATGACGCAAACAACGACTTGACCAATCAACCAGCCAACAATTCAGACAATTTCCCATTCAGCTAACCCAGCTGCTCTGTGCGCCTTTGGGCATGCCATGTAAAGTGGTCTGGTCGTAATTACTTAAGCTCTTTCACTTAATTGATTATTTATGGGTTAAAAGCTGCAAAATCGCAATGGCCCATCATAAAATCAGTTAACAGAAACAGAGCAGATTGCACACGAAACTCGCCCGAATATACTGATATACATACATACATAATTGATATGCATGTCAGAGAATGTTCAAGAGGATGCTGCATTATCAGCTTTTGAAATTTGAAATGAAATTAATGTGAACTGAGCATAATAATGGATCTTAACACTATGACAATAAGCATTGAATGGCCAGCGGCAATTAATTTCAAATTATGGCTATCATCAATGACGTTCAAATAGCTTAAGAAGCTAGTTTTTATTTGATAGTCAAGGGTGGCCATATCTTCTTTTAGTCGTAAGTCAAAAAGGGACAACAATGGCTGTGATTCAAATATATTTTAAGGGTCGAGTATTTTATTTGCTGTTGGCTTGATTTATTCAATTTCATTTAGCAGCATGAATAGAAAACGATATATATATATATATATATATATCTATATATATATATATATATATATTTATATATATGAGAATGTAGTACCCAAACAAAGGATTATATATGTACATATTTACAATAAATTGTATATAGATAAATATGAGTACGTATACAAATATCCTTTGTAGCTTGCAGCAAAATCGACAATAATTTTCAAACCATTGAAGAGCAGAAGGATAATAATGTTATTGTTATTGTTGTTGCTGTTGCTGATGTTGTTGCTATTGTTGTTTGCTGTTGCTTGACGATATAAAAATACCACATGGAAATATTTTCTCATATGTACTTACAGGAATGTTTGCCCAAAATGAAAGTGAATGCGTATAAAAATGGCATTAGAAATACACAAAGGAGACCAGCCATATTGAAAGGCAGTTGATGGGCGTGGCAGGTAATGGGAAAGGGGCAACGGGTGGCGTGGGAGGGTGTGGGTGGTGGGGAGGTAACTGGCGAATGTAACAGAAACAGGAAATAAAAATCCACTTTAAGCGTTTTGAATACAAATGCAAATACACACATAGAAAAAGTAGAGAGAGAGGAGAGGAGACGGGAAAGAGGGAGAGAGAGAGAGAGAGAGAGAGACAGAGAGTGTGTGCGTGTTGAGTGTTGAGCCTGACAAGTGAGTGAGTGATGAACGAAACGGAGACGGAGACGGAGACAAATGCGGTCACATTGAGGTACATTAATACCATATATATGTATATATATATATATATATGTACATATGCTCGTATTTGTGTGAAAGGCAAAGGCGCCTGAAAGGGTTTCTGTATTATTATTATTCTGTTTTTTTATCTCTCAAATTTTCTTCAATTTTTTCATCTTTTTTTTTTTTTTTTGCTTGATACGACTACAAATAAAGATAAGTGTGTGTGGTGGGTGTGTGTGTTTGTGTGTGTGTGTGTGTGTGCTTGTGACGATGCCAAACGCTGTCCTATAAACTGCAAGCAGCTTGGGCCCAAAAGCAGCACAAAGAAGACGCCAGAGGCGTTCAAGCGACTGAAAAAAGCGACAGGGCGACAGGAGATGGCTTGTGAGGGACTTGGTATGGTTGTGGGTGATGGGAGATGGGAGATGGGTCGTACCATAGCCAGGACAAATACATAGCATGCCACAAATGAAGTGGCAGAACTTACGGGCAAACAATGAGCGAACGAACGCAACATCAGCGCACCATTTGCCAAGTGCTGCGGACAGACAGCAATGAAAAAATCACAGCATCATTTAAGGCGCCACACGGCGACAAGTGTTGCTCAGGTGCGAATGCGGTAGCAGATAAACAGACAGGCAGACAGACAGAGACGCAAGTGTGAATGCTTGGGGCAATAGACGAAGTCAAATTGAAGAAATTGCCAAAGCGGATGTGCAATAAAGTGGGAGAAACTTGCAACAAGCCCAAAGACAATGCGCACAAGCACAGATTCAACACACACACACATACACACACACACACACACACACATAGACACCCAGAAAAGTAGTCTTTGGAGTTGAACAGCAGTTTAGTTTTGTGAACTCAAAAGTTGCACAGAATTTAAAGTAGCAGAAGAGAGATGAAAGTAAAGCGTAATCTGCTTCAAGAATCGAATTCATATAAAATATATATGCTTATATACATACATATAAATATGTATTTAATGCAGATAGCAACGTCTGAATTGTCGGCAGTTAATGGGAGAACCCATTTGTGCTGCTTGAGCTACCTCAAGGACCATGTTTCCCATTCCAATAAGAATCGGGAGCCCAGACATTTTGGTCATCTTCTACTGAGCGAGAAAGTACATATATTCTTCATCAACATCACAGACAGACATCTGTCTGTTTCCTACTTTTTTTTTTTTACATATATACTTTCCGAACGAATCCTTTCTCGAACGTTTGAAAAACTGTCAATAGTATTTACATCAGTGCTCCAAATAAAAAGAAAAATATAAACATTGGTCACAAATAAAGTGATTAATTCTCTATTTGAATATATATTGAAAAAAAAAAACATTGAGCATTTCACATACATTTATATAAGATTTGATAAGCTTAAGATTTCTCTCGACATATCACAATAATATAAAAGAAGCAAAGTGCTTAACATGCAACACCTAAAATCCAATGAGAAAGCAACATGAAATATGTCTGTGAATCATATGGTCAGCGACTAAGTAAATGTATATATATATATATATATAGATATATATATATATATAGATATACGTATAGTATGTAAACACAATCCAAGAAGTGCAAAAGTAGAATGAACGGAAACGTTACTGGCACAAGGACCTCAAAAGTATGCAACATTAATTGTGCGACAACGTCATCAGTTTCTTTTTCTGCTTACCTCCCTCTCTCCCTCTCTCTATCTCTGTGTCTCTCACTCTCTCTCTCTTTCTCTCTCTCTCTCTCTCTCTCTCTTCTCTCTCTCTCTGTATCTGTCTCTCTGTCTCTGCCTCATTTTGTTGTCTCTAGTTGGACTAGCCAGCCAACTGGGCCGTCTGCTGTCTTTTATATGCCATTTTGGCACAAGTTTCGTTTGCCATGTCTGCCAAGTGGCTACACTTCGCCAGCAAATTGGGTATATCAGCAAAATCACTCAGCTTGCAACGCAAAATCGAAATGAAAGAAGAAACAGCAATGGCGGATTGCAGTTCAGCAAGAGTAAGGCGCATTGAGTCAACAGAAAGTTTACAAATATGTATAAATTTATATCAAACAAAGACAACTGATTATAAAGCATCTGGTAATATATATTTAGTAGATCCATGATAGGGTATTATACGAGCAGTTATGCAAAAACAAAAAAAAAAGTGTTTTTCTTCTATTATTGTTGCACTCGTCGCAACGAAAAGTCTCATTAACAAAATGCACAAAAAAACAACAACGACATGTGAAAAGTGAAAGGCTTTAAAAGTGAAAACAACAACAACAACAACAACAGCAGCACAAACAATAAGATAAGGAAGAACTTGGCGCGCAAAAGGATCCTTGAGCCTCTTCAAGTCGACTTGCTCCTCCATTTGGTGTTGTTGTTGTTGGTGTTGTTGTTATTATTGTTGGCAAACGAAGCGGCAAGAAAAGTGTCCCCCAAAGGCTGCTAGAGTGGAAGCGTGTGACATATAGTAGGCTATGTATATATATATATATATATATACATATATGCATATGTATATGTATTTGTATATGTTTTGGCCACTAATCAAGTTGGCACCCAGAAATTAACTGCACTCTCAGGTTTCACTCGAACGCAAATCTCGAAAGTTAAATTATGAAAATGTCAGCCACAATGTATTGTGACAAACATGCTAAAAGAATGGGACAGAGACGAAACACAACATACCCACACACACACACACACACACACACACACATATATACATATATATATATATTTATATATATATATATATCAAAATGAATAAATGCCAAAACAATTTGCATAAAAAATATTTGTGCCAAAAAGTTTTACATTTCACTTTTTCAACTGAATCGCTGTTGTTTTTAGTTGTTGTTGTTGATTTGGTTGTTGTGCCCAACGAAAAATTTCCATATGAAAAGCGGCATGTGGGCGTTGCATGGCGTTGTGTACGTGGGCGTGGCAAGGCTCTGCGGTTGCCGAGCGAGTTTATCAGTTGAAGCGACGCCTAATCAACATCAAGCCAAACGCCATTAGGCGACCGCACAATTAACAGCTGTTTGTCAGCCCTTCCTAAAAGGGACAACCCCTACTCCTCCGCTAACGTTCCCGCTCAACCCGAGCACCCCTGACATTATGTTTTATGTGTGCGATTGTGTGTGTGTGTGTGTGTGTGTGTCTCTGTGTGTATTGCGTTTTTGTTTTATTTTGACAGCCAGTTCAAGTTGAAATTGAATTTTAACATATTTCTGTTTGCATTTCATTTGCGCAACTCATTAAGCCAAAAAAAAACAGCTAACAACTCAAACTCAACACACTCAGCACACACCCACCACAAACATCACACACCCACACATAAGTAGGCAACACCATGGATTTGTTGAGATCGAGAGAAATATCATTAAAAATAAGTGAGCAAAAACATCCAAATGAAGTTAAACAAAAAAAAAAAGAAAATAAATAAATAAATATATATATATATATATATATATTTTGGAATTATATATAAGTTGGAACATTTTCAACTCACTCAATCTTTATCTATCTCAATCAAGTGTAAGACTTATTTCATCTATAGAAATCATAACATTTTATATATATATATATTTTAATTATTATTCTATGAAGCTTGCAGTTAGCAATTTTAAAATATTTCAAAATAAAGAACATAAGGCAAATACTGATTGAATGGAATTCGAAGAAGTTTGTGTGTCTGCTTTTAAGATGTTCGATGCAATCAATCAAAAGTCCTTATTAATATTTATGTGAGTGTGGTATGTGTGGCTGTGTGTGTGTGTCTGTGTGTGTGCTGTGTTCTCAGCACAAAATATTACAGTTTTTCTGTGCGCCCAAATGTATGTAATGAACATTTTTTAAGTGCTTTAATTTTATTTCATGGCCCTTATTCTGCATACCCCCTCAAACGCAGCCAGAGTCGAGAACGTATAGCCGCAACACCTCTTCCCCCCCCCCTCCCACACACACACACACACACACACTCCTGCACACCACACCACCCCCACTGGCAGTTATAATTTGATTGTGTTTGTGCAATAAGGGCGTCCGTAACAAAAAAGAGCGTTGTGGTCCTGTTAAATGTTATTTATTTCGTCGTTTTCTATGCCCTTGCAGACGGTTCGTTCTTTAGTTTCGTCATCAAGCTTGTAACGCCCTATATATGAACATACATAACATATATATCCATCATTATTATCGAGTTAGGCGTCGACATACATTTCACCCTTTCTGACACAATATATTTCTACACAAACAAGGAACAGTTAATTCACAGACAGAAAACATCTAAATCAAATTTGTGTGCATAAAGTCTACAAGAAACATATTAATATTTTCCGGAGTCCAGAGTAAAATTTCAATGTGAGCAGCTTAAAGAAGGGTATGTAATCTTCGGTATGGTTTCTTACTTGTTTTTTATTTGATTTTTGAATGGGTGCCTTCGCGTTCTCAGCCTCGTCTTGGCATTTCAACAATTTGCATTAAAAATGCTCTTTACACACACACACACACACACACACATACACACACATATATACATAAATATTGTATTTTTCGGCACACCACAAGGCCGTCAACGTCGCCAGTTGGCTAATCCGCTTTGTAGCCGTTAATGGACATGCCACTCTCCCCTAACTCCACTACTACAACTGCTACACACACACCCACACTCACACATACACGCACACACCAAAGAATCCATCGACAATGCCCCATGGCTACTTGGCCATAAATAAGAAGGCCGTTGGGCAGTCAACTCACGTAGGCGGTCATTAGATCAACTTTAATATCATGCAGCTCACGTTTTTATTTACTTAGATCTCTTTCTCTCTCTCTCTCTCTCTCTCTCACTCTCTCTCTCTCACTCTCTAACACTCTCTTTCTCACTCTCTCTCTTTCTTTACTCGCTCTCTCTCTCTCTTTGTGTGCTGAGTAGCAGTCACGCCCCCCTAAAATATAGGTATTCAATAAGTTCACACATCGTTAAAGTCACAAAAACAGTCACAAAAGTTCAGGACTCAAATCGTTTGCCTTCAACTAGTTCTCAAATCTATAAAATGCAATCCCGATCTCAGCCTGAATTCTTGAAAATAGTTTTCTATAAAAATCATATATACTTGTTAGAAATTGTATTTTGTTGTTCATCATTTAATAACTATATACGCAAATTTTGCATTGCTTGCTTATCCTTACTATTTTAATATTAATTTAATTTAATAAGTATTTTCGACACTATTTATTTAAGTGCAAAAACCACCACAAATAAAAATGTCAAATGCATTCTTTTGTGCAACCAGATCAATGTCATTAAGTAAAGTGCACTGTCAAAATGATGGCTTAGTTATACACATGGCTGCCAGATGTTGTTGAGAGGTTGTCTCTGTGCGTGTGTGCATGTGTATATGTGTGTGTGTGTGTGTGTGTGTGTATGTGTTATATATGTCAACCTCAATTCGTAGCTTTTCCGAGCAGTTGGCAGATGTGACTATTTAAGGATATATTTTACCATCGCATGTCTCACTGTCATTACCAGTTCCTTGGAGAACTGAATGTAGCCTGACAAAGATTGGGATGTGGATGGGTTAAGGATGCTGCACAAGAACTTTAATTGAAATCTTTTTGAGCATAGCAATATGATGCAATTTACAAATACATCCGAAAAAAAAAAAAAAACTCAGCTCCTGCTGCTGCTGCTGCTGATGACGTTTCCTCAAACGAACGAAAATGTGCAAAAGTTTTTGCAAAACCAACTTTGACTCAAAGCAAATTTGGCTGTCGTTGCAGAAATGGAATTTGTAATGAAAATTTGTTTTGCTCTCCTGTCGAAATGGACAGCAGATAGTTTGTTTAACATCCACTGACAGATTGATGACATACTGTTTGTGTTTTTGTTTGTGTGTGTGTGTGTGTTTGTGTGTGTGTGTTTGTGTGTGTGTTTGTGTGTGTGTGTTTGTGTGTGAGTGTGTGTGTGAGTGTGTGCTTGGTAACATGGTAATGGCTTCAGGCAAGTCTGGCGGTGACATGAATTTAGCATCAGTTGCATTCCCAAATGCCAACAGTCTCGTCAGATCAAACACTTTCAGCTCGAATTGCATTGTCAGCAACAACAACAACAACAAACAGCAACAAATATTGTAATACATTTTTAACAAGCATAGATATAAATACAAATAAAAATACATCTCAATTGTTATTCGTATATATTCGGATAGAAGATATTCATAATCACTTTCAAACACTATTAAAATTCACACACAGACACACACACACACACACATTTCAAACGATTGCAGCAGTGTTGATTAACGCCAAGCATTATTCGATTTTAATTGAAATCATATGCTTGACACTGCGAGTGGGGCACACAGATACTTATGTGAGTGGCACCGGACAACAATGCCTATTAAAATCAAACATAAGCTGGAGGCAGTGACGACAATAGCGCAAGGACACATGGACACATGGAGACCAGGACACAAAGACTCAAGTACAACGACAACGACAAAGAAACAGCGATGACGATGACGATGGCGATGACGATGACGATAACGCTTACGATGACAGCGGCATGTAAAGGAAAACGGAAATTAAAATACATATGCCGGCCGGCCTGTCGGCAATGTGCCAAGAAACACACACACACACACACACACATGAGTGTAGAAGACATCATCGTCTGGGCCTATTAACCAAGCAGTTCAGTCGAACCGACCCGATCCGCCCCTAAGGCCAAGAAAGTGCGCAATAAATAATAATAATAGACCTGTTTTAATAGATGAACACAATTTCAAGTTTGACAGCGTACAAAAGATGAAAGCGAATCAAATACGAAATGCAGCAAAGCAAAAAGATATATATATATATATAAATATATATATATATCTGTATATACATATATGTCAACCTGAGAAACAATTAAAATAACAAGCATTTATAACACTGAGCAGGCAACACAGCGACTGAGAACGAGAACGGGAAAGAGACAGAGACAGAGACAGAGAATGTGAGCAACAGAGCGAGAGCAAGTTAGAGATAGAAATGTATGCAATATTTCATCAAGCATATCCCAGGGAAACACAGCACAGCACACAATGGTCAAACTAGACACACTTCGTGGCACCAAAATACCTAACAAAGTAAAGTAAACCAATGTGCCTCAAGATTTTAGTTTAAATGAAAAATTCAAAGAAAGATAAGAACCGAAAATTGATCATATTATTAACCAAAATGCGCTCGTTAAACTTATGTCTTCAACTACTGTTCCTATTGCTACTATTCGATTAGAATTTGGGCCTTTTTCAACACGTATTTCAACATTATATCGCATATTGTAAAATTAGTCGGCTCCCAAAAACATATAGCGAACTTTTTTGTTGAATTTGCCCATGGTGCAAGCACGGCTTGAAGGCCGTGTGCCATTCATAATAATTTAACAGACACACACACACACGCACACACTCACACACACACACACACACACACACACATTTTAATGGCACCCAGCAGTTGTTGTGCCAGCACCAACAGAAGCAAAAGAAAAAGAAAAAATAAAAAGTTCACCTGAAAGCCGAACAAATGCCGAGAACTCAGTCCCTCAATCCCAGACCTCCCCCCGCAAGACACAATTCCCTTTGCAAAAGTAAAAAAAAAAAAAAAGTCAGAAAAAATGTATACAAAAATTAAAAAAACAAAAAAAAATACTGTGTAGCATCCTTCTGCCAAGTCAGTTGCCACGGACATCACTGTGGTGGTCTACTCAACTTCTCTGCTCCTCCCCGGCATGCTTTTATTTTCATTTTTCATTAATTTTTCAATTATCTACTTACATCATGTATAAGCTCTTTGGAATTTTGCAATTATGATTATGGAAAATGTGCCAAAAAAAAAAAAAATCAAACTACGAATTGAAATAGTTTAAAGTTACGAAAAATATTAAAGACAAAAACAAAAACTAAAACAAATCAAAAAAAAAAAAATACAACTTTGATGGATTTGAATTTTAATGAAGCCTAAATGTAAATTGAACCACAACCGTTTGAAATTCAAGGCATAAAAAACTAACTGAAAGGAGTAAACAAAATACTTAAATTGAGTTAGCCTATTAAAAAACAAAGCCCAGTTTTACAGCCTACTTTGCAGCTTTCAGATTCAATTGCATTTGTTTTTAATTTTTTATTAAAATTTCGTTCTTTTGCTGACCGATTTGCAGACAGTGTTTGGCAAGATACCAGAAGGTAAGGAAGAAAAAGCTTAATAAGTAAATAAATATGAGATGAAGAAGGTCCATTTTAAAACCTTCTTTGAAGCTCAAGTTAATCTCATTTGTTTCTCAACATTTTTATGAACATTTTGAAGGATATTTAGTATTAGCATTAAGCATACAATTTAATATTGTATAAGGTCGAAAATATTTCCAGAAAGTAAATATATATAGTCTACTCCAGATTCTTTATCGATCTTGCTTGAATATATATGTATAATGAATATTCAATACAATTCGTGAAATTTTAATTAACAAATTAATAAATGTATTATGATTAGAAAGGACTTTTGGTGGCTGGAAATTGCTAAGTTAGCTGATATATATATATATCTATATATACATATACATAAATGTGTATATAAATGCAAAGATGTTTTAATGCTTAGTCATAAAACCCCGTTTTTAGTAGGTAAAACATATTATTGCTCAATGTGGTTCACTCAACGGTGGCGCATTCACTCGTTTCGTGTGCTGTGCACAGTATTAGGGGGGTTGCAAAGAGGTGGGTGAGGAGAAACGCGGAGGTGGTTAGAGTGGGTCTGCACATAAAGCATGTAACAGCTGTTTAGTGGACAAAAACACCGCATGGAAAGCATAAATGAAAATCAATAAATAAAAATTTTATCGCTAAAATCCCGCACCCAAACATAGATTTGTGTGGGCGTGTATGTGTGCTTTGAGCGAACTTTTAGTACAAGTGGCAAATAAGCGAAATAACTTTATGTATGCATGTACGAGGCAAAAACTAGAATATTGTTAAAAAAAAAAAAAAACATCCTGCACAACCGCCAAAAACAAAATCAATAAATTTGTGTATGAGTGGGAGGGGGGGAAGGTGTGCTTGTGTTGATTTTTGTGGGTGTGGCACTCTATCTCTATCTCACTTACTCACTCCAACTTTAGTCTGCCTCCCTCTAAACGGTTTAACATGCCAATGCAATTGAGCAATAAATCACTGCGTGAAACTGCATAAAAATTGCAATTGCAACAATTTAGTCAATTAATGCGATTTGAATGCCAAACTGAGTAACTGGCTGGCTGTCTAAGTCAATCAACTACGCAGTCAATCAATCAATCAAGAGAGCTTTTAGTCTTTTGGTTGTATGCCGTATACCGAACACCCTTCAATAATGTATGCTAATCCTTATCCGCATCTTGTCAATCAAATCAATCAATCACTATATATAATTGAATAGTAGGGTGTAAAAAACTCTGCTTATATTATAATAATATAATGAACACTGTAATTGTTGCTCAACAATTAAGAATTACAAATAAACGTAATGCTAAAGATGTAAATTTGCAAAGGTTGCCAGTTCAATCCCTCCGCGAGTGGAGAACATGGGGGAAAAACAATCAGTTCTATAATTCTGATAAGTCCAAACTCTCTCCTTGATTCTAATTATTAGTTATAGTTACAGTTATACACAAGTGAAATTTGAGTGATTCTTATTAGTTGCCACAAAATAGTAAAAAAACAATACGCAACGAGTTGCGATTAGTAAACGTAACGCATAACGCTTATGGGGAACTGCGCGAGAAGCGATAATGGTATTAGCTATAGAAAATTGGCAAATAGCAAATAACAAATAGCTGGCTATCAATAGCTATGCACATTTTACAATTTATTCAAGGCACGTACGAATTCGACATGTGAATAACTGGCTGAGTGCGACGCAAACACTCGTGCACAGTCTTTATTCATATTCATAACATTCACAAGCCGAATATATATATATATATATAGATATATATAATTTAAACAATTTCAAACAAGGAAGCTTAAATTTAATAATAATAATGACTATCAGATGCCCTTTGCACTTTCTAAGTACTCTTTGCATCTGCTGCTTGAAACAATAATTTGGGAGACTGGTTGAAAATGAAGTTTGCTCTTTGAGTTTAATCAAATTACGCTTGGCTTAATTGTTGCTGCTGCAAAAAATGTTAAGTCAAAAGTTGCACTTGGGCATGCTGCCTCACTTCATCAAGGTCCGGCGCCCAAAGAAGAAGAAGATGAAGAAAACAACGACAACGAGGCAAAGAACGGGAATGAGAAGAAAGCAAAAGTAGCAGCAGTAGCAAGAAAATGTTAAAGCTGCTGCTGCAGATTCCCTAACTCACCCTATCTCTTTCACTCCACAGACACACACGCCCACAAAGACAAAGTGTTGTCCTTTTATGTCCCTTGGCATGGGCCGAAAAACTTTTTGATTTGTTTAGGTAAAAAGTTGTTGCGTTTGGTTTATGCAAAGCACCAAAAAGAGTCGACTTCAACGCTGACGCCGCAGTCGCAGTCGACGCCAACGCTCACTGAATAACTCTCTCTCTCCCTATCTCTCCCTCTCGCGTTCACTTCACGCCTTGCCGGCAATTGCACAGTGTTCCACTGGCTTCCACTGTTCCACCCACTGTGCGTTCGCATCTATTTGTTTGTTTGTTTGTTTGTTTACTATTATTTTGGCTGCTTCGCTTTTAATTTACGCGTCGCCTCGCACGTCTCATCGGAATCGGTGTAGCCAAGCAGCAAATAGAATTTGTGGAACACACTGCAATCTAAATGTTGACCGAGCAGCTGCTGCCCGTTTAATTACACTTAAGAAATCAGCGCAAACAGCGCTGCCAGCGATAGAGTTAAGTACCCCCTTCCCTCCACACACACACACACACACTCCAGGACCAAAGCTGATTTTTGGTGTCGACTCGTGCGTATTCGTGTTTGGGTAAAAGCGACACTCAACTCTAGCCAGATGTACTGAAGTTCGGCAACAGAGCAACGCATTAGAAGATGAAGCAGAAGAAGAAGACAGCAACTGATTCACTGATCCATTGAACTTTATGTACAGTTGTAGTAGGAGTGGTTTGTGGGCAAGGAGGGAGGTGAGTGGTTGTCTGCTGTTGGCAAGTGGGCGTGTGCCGTTTTTGCTGTGTGCTGAAAATTCAATTTGATTTGATTTGATTTTCGTTCTCGTTCTCGTTTTCGTTTGAATGCACACAAGAGACGACAGCAGCAGCAGCAGCAAAGAAATGATATCAAATTAGTTGAAATAGAAGTAAAAAGTGTTCCCCCAACCTAAAGCTTCAGCTTGAGTTGCGTTCAAGTTGAATTGAGTTCACGCTGTGGTTTAGGGAGCCCTTAAAGGCAATGCAATGTTTAAGTAACGGTAAATATAGCAAAAGAGCTTTTAAGAGAGCAAACCAAGCACACTAATGGAAGTGAAACACTTGCAAGCATGCTCAATATATGCATGCCTTTCTGCAATGACCAGCTGATCGATCTTATTCATGTGTGTTCCATTTTCATGTGCAGCAAATCCATTTGCATTTGTGAGCGAGCGTAATGCGAAACATTTACGCATAAAGCTCAATGTTGTATGCAAATCATTAATGATAGTTGCACATGCTCACAGTTACTCGCCTTGAAGCACCCCTTTAATCCGCATTCGCTGTACAATTAATTAGCTTAATATTGAATTAATAACAGTTAGCAATTTCTCGTCACTTTTGAATTTTAGATAAACAAAATTACACAATTTTGTGAGGAACAAATGGGCAACACCAAAAATTTCAGCGTAGAAAGCATATACAAAATTCGGTGCTTTCTTTGTCGCTCTATCTCTCTCATCCCCCTCTTTCTGTTTGTTGTTCTATTTGCGTGGACAGACGCGTAATTGTATGTGTGAGTGTATCTTCATGTTTGCCTGTGTGCGTGTGTCTCTTGCTTTTTCAAGTGCAAATACAAATTGGAAGCAAAAAAAAAATAAGCAGCCACGCGACAATTTGGGAGGCCCGATGTCAATTTAGCGCCGTTTTATAAGGTGGCTCTACAGGCACACAAATATATATATATGTATATGTATATACGCAGAGCAAGCTGTACTTGGGTGCTAGCAAAACGATTTTCATTGAGTTGAATTTCGTTGTTGTTGCTGCTTTTCATTATACGTTTTTCACATTTACGGCGCGCGATAAAAATCAACAGTTTTGTGTGACGACTTTTGTTGCTATTGTGTGTGTATGAGTGTTAGTGTGTTGAGTGTGTTTTATTTTTTATCAAATTTTGGCCGCAATTAATTTACAACATTAACATTTTTGCCATGAGGTCGTTTTAGTTTTAGTTTCTCTAATTAAATTCGTTCTTTCGATTTGTTGTTGTTGTTGTTTGTCTTACGCTAGTTTCGCACTTTAAGTCGATTCTCACGCAATCTCCTCTACCTCTACTTGCTCTCCCTCTCTGTCTCTCTCTCTCACTCGCAGGCCGTGGCGTTCTCTCGCTGTTTCGCTCGCCTGTCTGTCGGCGTACGTGTGTATAAGTGCGACCGCTGCTGCTGTCGCTGCTACTGCTGCTGCTGCTGCGTTTTGTTTATTTGTCTGTTCCACTTGTTCTCGCCTTTCGCCTTTTGCACTTGTGCATTGCAATTCTTATTATTCTTATTATTATTACGCTGCACACACGCTGCTGCTGGCAGCGATTTTGTCGCCCAATTGGACTACTAGTTACTTATCACCTGCAACCGCATCAGCAGCAGCAGCAGCGGCAACACTCTCCTCTCTAGCCCACTACTGGGAGGCACACATTTATCCACACGCACAAAAAAACAATTACAAAATATGCAAATTTTAAATTCGCATTTAATTCGCGCGCGGCTAATGCAACTTTTTGAGCGTTTATCTTGTGCGGTTGGCAATGTACAATAATTAATTAAATATCTATATATATATATATATTTGTTTTTGTTTTTATATATATATTTTTTTTTATCAATTTTTTGTTTAAACAAAATACACTTTTTTCGTAAGGAAAAGTCACACGAACTGCCGCACGAGCGAAGTTGCTTCTACGTTATATGATGAGAACGAAACGGAACGAACAAACGCGCTCGAAACGGCTCACAGACAGAGAAGAAGCAGCAGCAGCAGCTGTAGTAGACAGCAGCAGCAGCAGTAGCAGCGTAACGAAACGAAACGAAACGAAAACGAGGCGAACGAGCGCACGAGGCTGACGCAAGCCAACAACCATGCCAGTGCGATAGAGAGAGAGGGTGAGAGAGAGAGAGAGAGATAGAGAGAAAGAGCGCTCAGCGCCATGCGTGAGAGCTTTGCCTTTGCATGTTCTGTTCTAGGTGGGTGCCAGCGACCGACTGCCCCCAACCCCTGCACCTCGTCCTCAACCCCCTTCACAACAATAAGAACAAAATTTTAATACGTGCTCCGGCATATAATGACTGCCGCTGCTGCTGCGAGAGCTTTTCGCAATTGAAAATGAAATTGAAAGTTGTAATGCGACAAAGTCGAAGATGAGATGGAGAAAAAAAAAACAGTTTCGACATCGGCAGAATGGTTGCATGAAATTTATCATCGAACAGCTGCCCTCATCAAATCTCTGCCCTGCCCTCTGGCACCTCTAGTCCTTTCACTCTCGCTCTCTGTTTCGTTTCGTTTCGTTTTTTTTTTTGTAAATAGCGGAAATCCAATTACAACCAACGAAATGCAAAGGCAGACGACAGAGCGACGACAGCAAAAGTTGCAGCTTACACACAAGTACAATGACTTACTTGACACTTAGCTAATCACCCCAAGACATAAGACACGCAATCAACATGCTCGCTATTGTATACCCTGTACAATAGTAGAAATCTGTGCATTATATTCGACCTAAAAATTAAAGTATCGATTTCTGGTATCGAGATATATCGATTTCCAATTTCATCTGTCTTTTTCTTAAAATTAAATTTGCATTTTTCAAGCATGCCAGAGTATCAAGCAGTCGATCAAACTTGTTTAACACAAACTTTGCGAGTTTTGTTTTGAATTGTTTTACTGCACTTGACACAGATCTAGTTGAGAATCGTGTTCTAGTCTTTTGCTGAACATGTTTTATTTACCTTCGCTGTTTATTAATCATTTTTATTAATGCGTCGCACGCTAATCTTCTTCTTATCGCTTACGATAAACAACAATAACAATAACAACATTTGCTATTGGCCAGCAGCTACAAAGTGTGCCGACGATTCTTATCAGAAGCAGCAGCAGCGGCTGCAGAAAGCCAAAATGATCGTCGCTTATCAGACAAACAAACAAACAAACAAGAAACGCCACCTGCCTGACCGGCCCCCCTGCGGAACACAAGGCTAGATACAGTGGAAACGGCACAGCAGCCCTGACTGCGCTGCTAGCGTAGCGCCAGCAGAGAGGACGCTGTCAATAGATAAACAGAGCGAGAGAGAGAGAGTGACCGAGAGAGAGAAACGATGCAGATGGTGTTGCTTTGAAGCTTTTACTGCCTACCGACTTCTAATTGGGATTTTGTTCTTACTGTTGTTGTTGTTGTCGCTTGTCGTTTCCTTTGATGCGATTGACAAGTTTGGCAGATTTCACAATTTACACAATTAAAAGGGGAAGCAGCTTAGGGGCAGCAGTACAGTTAATTGCTAGATGTAAAACAAGCAGACGATGCCGACAGCAAAAATCTCTGCGTGTGTGTGTGGGTGTGTGTGCGACAACCTTGAACTTTGACCTTGCGCCTGAACTGGCAGCTGAGAGCTTCGTATGTGTGTGTGTGAGTGCGTCTGTATTGGAAAGCATTCTAATCAGAGCCTAAAAATTTGATTGACCTGCCTACTACTCCCACACCCCCACCCCCACCCCCTACCCCCCCACCCTCCTCCACCTGTAAGCACCTCGAAATCGCCACTTGACGATATGTGACGACAATTGTATTGCTTTCTCGCATCCACTCATCAGACTCGGTGCTCTCTTTGTCTCGCTTTCGCTCGGCAGATGTACGAAGAGCCTGATAAACGGTAGATGGAATTAGAAGTGAAATTGGAACGGGATGGCACACTTATAATTAGTCCCAAGTGGGTTCATAGCAACGAGAGCTCCTCGGCCATTACACCGAATCTTTGACTGATTTAACGATGCCATCGATGACGACAAAGTGTTTCTGTGTGTGTGTGTGTATGTGTGTGTGTGGGGGGGATTGATTGCGGTTAATGGTCAGTCAGCTGGAGTTTTGCGCTGATTATGAAAAAAAAGAAAATAAGAAGAAAGAAAACGGAAAAATGTGTAAAAAAAAGTAATACTTGAAGTAAATTAAAAACTTATAAGAATTAAAGCAAAGACAGCTTTAATAGCAGTTTTTTCCCTTTTTTTTTGCATTATGAAGTAAAGTAATTTGGCGAAATATTATTATAATAATATAAGCATAATGATATGCGAAATAAAGATTCTTATCACATACATACATGAAGATTATTAGATTCTAAATCCTGTTCTCATAAGCAATAATAATGGATCATAATCTAGCATTCTGTAGTAAGTTGAGTGAAACTTTAAGATAATTCGAATTAAGAGTTTTGGAGCCCAGGAATAGCGAGAGTAAAGATTACAGTATAAATTAGCAGCTGAATTTATAGGGAAAGACATTTTGGAAAAAAAAAAAACCAGAGAAATAGAATTTGGAAACTCAGAAAACTGACTTTCACTTTCCAAAAATATTAAATACATAGTTCGTCAAAATTGTTTGTTAAGAATTAAGTTTAAAATCTAAGAAACTAGGGGACGGCGGGGGGTGGGGGAGGGGCGTTGTCCGCCACGAAATAAAATGTATCTTCGGTGTACCGAATATTAAATAACCTTGCAGACATCTGGCTAAAGCAAGTTACAAATCTTCAAGATAAACAAAATAATAAAAGCCATATTATGAATGGGATTGTATAATCGAACTTTTATCCACAATAAACGTGATTCTATAAAAATTAACTCAAATTAAGACTATAATTTCTTGATTTAAGACTTTTGAAACACTATTCACTTTTTAGACGCGTTGTGCCTTCAACTAATGATATATATTTATTATTTGATTTGCTTTCATTTTTACTTCTCATTTTAATTTTATGCTGGTTTCATTTAAGGACAGATTAATCAAAGCAAGATCTATTGACCTGATTATAAGTGTTGAATATTTGAACTATAAACTTATGTATATTGGTATTTTATGTATTTTTCTATTTCGATATATATATATATGTATATATATATATATATATATATGTTAGCAATCATTCTGCAAGGATATATGAATGGGGGTTTGTATGTGGGTGGGTGGAGGGTGATGGGAGGGGGGAAGTAACCCACTAACCTTGATGGCGAATTGCGAAAATTGTAACAGCAACAACAAAAGGAGCAAACCATATAAACGAGAAAATTAATGCTGCCACACCAAGTGGATGTTGCAGTTGCAGTTGCTGTTGCCGACGCAGTTGCCGATGCGGATGCGGATGCGAATGTACCGTTTGTATTTGTATTGCAATTGCTGCTTGCCTCCTCGGTCGCTGTGGCAGCAGTGGCGCTGCTGCTGTGCCGTCGATCGCACTGCTCAGTATTCTCCTTCGCTGCTGCTGCTGCTGCTGTTTCGGCAGTGATCAGCGCTGCTGCTGCTGTGTCAACTATTGCGGCGCTGCTTTTGATGTGCCTTAAGAGTTTGTGCGTGACTGCGCTGCCCGCGTCCAGCGCTGGCGGTGCGCTGCTGGTGGAGCGTTTGCGTTGCTGCGCTGCCGTCGGCACTAGCAACGATGTCGACTGCAGCTGATAATCATCGACGAAGCTGATTTGCTTCCACTTCTTCTTCTTTTTCACTTTGGCTGTCGCTTTTAGCAAATGTCTCGTTCTAAATGTCGACGGCGGCGTCTGAGTTGACGCAGCAACGGCTCGAGTACCGTTTGCTGATGATACTGCTGCTGCCGCGGCTGCTGCTGTTGCTGCTGCTGTTGTTAGACTCTGACTGCGCCGTTGACGCGCTGCTGGCGCTACAGCTGCTGCTGCTGCGGCGGCGGCGTTGTCGCCTTTGGCCGCCAGTTCAAAACTTTGCCGCACACTCACGCACACATGCAGACAGACAGAGACAGAGAGAGATCGAGCGAGAGAGAGAGAGAGAGAGAGAGAGAGTGAGACACACACACACACTTACGCACGCTGCGCGCGGCGTCGACGGCGCGGCATTTGATAAGCGATTTTTGTTGTTGCTGTTGCTGTTGCTGTGTGATTTGAGTTGATTTACGATTTTAATTTAGATTCACTTTTTCTTTTTCTGTTTTTTTTTTTTTTGAGTACGGTTTTTTGTGTTTTATGTAATTTTTATAGCTGCTGCTGTTGCTGCTGCTGCTGCTGCAGTCGCCGGCCCGCAGCGCTGCATGAAACACACTGCCAAAAAAAAAGTGTCAAAAAAAATATGGGAAATTAAATGCAACAAATTGAAATTATTTGCATTTCTTGTTGTTGTTGTTGTTGTTTATCTAATTTAGTTTAAGCGCGAAACGGTTTGTTGTCTGTCACACACACGCACACGCACATAAACATAAACATACGCACAGGCAGACAGACAGATAAATAGACAGACATATGTGAAGCACACACAGACGAGAGACGACTGCGACAGCGGCGCGCTCTCGCGATGCTCACAGCTGCAGCGACCGCACAACACTGCCAGCAACCCAAAAATGAGCCAGCGTCGCGCGACGCCAACGTTTTTTCAGCTGCGAGAACAAAATGACAACAACGTCGACGTTGACGTCGACGTCGACGACGACGACGCACGAGCAAACGACCGAACGACCGACCAAACGACTGAACGACCGACGGACCACGCACGCCGCCTAAAAGCCAAAGTTGCCCACCTAACGGAGGCTGTGTGGGTGTGTGTGTGTGTGTGTGTGTGTGCATGCGTGTGTGTGTGAGGAGGAGACTGAGCGGCGCTTTGTGTTGTGCTGCTCGCCTTCTTCTTCTTGTTTCTACATGCCTTCGCAGCTGAATGAAGTGCGCAAAAATAGTAGTAGAAGACGCCAGCGTTGACAGCGACGGTGGCGGCGACAGCGGCAGCGGCAGCGACGTTTGCTGCGTATGCTGTGCATAATTTTTCGTTTGTTTTTATTTTATTTTTTTTTTTGGGTTTTTTTGACGATTGACTGGCATTTGTTATTGGCATTGTTTTTGTTATTTGTTTGTTGTTGTTGCTGTTGTTTGACGGAAGTGAAGAGAGCAGCTGGCTGCATGCGCAGAGAGCAGTAAAAATCGCTTCAACTGTGCCGATTGCAGTTTTAAATAAAAAGTTTGTTTTGTTTAAATCTCACAGTTGTTGTTGTTGTTGTTGCTGTTGCTGCTGCTTATCGGCAGCTGTGCTGGTTGTTGTTGCATTCATTTTTCAATTGCTGGACACAAAACGTCAACAGCAGCCCTGCTGTTGGCTGAGAGAGCGTTATCCACAACTCTCTCTCTCTCTCTCTCTCTGTCTCTTACACTCGCTTGCCTTATCTCTTGCCTTCTCTCTTGCTCTCTCTCTTTGCGCAGCTAGGCAAAGCTGCGCGCTCTTAGGCCGTCGCTGCTGCTGCGCTGCTGGCGCCGATGCTGCTGTCACAGTCATAGAATGCTTCTTCTTGTTGCTTAACGTTGCTGCTGTTTTTGTTGTTGTTGATGTTGCTGTCGATGTTGCTGTTGCTGCTGTTATTGCGCGTTGCACTTGAAAACTTCATTTACGCATTGCTGCTGTTTAGTTACCCACTTCTCCCACCATTTTGAATTTGCATTTGTTCTGCACGTGTCCTCTGGTTCCTGTCTTGACTAAAAACCGTATGCAACTCAAATGTAAGCAAAAAACAAATGTCAACTAAACCAAAAAAAAAAAAACAAAATAATGCATTTTCTCTAAACATTAAAAAAAAATTCAAAAATTGAAACACTTCTTGCTAGCTAGACATATTTGCATTTATATCTAGACAGCTTGAAAACTGAGGAACTTGTTTGGAAACAGGAATCAGATGATTAAAACTTTACCTCAGCGCTTGAAAACAGTTTTGTTAATATGATTACAAGCATTAACCGCTTTTGTTGTTTTTGGTGCGACTTGTGCTGCATTTTCATGTTGACCGTTGAATTAGATTCCGCTCCGCTCGTCCGTTTGTCCCTGGAATAGTTGAAAATTGCTTGCCCAGCCAATGGCAATAACGAGAACAAAGTATGCCAAAGATGCGGTGTCTAATAACCGCAACACCTCCTCCCAGTCCCTAAGGATACGGTGACCTGCACACACACAAGGTGCTACTAGCTGCGGGCTCGCATTGCAATTATCCACGGCTTTTCAGACCCAGCTCAGGGTCATCTTCGCCTCGAGAGTTATCCATCAACGTTGAATGGCCCTTGCCTCAAATGAAAATTGCCAGCCTCAACAACAACAACAACAACAACAAGGGGGGGAAGGGAGGTAAACGCGCGTTGATATTTGCCCCTTGTTGGCTAATTTGGATGCTTAGTTAAGGTGGCCAAGAGCAACTTTAGCCTGCCTTGCCTTGCCTTGTCTTACGTTACGTTAGCTGGCTGTTGCGTTACGTTACTTGCACGTTTTATGGCTTTTTAGCTGGGAGCCTTGCGTTTCTCTCATTTGCCCGTTTGCATTTGCCCTTTGCCATCATTTGCATAATAACCTCCTCCTCCCCCCCTCCGTTGATATGTTCGAGCTGAGCAGTTGAGCCTCACCCCTCCCCACTCCCACTTCAGCTAATATATGTATATATGAATACATATATAGATAGCCTCGGCTAAAAATTAATATGCATCGCAATAAAAGGCAGCAAATTCGCACACACAAATCATAAACATCAACAGAAACTTGAGCTAAAAAATCGGTTTTTCATTACATCATCTTAACTTAAGCTTGTTTTTTTTTCATTTTATAGACTCGCTAGCTTATTGAATATTGTTCATAGACGCAGCTTTATGTTGACTTATCAGCGGCACGCAACAAAAAACAGAAGAAAATATGTGGCTTCAAAAATCGATTTAAACTATTTTGATGAACTACTCTCTTAAAGCAAGAACAACTAATTAAATTGTACAAATTTAAATAAAACTTTGGCATTGCTCTCAGAAGAGCAATTCAAATAAGCAGCGATTTTTGTGCTTTTATATCTTTTTGGAAATTGTTGTTTAATTTCTGCTGCTGTTTGTTTGCAACTTGTGCTCTCTATTTACAATTTACAATAACAGCAGGAGCAACAAAATGACAAAACGAGTCCAACTAAATAATGAATGGAAAATGGCACCCAGGAGGCACCCAGGAGACACTCGCTTTACACAAATATTGGACGCACTAACAACATCAACAGCAGCAACAACAAACACAAACAACAAAAACAAAAGAACAACAATCATAGTGCACATGCTATCATTACAGTACAGTATATATACCCTGGAAAGAAATATATTCTCGATCTGCAACAGCAAACAAGCCGATATCAGAGAGTATTAGAGATGGAGAACTCTAGAACATAAGTTCTCTTTATCGATAACTGTTTCCGATGCAAATCGATACAAATAAGGGACACAGTTCTAATGATATATCCTCATGAATTAGGCTCAGAAGTGACTTCAAGCACTAATACCCCAATAATAGCCATAATAAATAATATATAAATATATAATTATAGAAGACACTATGAGAAGTAGAAGAACCAATAATTTGATTAGCTGGCAACGGAGACAAGCATTATGTCATAGGCTATGGCAACTACATTTTAATAAGTAATAAATAAATACCCTGACATATTATTAATCAACTGCAAGAATAACATTAAATTAATGCCACTTGCGTAACACATTATTATTAATGATTACAAGTGATTTAGAAGCCATGTTTAAGACAACTAATAAATAATCAACAGGGCATCAGTTCAGGGTATCTACGAGTCGAGCATTCAAAATTTTGTGTATTTGTTGAGCAATATTTTATTTTCTTGTAGTTGTTGTTTATTGTTTCGAAGTGCATGTAAAGTGCCAGATTATTTTTTGAACGCTTTATTGTTGTTGATGTTAACTGCATTGCTTTTGTATCTATCTATCTATCTAGCTATCTGGCTATCTATCTCTCTATCTATCTGTCTATCTATCTGTCTACCTATCTATCGTTGAGCATCTCTGTAAATAAAGGATACGCAGTTGAATTTCCGAACTGTAATTGCTATCTGACTGGCTGAACTTAATCACAATGAGAATATGTCGAGCAGGGGACTGACAGGAGTGCTTGACTACCAACTATCCTGTGCTGAAATCTTTACTTATATTTAAATTCAAAATCAGATGCTTCAGCTGGCCATTGTTGTTCTTGTTCTTTGTCTTTCTCTGTGTGTGTGTGTGTGTGTGTGTGTGTGTGTGTGTGTGTCTGTGTGTGTGTAACACACATTCGCACAACATTTTGCCCAGTTTCCCAATAATAACATAATCAAGGACACGTCTGAAGAAGTTTTCACTTTTCCTGAGTAATTGTAGAGGCAGGCAATTTCCAAGTAATTTATTCAATTATTGCAAACCAAACGCAATTGATGATGTTGTTATAAACTATATGTGCATGTGCTGAACCGAATTCAACATACCCTATGATCTGAATTATTTTTCAAATTATTTCGAACTAGAAAATATGATAAACGGCTTTATCTGCACATGGTATACCTACTTAATACGTATATTTCCTACATATTTTTGGATGTGACATTTATTGGATAGGCAGCATTGTAGAGTATCTGCGCTTCGTTGTTGCGCAATTGTAAAACTTTTTGTCGTTTTCGTTTTTCTTTTATTATTTTAATGTTTTCAATTTCCTGCACTTTGAACTCTGTTTTCCTTTCAGATTTGCATGCTGAGTGCGTAAATACTTATCTGCTTTGGAAGTAAGTGTGTATGCGTATGGGTGTGTGTGTGTGTGTGTGTGTGTGTGTGTGTGTGGTGTATGACGACTGCAGTTCTTACTCAGCGGGTGGGCAAAATAAATTGCATACGCTTCTCAAATATTTTCCTCTCTTACTTTTTTATAATTTTAGTTTTGTTTTGCTTTTGGATTTCTTTGTGCTTTTCCACTTGACGCAGAGAGAGAGAGAGAGAGAGAGAAGGGGTACATCAAGCAACACATACGTTTGCAACCTGCCTCTTTGCAAACTTGTCTAGATATTTACAAGTCTTGAGGGCCTATTTGACAAGCAATTCTGATTATTGGCCATGGAGCCGCAGCTTACCAAAGAATAAGACAAATATTTAGTGTCTGGTTATTAAATAAGTTATTAGAGCTTCGCTGAAGTCCAGCATGAAACGGAAACAGTAATCCACTGTTGATTTCGATAGCATTTACGCCGATTTCTTATCGATTGTGTAGACTATGCAAACAAAGAACCAAATCTTTGTGTTTAAGGATTCAAAGTCATGTTAATATTTTTTGCAAAGGTAAAAACTGTTTACTGGACGAGCTATCTCTCTTTATCTCCCTCTCTCTCTCTCTCTCTCTCTCTATTCTCTCTCTCTTTACTGGCAAGAGAATGTTTACTTGCTTAAGCTAAACAAGTTTCTTAAATTGTGTTTATATTAATGCTTGCCAAAAGTTAATCATAAAAATCTGGCGAAAACTCTCAAAAAAAGCGAGAAAACAAAATGTCAAGGCTCAACGTGTTTACTGATTGTTTTTCCGGCTGCCATCGAGCAACGCCCTCCAATTGACAATCCCCACAGCAGTCACGCCCCGCCCAGCCCAGATCCACCTCCGCATCCAGCCAGTTGCTACTGATGCCTGAGACACAATTTAAATTCAAAGCTGTGGCAAATTTGCCTACAAAATGTGGTTGATTGATTTGCCATTTAGCCATAATCGATAACCATTTTGGCTAAGGCACGAAAATGCGCTTGAGCCTGTTTAAAATTTAATTTGTCAGCTTACCAGTTAACAGTTCACAAGAGAAAATGTCAAGACGCGACTTCAACTTACCTATAAAGAGAGAAAAGATGCATACAAATTAGTTGAAATGCTTAAATTATGCGATCATAAAGTTTCTACAACTACAATTTGGGAAAAAAATGTGTGTTTAATTCAAAGATCACTTTGAAATTGCTGATAGGGCAAAGCTCAATCTTGAGACACTTTAAGCAATGCTAAATGGCTTCAGGTCAAACTTGAATAGAGCAAAAGCTCGCCAAGTTCAGCTGCACAGTTTTAATGGACTTTAATGTTTAGGATTGAAAATGTTAACATAATAATTTTATTTTTTCCTAAAATTAACTTAATATCTTCTTGAATAGGTTTTTAAACATATTTTGGATTATTATATTTGTATCATATGTATAATATTTTGATATTTCTGATAAAACGATTTATTTCATATAAAATGTAAAGCTTTTTAGCAATTAAAAATGTGTGAACATGTATTATTATATACAGGCATTAATTTGGCGCTTTAAGCTTTTAGTTAAAAAGGCCATTTGGCGTGGATTCCATTTAAATTGCTTTGAGACTTAAAGCTTTTGCTGTAATTACTGACCCGCAGCAACAAAAAGTGCAGTGCGCAATCAGAGTCTCGCCGAGCTTTGAAAGCTATGAAAAGCTGCGAAACGAACGTCAGCTTTTTGCCCAGTGAATAAAAAGCTTTCAGCTAAGCATATGCAATGTGTGTCCAAAAAGCTTGTATAAAATAAAGCTTGCTGTGGTGAAAAGCTCAACTGAAGGCTATTTGTTGCACGCACGGCACAGCAGGGAGGATGAAGTCTGGCAAAGTGCTCGACTTCAGCATGTGGAGTGCTGTGAATTAACAATCTGGAATCACTCTGGCCGCAAAAGCAAAATGACAAACAAACCGGGTGCACAACTGACAACTGACAGCTGACAAGGACACGTGTCTTCGTGTCTCAAGTCTAACGGCTGAACACCCACTTTGTGGAGACAAATCAAACTGCAGTTGCCACTTGCTTTAACACCGGGTCCTACGAACTGAGCAACCGCAACCTCAGATGCCACTTGCATCCTTTAATTTGCAGCTACAAATCGTTGGACAGCTCACTTGAGATATTTTGGAATTATGTTGGATTTATATTTTGTTATCGTAAGTCTCAACTGTTGCAACTGTTCGTTGTTGCTTGTGGCATGTGGCATGTGGCGTCTGTTGCAGATATGTGTATCCTGTTACTGTTGTACTTTCATTCCCTGCTATTCAACATTCCTTCTCTGCCCCCCCCCCCCTCCCCACCCCTGTCGAACAACTTCTATAATTCCCATCCTTATCAATTTAAGACTCCTCTGTCTACAAATTCACCTGGCATATGTGTTATGTGGCGCATACGTAATATTTTTTGGTATTTTCCTCACAATTTGTATGCTTTCCATTTGCCACATGCAGCATGTGTTATTAATTAACAATCTGGCATTGCCAAAAGGCTTTTCATGGCTTTACACCATTTTTATTTGTAAGTTTTTTCTGTTATTCATTTTGTTGCAGCTTGTGTTAAACTCGAAACTTTAGTTTTTCAATATAAATATTTCAAATTACACCGAAGCCAAAGGAAACCCTGTAACTCCAGCACTTTTCACCGACCCCACTAATTGGACAACATTATTAATTTCAAAGTGTTGAAGCTAAAGGTAATTGTTGAAATTCTTTTAGCGAATAGTTGTTATTATTAAAAAGGTGTTAAGGTCCTTGTCTTTGGCTGGGCTGCAGACAATTCCGTTAGTTAATTAAGGGGATATTTATACACACACACACACACACACACACACAGATATACACACGCACACACCACTGGTACAGCTTGCGGGTGGTGCGTTCGTGTCAACACGTTTTTACCCAACAATTCGCGTAAAAATGCCTTCATTATCGCCGTAAAGTATGCAATGCGAATTTAATATACAAACAAACAAGCCACGCGCTGCGTAGAGGATGCCTTAAAAGGGTTTCTTAAGCCCTAAGTCGAACATCCTTACACGCCTGCACATGCCCACCTACTTGCCACTTACCATTCGCCATTCACCATTCACCATTCACCATTCGCCATTCGCCACACCACCCGCAGCCGTTGTTGTCTCTTTGTGCCACATTTTGTGTATTTCTTTTGTTTTTGTTGTCTGTGTGTGTGTTTTTGTGTTTTTTTTTTTTTTTACTGCGGGTCTCATTTTGCCTGTTTGTCATTGGATCTTTTCTGTTTGTTTGTCCTGAAACTGAGCGCCAAGGTTTGCGTGGAGCTGGTGGTGCTTTGGCGGGGTGGTGGAGTTAGGTTGGTTTGACGGTTCGTTGCTTCCGCTTGGCCTCTAATCGAGCTCCCAAAACGCCTTCAGTTGCTCAGTTTAATTTAGCATTAGAGTTGCGCACAACGACAACAACAACAACAACAACAACAATAACAACAACAAAATGAAAAGGAAACACAAGCTGAGAGGGTATTGAAAAATACTTGGACACATTTAAACGGAGGCCAAGTGAAAGTCGAGTCTTATCCCTGGGCAATGGCTCCCCCGAGGTGCCCAATCTTCTTCCTGCTCGCTCACTCACACTCTCTTTCCCTTTCCCTCTCCCTCTCCATCTCCATCTCCATCTCCCTGTCTCTCTTTATTTTGCTGCTCTTGTTATTCTTTTTTGGACTTTAAAAATAATTTTTATCTTTTGTTTTTTTGGCAAGCCCATTTTTCAGTTATGTTTTAAATAATAAATAAACTGTAAACATAAGTCACGCATACATAAGGCGCACAAGTTGAACCCTTGGCTTTAAAAGATTTATGTATGTTTGTATATATATATATATATATACATATATATGTATATATGTGTGTGCCTAGCGGCTGTCTGCTGGTTGCCCCTTGATGGGTGGTTTGAGTGGTTACCCTCCCGCATAGCTTTGAGCAGTGCAATTTTAAAGCTCGCACAGATAGCTTAGGTATATATTCCTTTTAATAAACAAAGCAGCCGAAAGCGAGAGAGAGAGAGAGAGAGAGAGAGAGAGAGAGAGAGAGGACGGGTGGAAAACAGGAAGTGAAGTCGGCTAAGTGTCTGACAAGTTTATTATTAAATGATTAATGAACATGCACTTAAAATGTTGAATAAACATTGACATGCACTCGATAGACTTATGTCAATAGTTAATGAAGGGATAGTTCCAAAAAAGGAGTCTGATGGGTGGGTGTGGCTGGTGGGCGTTTATAGACAGTGGCCATCAAAGGCAGCTTCATTAGTATTGGACGCAATCCACCTCAACAGTTTTCGCACTGCGGCAATTTATTGAATATTTTATAAATGTCCGCTAATTTGGGCATTGTTAAAATATGCGATAGTTCATAAAGAATTCCAGGCTTAATTAGAGCATTTAGCAGCTTATTCAAATTGATGCTGTTAACTTACTATACTTAAAATTTAAATGCTGGCATGGTATGATTTTAGCTATTTTTTCACATTCATTTACAAGCGAAAACTTGTTGGCTCTGATTTAAAAGCTCGCTGAAATATTGAAATATCACATTATTTTCTATTTGTTTCGTGTGGCTGATGGGATTAAGGGAACATATGCGTATCTGCATGTGTGTGTGTGTGTGAGTGGTCTGTGCAAATACAAACACTGAATTTAAGAGCGTGCTTTCTATTTATAATGCGCAGCAATTTGCGCGTTGTACCAATAAATAAATAATTCTATTCTGGCAGAGAGACCTCGACTGGAAATACCCCAAATTAAAGTCTACATCTATCACAATAATATGGTTCACATAAAGTGTACAGATTTTCAATACTATGCAATGATCAATATATATATTTATATATATATATATATAGAGAACCGTAGGAAAAGTTGAATTTTGTTGCCGGTTCGGAAATGAAACAGGTATATTTGATTTGATTGACAGCCAAAGATTATTTTAATGTATGAAGATACACAAGCTTTATGTTTAAAATTTTGATGATTTGATGTTTACCTATATCGCGGAATCGGAGGAAACTGCGAAAACTTATAATCCAAATTGAATGTCTGCAATTCTCTTTGTCTCTGAGATCGGCGTGTTCATATAGACAGACAAACAGAGAGGCCGCAAGACAGATCCAGAATATATATACACCTTATGGGTATTTGCGTATTCTATTTCCGTATCACTGTGCTTAGGAGGGGTTCCTGTTGTTATGGTATTGCCTGTTGCCGGGAATGCTGCTCGGTCGATATCAATTCAGTTCGAGCCAAAAGCCCTGGCAACTAAGGCTCCCAAAGTGAACAGTGGGTTGAAAATTAATTAATTAACCTGGTTTTTAATAAATGATTACTTTATTACATAATATATATTATTAAATTTTGCGAATGAATGCAATTAACAGTGCTGCGGATTAGCTTCTGTGTTCTTTTCTTTTTTGTTTGTGTTCCTTAATATACATATGGACGTATCCTTCTCTCATTCTCTCTCACGCTGCAGCTATCTCTGTCTCAATAATGTCTCGCTGTCGTTGCCAGGCCTTGGAACGAAAACATTTAAATTTAATTATACGACTATGACAAACAATTTTGGCATTTTGACAACGAGCCAGAGGTGGTTGGGATTGATGGGTGGAGGAGGGGGCGGGAATGGGGATGGGCGCGTGAATGTGGGATGCTGGGTGCCAGAGTGTCAGCTGTCTAACGCTGTTGACGACTGCCAATTGTCGAACTGCGAATGACATTTGCAGCGCGCACAGGGCGTATGCGCGATTTATGACCCATTCCAAAGCAACTACAAAAACAACAACAAAAACAACAACAACAACAATTAACAATGCGATGAGCATTTTACAAGCAAACTCTGGGCTCAAACGGGCATAACACGCAGATGCTGACAAGGGAAACAACGCAGCAGGAAATGGGTAGAGAGACATGGACGCGAACATAAACAAGTTAATTAGCCGGAGGCAAAAAGGGAGTCTCTGCTATCCAATGCTGTTAATCAAAAGAGTATGTTATTGCTGTTGCTGTTGTTGTTGTTGTTGCTGTTGTTGTTGCTGTTGTTGTTGGTACACAAACAATGTGCTTGATTCAAGCGATCTTATGTCAAAACTGTGCATAAGTAGTTATCCAAAACATGCTGTTGTTTTCAATTAAATTGTGTCAAACTAGTTTGGCATTCTATTTATCTTCTATGTATTGTAATCATGTTTATGAATTTATGCAGCCCAACTCAGTAAACTGATTTGTACATTTATGTTGTTGAACCAACAAATTGCTGGCAGCACAAATGCGCTTTTGTTTAATTCTTTGAAAAGCGTTTCCCAGTTATTTGCCCCATATGTTGGCAATGTGAACTATCAGCGAGGTAAGCTTATTAAAAATAATTGAATTCCATATTGAATTGACCAAAGTAGTCTTTATGCAACTGGTTCCCATTCAATGACAAACTTTTCACTATCTGTGATCAAATAGAATATTATAATTTCCTGTTTAATATTTATTGTTTTTTGATAAGAACTTTCTACTCTTTCGGCTCATATAAACATCACATCCACAAATGTGATTTTTAGCAAACTTACAGAAACAACTTAAGCCACTTAAATGTTTGAGTAGTCGAAGTCAACAATGCACTCGGCTTGGAATTCTCTTTTCTCTCTTTTTATTTTTCTATGGCATAAAATGTAAAATTGTATGGTTAAATATGTTGAGTATACTCAATCTGTAAATTGTCAACAACTCGGAGTTTAAAAGTTGCTACCCAGAATTTTTAGTCAGACTGCAAAGTTAGGTTTATGTGTATAAAAAAATGCGAGAAATCATTGCTGATTTTCTAGTAACAGCAATTTTGTATAAATGAAAATAAATGAATCAATAGAAGTGCATATATATATATATATTATTATATATTATATGTGTGTATTATTTGAAGTGTATTTATTTTGTATAAAGAAACAGAAAATAGAAAAACTTGAATGCCAACTTGTGCCAAAAAGTAAAAGTTTCTAACTTCAAGTTTGCCAAGATATTCGATCCGAACAAATTCTCTAACCAAGCTAAATTATATATTTATTTATATAGTATTTGTATAGTATTTCACTGTTAACGATTTCTTGACCACTTTAGAAAGTTTGATTTAAATATTTTCGTAATCAAATTAGTTGTTCATACAAGAGGCAGTTGGTCATATAACTTGTTGCAGCTATAGGATATAGTGATACTGTCCGATCTATGTATGTGTATCTGCTGGCTGCACACAAAGAAGACATATGTATGTATTCCAAGATTCATTAAGTGTGCTTCAAAGGTGACTAGTGACCAGTTATAATTATGACGATGGTGCACAACTTGTTAATCAGGGGTACAATAAGAAATGGTTTTGTTTTAGATAGAACCTCAAGCACTTACCCAAAGAGATCTGTGTCGCTGCCCGGAAAGCTGATGCGCGGCGACAAAGGCGAGCGTCCGGCTCGCTTGAGCATATCGTGAAGTCCGGGCGGAGCGTGTATTGGACTCAAGATGGTGATCTTGCGATTGGGCGGGGCGAGAAAGCCACCGCTTAATGTGAGCTGAGTGCGCATACCCTGCGATGAGGAGCTGCTCTTCATCTCAATGGTCTCCGCCGACTTGGAGATGAGTATCGATGATGATTGCTGTAGTCCCAGCTTTGACATCGATATCGATGGCAAACCACCAGCCAATGTTTCGCCCAAAGCGACATCACCACTCGCCGCTGATGCGTCATCAATTTGCGTTGATGCGCTGCGGATGCATTTATCTGGCCGTGCACCGCTCACCGGCGTTACGCTGGCAGCCGCCTCCGAATGCGCCGATGTGGAGCGCACAAATTGACGCACATGCTTCTGATGGGCGGTAAGGAAACCGTGCGCCTCGGGCTGTTGGAGAAAACTCTGAAACTTTGTCTTGGTGGCCCCAGCAACGGCACCAGTCGCAGCACCAACAGCCGCACCACCAGTTGCAGTTGCACTGGAGCTGCTCACATACCGTGTGCTGCTCCTCTGCTCGCTGCTAATGATCGATGTGGAGGATTGTGCCTTCAGCTGCTGTGCGATAACTGCTGCTGAACTGAGCAGATGAGTGCTCTGCTCGGCAATGATGGCGCTCGACTGCAGGCTCTGGCTGCGCGCACTGCTCGAAATGATCTTCTGCTGTTGCATTTGTTGCATCTGTTGTGTGGCATTGGCGGCGGCGGCGCTGCTGCTGCTGCTGCTTGTGCTGCTGGTGACTGAAAAGGAACGTGTCGCCAGTTTGCTACTGGTGCTGGTGCTGCTCGTGCTCGATGTCTGACTGTATTTCTGGGTATGCGTTAATTTTGTCTGCTGCTGTTGCTGCATCTGCTGCTGTTGCATTAGCAGCGGCTGCTGTTCGGACAGCGATGAGGCAAAGACACTGTCATCGCCCGGCGAGCTGAGCTCCAGATCTGCTATGGAGCGCACCTCCTCCGCATCGACCTCGCTGGGCGTGGTGATTATGTATTGAGGTGGCGCTATCGGAGCTGATCCTCCATTGCTATCGCTGTTGTTTCCAGACATTGTGTTGGGTCCTTTTCCGTTTCAGTTCCGTTCGCACCGGTTCGTTTCGGTTCGGTTCGCTTCGGTTGAGCTCGACTGTGCGTGTTGGTTCTCTGGCTTGTTTTCTTGTTTCGGTTTTTCTTTTGTTTTGGCTAAGGAACACAAAATTTGTTTGTTTTTTTTTGTTTGTTTGTTTGTTTGTTTTTTTCATTCACAATTAAAACTTGTTGTCTGCGACTGAAACTTGAACTCTTCTCAAACTCTTGCCGGTTTTCAAATCTCATTTTATTTCTCGCTCTCCTTTGCTGTTAAAACTTTTGTTTTTTACGAGTCACCATCGAAGATTTATCGTATCTACCTGCCATAACTTTTTAGAAATCGCAGAAACCCCAGCACATTTGCCATAAAATCACTCCAGCAATCACGACCAGTTCTGAATAGAAATGTGGCAATTGACAATAAGTGAACAAACAGCACTTGCAGCACTATTGACTCCACACCAACTTCCTCTCAAACTCAATAAGCATCCCAACAATTTAGCTTTGCCAAGTTGTATTTATGAAATGATTCTGCTAGTTAAACAAGCATTTATGGAGTGTATCCAACCAAATATAATATATGTGCATATATTGCATTATTTCAACAATGTTATTAAAATATTCTCAATGCTTTTCATTAGCTATAATTTCTCTATTAGTTTGCGTTTTTTTTTTTTTGTTTTGTGTTTCTCCTAATTTAATTATGTATTTAGTTAAGTGTATTTGTTTAGGGTGCCATTCGTTTTATATTTTTTGTACTTGTTAAATTCAGCAATTCAAATAGAGCTTAACGCATATGTTCGTTCAAATTGAATTGAAAACTTTATGTGCCGTTACAAACTTTGTGGCAAATGTTAAAGTCCATGTGCTGAATGCCACATGCTCGAGGGCTGCACAAAGTTGGCCCCCAACTCGAGTGCAACATGCAGCCAGACAGGAATTGCAGTTTTGATCCGATAAGAAAATAAAAATAAATAAAAAAATACCAAAAAAAAACTTCAGCGTATTCAGAGAAGACACCTTACCGCCTCTGTCCAAACCTCAAACCACAATTCTCCGGGGGGAGGGGGAAAGCTGTCGGCCTTGGACGATGTGCATGACACAAAAAACAAAAAAAAAAGTTTTCCTTTTTCGGTGCCAAACGGATGTCGCTTTTTTAATATTCTTTTATGTTTGTTTTTTTTTATACATTTTTTTGGTGCGCTAACAAGCTGCATAATTAAGAGCAGCAGCAACAGTGGAAAAGTGGAAAACTATGCGCCTTGAGCTATGACCCTGAATCACACCAAATCACAACTCCCCAGTAGACAACACCCACTCCCACTTCCGTTCCCACTTCCGTTCCCTGTAGACCTTTTAGTCACCTGGTCAAAAATCAGATGGTGTCTGCTTGGCTTGCAGTGCAGTCATAAATTATGATGCTGTCTATTGCCTTCGACATATGCCATTAGTTGATTGCTCATGATCAATGCCGGAAACGCACAGAGTGCACAGAGCACTGGACATAGGCCAGTGGACACAGGACACAGGACACAGGACAACGCGGTCCTGACAGCAGTAAAGTGCATTTATCAATCAAGTGGTGAACAAGCACCATATATGTATGTATGTGTGTGTGTCCTATATATGCACACACAGCTGTAGCTGTCAAAATAGCACCAAATGCACAATCTGTCTTTTTTTTAGGATGCTTTTCTTTTAGCAGAACGCCAATTCGCACAGCTTTTGAGTAATAAAATATTGCATACTAAACTGTATGTAACAAAAATGTTTTACTCGATTTTTTGAATGAATCTCAAAAGAATAAACTATAGTTAAAAAATCGAATAATGTTTGGTTTTGAAAAGTGGGGTGTGGGGTATTGTGGCTCATCCTCCGAATGCCGGAATCTGAACACTCCTTCACTGATGTGTCGCACCAACTCCAGAAGAATTCATAACAAAACCAAGGCCATACTTGAAATACTGCTTTACTTTACTGCATTTTTTCTTGAATTGGCGATTTCTTCCTGTTTGCCTTACAATACGAGCACGAGAGTCTTTTCAAAGAATATTAAAAACAAACACAACTCAATTTCTCAGTGCTATTTGTTTAGCAGGCACTGTATGCCTGCTCAAAGTGCACCCTCTTCTTAGTTTATACCCTGAACCCATCAAAAATGGGTAAAAAGGGTATAATGGTTTTGTGCAAATGAATGTAACAGGCAGAAGGAGCATCTCCGACCCCACAAAGTATATATATTCTTGATCAGAATCAATAGTCGAGTCGATATAGCCATGTCCGTCCGCCCGTCCATCTGTCTGTATGAACACGCAGATCTCAGAGACTGTAAGAGCTAGAGACTTTAAATAAATGGAATATAGGTTCTCGTATGCCAGGCGCAGATCAAATTTGCGTTACTTTTATCGATAACTGTCTTCGTTTATCGAATATCGATACATTAAATTTCTATTGCAATAAATTCCACAATTTTTAGGGCAGAATCTAATTCTAATTAATACATAATATGCATATGCATACTATTGATCAACTGCCCAAATATATTTAATTACAGCGTTCAGGGTATATCGTAGTCGAGTTCACTCGACTACAGCACTCTTACTCGTTTGGTTTTGTTTTGTTTGGTTTTTGTAAGCAATCTCAGTTAGTGAATATGCGATGCAATCAGAGCAAGTGTGTTCCACGTTCAATGCGAATGCACGCTTTCAATGAGCTTATGGTATTACGGCCATTAGGTTAATTCAAAGTCGCAACGCAAACTAGTCGCAGGTAAAAACGGCGCTCAATTGTCTTGGCCAAGTTCAAGCGTAACATAGTTCATAGTTTATTTATTTCGAAATTGATGAACTTATCTAGCAGCTTTAGTTCAACAATGTAAGACAATAGTGGCAACGAAATTTTCTTCTGGCCAATTTGATTCTGAATAAATAAGCAGATGTGCAAATTGCAATTGCATGCGAAATAATTGTGAAATAAAAAGAATCGAATGTGTATTATGGGAAAACCAGTTACGAGGGGTTCACCCTTGGGATTTCAACCATCCATGCCCTTAACATTGTTCAGGGTTTGTCATTGGTTGCGCTCTGCTCGTGTCACTTTGGCCTTGCCCTTGCCGCTTGCCTGCTTGCTTGGCTGTATTTTGCATTTCAGATCAGATGGGTGTTCCGATATTGTTCGCTTCACCCATTCCCGCACTCAAAGTAATTGCGGTGCAAAAAAAAAAATGATTGGATCATTGCAATTAGTGTGGGGCTTGCGACGAACGACAGCTGTCGTTGCAATGTTGCATAATTCCGATCCAATGCAAATGCAAACCAATTTAATTTGATTTGCTGCAACTAAGCCAAACCGGCTGCCACGCCACGCCCTCCACCCATCCTACTTCATGTATTTACTGTTTGCCTAGTCTGGCTTTGATTATATTCGAATGTGTATATGTGTGTTAATATTTAATGTGCTTCGGCCCATTTGATTTGCTCAACTTGATGGCTGGCGATTCTTTAAATCAATGCATGTCAACACCAAGTACAGCAAACAATAATGTCAATTTGCATGTGTCAAATCAGCAACAGTAATCAGATTTCTTCCACCATTTGATGGCCGGCATTAAAACAAAATAAATGCCAATAATTCTGTATTTATCACATTTCATTATGTTATTATTTTATTTGTAATTATGCAGTCATTTCAGAAATTTACATTTAACACAAATATTTGATCTTTTTTCCAGCGATTTCAGCATTAAACGTTTCAATATACATTAGTTAATTATTACGCATGAGCGATTATGAATTATTTAAAAATTACACATTCATCTAGCTATTAATTAAATGAATACGCCGTTTGTATGTAAATGCTAATTAGTCCGACAATCTTTGAAAATGTTGAAATTTAATAATACAATTCCGCTGTTAATTCAGTTGTCTGTGTCATTTGGCAGCGGCACAAATTAAGCCCATTTAATATAGTTAGAAAAATCAACTATTTATTTGCCCATCCGAATAATATGAGTGCAACATTGTTATATAACACACAAGTCGAACGCTTCGAAATAAGTAACAAATATGAATGTTTTAGTCAAACTCTCTCCACAAGTGTATTCATATAATATATATATATATATTTTTTTTTTTAGCTTTTGTACTCTTTTTGTGGATTTGAAAACGTTTGGTGTTGATGTTGGTTAAAACGCATGAAACGATACCCTTTTGGAATTCCTGGCTTTTGGTCTCATGCACTGCAATCCAACATGATATATGGCTAATGATGTTGACAGCATGCAAGGCTGAGAAACAAAAAATGGCTAACTGTAGCGCTTTTGCTGCTTTAGTTGCCATAAAGGCATTGCTAGGGGCGGTCTGTGTTACGGCAAATGGGCGTGCCAATACAAAAACACGCCCATACATGAGCCATATCCAGGCAATATATGTGTGTAAATACAAACAAACACTACATATGTAAATGCATATAGTATATATGTAAATGCATGTGTATAGTGTGGACAGCTGAGCCATCCAGTTCAAATAAATCTGTTAAAGGCAGTGGTTTTTAAATCCTGCACATATTGAAAATGTGAGTCGATTTTCTAGTCGATCTTATAGTCTCCGAGACTGGTGTGCTTTAAACGATAGACAGGAGTTTGTATATAGACTCGTCTGTTGATCCTGATCAAGAATATATATATATATATATACATACATAGAGTCGGCCTGTCACATACTCTTGCACATCTTTATAGTAATTTTGAATGAGTTCAGCGTATATGAAAATAAGAATCTACATATATAAAAAAAACAGCAACCGCTGTTTGTATTTAGTTGAATGAATCACAGAAGTTAACCAGTGCCATTTGCAGTTGCTGTCAAATGAATACGATTAAAAGTACAAACAAAAAAATGGATATAAAACAATTGTTTTTGGTTGCACAAAAAGCCTTTTAAAAGAGTAATTAGCCTTTTGTGAAACATGCACAATAAATAGTTTAATTTTATAGTGTAAGAGTTAATCGAATTAAGGAAATTTAACCGATGTTATGGCCACATATAAAAATATAATTCGGTGAAATGGAAGCCAAGTAAATTAAATAATTCAAAATCGCCACTGGACTCTTCTTGCGATAATGGAATGGCAAGGACAGTAAATGCCAGTTGACATTTAAAACATTTACAACCTTGACGTCAATCAAAATTAGCCAAGTGGATTTTATACCAGGCTTCTTTGCCAGCTTGCGAATCACCACTGATTAAAATGCACTTAACGTGAATAATTTTGTTGACATTTTTATTTTTTGTTGTTATTGTTGCTGTTGTTGTTGTTGCTGTTGCTGTTGCTGTTGCTGTTGCTGATGCTGATGCTGTTGCTGATGCTGTTATTGCTGTTGGTCTCACTGCCATCAAAGCCAATTTAAAGTTGCTTTCGTATTTTTAATAAATCTACCATACGGCTGACCTTAAGCATTTTTATGGGTGTGTGTGTATATGTGTGTGATTTCAATTTAATTTAGTAAACATCCTCCAGCTGCCACAGCTAAAGTCGGGAAGTTAACAGGCATTGCATGTTGAAATAACAAAATCTGATTGGGGCGGGAGACATTATGGGTGAAGCTTAACCTTAATTAAACTGCAGCTTTTATGTTTGCTGTCTTTAATGCTTATAAATTACATATATATATATATATATATATATATATATTTTACAGCATTATTCGAATACACACACACATACACACACGCTCATCGCAAATACAGCTAAGCAAATATTTTAAAATAACTGAACCTTAAGCTAAAAATATGTATTAGCGATGCCTCGCATATAATATTTATTATTAGTCAAGTGAAATGAAAAATTGCATTTGATTAGTTTCGATTGTATATATTTCAATTACTATCCATATAATCCAATCTAATTAATCATATAGTGTCTAATCAAGAAAGGTTTGCTTAACTCTTTTGGCAGAGCCAGACTCTAGCCACAATTAACAACGAGTTGTGCCACTGACTGTTTTAAATATTAAACACTCTGCAGCTGGGAGGCGGACTCAGACAACGGGTCGGATTCAGAAACCGGATGCGTTTGGCGCTACATATAATTTGTGAAAATTTGTCATCGTAAATTGTTTTATATGCCACCACAGGGGGTGCCTTGCAATTTAATCAAAGTTCCTTTATTAATGAAATACCGCCGCGCACATCCAACTGAAATTATAGGCGGCATTCAGGACTAGTGAACCTTACATAAGCTTATTTCAGTCGTACGTGTTGTGCCCCGTGGAGAAAGGGTGGCGAGGGGTAGGAGGAGTGGCAGGAATAATGCTGTACCCAAAGTCAAAGGCAAAGTCAAAGCCAAAGACCCAATTGTTGTGCGGGCAAAATGTACCAAAGTATTTAATATATTTGGTAAGCTATTTGACATTCAGAGCGAAACTGAACAACAAAGTTATGGCTGCAGCGACTGCACTCATTATAATAATAAAATGAATTTGATATCAGAAATGGTTTTCGATATGTATATCAAAGTATACATAGATCACATTTTTATACCACTACTGAATTCAATTGAATCCCGTCGAGAACTCTTCTCATATTTCTGAGAGGCAATAGAGTTCTCAATTTATTGTTGCACAGTGTAAATGAGTTAAATGCAGAGCAAATGAATTCAATGATAAGCTACTGGCACGCGAAAGTGGTAGGCAATGAATTCAATGGCGGTGGAATTCAATGGCGCAGGGGGTAAGTGATAGGGTACAATAGAAATTCTACTCAGTTGCCCCATAAATTTGCTTAATTTATTCTGCGTGTTACATGAGGCGGATTATATTTTCTTTATTTTTTGGCTTTAAAGCAAACGTTGAGCGCAAATAAGCAATCGAAATTAATGTGACGAGCTCAAAGACGACAAGACCATGGCTGTAGATGGCTGTAGATGGCTGTAGATGGGGTGCGTGGGGTGATTGAAAGGGGTAACGCTGACGCCAAAGGAGACGATGACGGTGACGGCGACGGCGATGGTGACATCGTTTGTGTCACAAAGCCGCAAAACCAATTTGATGATGGGGTTGAGGTTTAGATTGTTGTTGTGGTTGTGGTGGTTATTGTAGTTGTCTTTAAGGTGACACAGGTCTGACCTTTTGATGGGCAGCTCGTTAGAGTGGGTGTGCGGCAGGGCTAACGGCAGGGGGCTGACGGCAAGTGCCAGATAAATGTGCCAACGACTTCTCTGATATGTCAAAAGCAGCATTTTATTGCGATACTCGTTTAGTTTAGTGTCTGGTTTCTTCATTTATGGGGTTTTACATAATATTTTCTCAGTCGTTTTGCTTGCTCTTAAAGCGCAGACATGAAGTAATTTGTGGCATATCAATGCATTATGCAAACATGCAAACATACAAACATACATATGTACATCAGACAAATTGAGTTAACTGAATTACTGCATTAAGATGTTGGTTGGGCAACGGCAAGACGGCTACACAGAATTTGCAAGTACTAAACTCTCATTACGAACAGTTTCCTATTGATGTTGCAGAAGTTGCCATTGGCAGCTGTCCAAATTGGAAGCTGAAGATAATATGCAATACAAAATCTCATTCAAGGTACAAAGGAATATTAAGTTAAATGATTATAATTCATTATCGATTGTTATCCGAATGGAAAACGTATCCAATTTTAGATTGAATCGTTCGTGTGCTCTCAATACAGCATTCAGTTTACAAATGAACATTGATTAATCTAATTGCTCAATGTATTGCTGTTGGTGTTGCTTTTGGTACAGGTTGAATAGGTTTGCAGACTAGCTGTGAAAAATGTTACGTAATCGGCAATCATTCCATCAATCAGGCAGTCAGGCAGTCAGGCAGTAGTCCGTCTGTCAGGAACTCATTGCTTGGACTTGAGTTGGGTCACCAGCTCAACGCTCAACGCTCAACGCTCAACTTTCTACCCTCCAAAGCACTATCTCTCTCTCTCTCACACACACACACACACAGACGAGAACACACCCGCGCACACACACACACACACACACACACACACACAAGTGACAGCCATGGGCAGAAAATATTGAAAGAATTACAAAGCTACGTGAACAAAAAAGAAACAAAAATAGGGTCGTTTGACGGAAGCGCAACACGAAATGCAAAATCGATGTGGACGAAAACTTGAGGAATTTTGATTTTAGCATTTAGCCGGCTTCAGAGCTTTAAAAGCCATATAGGAAGCTGGCTGAATGGTGGGCATAGGGAGTATTATCATTGTCCTGCATCGATATACATGTCTGTGTGTTTATGTGTGTGTAAAATACCTACTTGGTTTGCTGTGCATGTTTGTGGTGTGTGCACAGTGTGTAAAGTGTGTGTGTATCTGTGACAGGCTATGCAAACTTTTGCCATGCTGTGCCGCAGATATTTTGTAGCAAATTGTTTTGTACACATGCCCATGCATACACACACACACACACACACACACTCGCACACTCGCACACGTGCATAGCTTATCCAAAAATGTGTGTGATGTGCATACGTCAACCTGTATGGATGAGAAGCCCAATCCAAAAATGTTGCTGACGGTGTCCAATTTTTTTACTGCAGTCTCTTTCACTCTTGCTCTTTCGCTTCCAATGTCAAAATATTTATGGGTTTTTAGATAATTTCACACACACACACACACACAACTTGAACTGGTTGTATTGTGTATTGAGCCACTTTCTCATTGTTCTTGATTTTCTTGTTGCCTACTTTTCAGGTTGGGGCAATTATATAACAATTTTATGCTATGAATAACAAACATATGATTTGCTCTGTAAATGCCGCCTGTCCGTAAATAATTTGTCGCCTGTCCAAGTTACATGGGGTAAAAAAATCAAAAAAACAAACAAACTATGTTCAGATCATGTATCACAGATACGCTTTAATTATAATAGAAAGTGGCAACTAAATAAATAATTGTCCAATTTCTACGTTTGAAATTCGATATAATATTTTCAGAAATATGAAATGTGTATATATATTGAAAATAAAAGCTACTATAAAATTTAAATTCTATGATTAAGTGAGTGGCTGTTGTTGGATGCTTGCTGATGAGTGCATTCAGCAATAATTATGCCCTAGAATTAGAAAATACCTGAGGAGGGAAAGCAAAAAGTTCCATACAAATACATATAAAGTATTTTTGGAAATGTATAAACAAATACGATATTTATAAGATTTCTAATTCTGGACTCTTAATCAATGAATTTCATTAATTTAAAAGTGATATCGAAATGGACTTTTAATTTGACTGTAGTCGCTTAATGACAACATAAATGACATCTTTTGCTTTATTATGCCACACTTCAGTTACTTAACGACTACAGGGTAGAAAAAACAACAATAATATCGACTGAAATTATTTTAGCTGCCAGGAAGTAGGCAATGTAACGATATGAACTGTTGCCTGTCGTTTAAAACGTGACCACAAATGATGAGGCGAATTGTGACAGAGCCAAGCGAAAAAGCTGCACTCCAGCAGCTGCTATATATAACGCATACACACAACCACAGATATATATATATATATATATATATATGTATATATATATATATTTAACTCTATATACATTTGTGGCATCTTTCATTTGTCATCTGCATTTGCGGTTCGTGCCACACAACCTGAGGGTGCTTTTTCATGGAATGGTTTTTATTACGATATTCTATTTCGTTCTATTTTATTTCATATGTTTTTATATGCGCTGGTAATGCATACTTCTGGTTTTCCTCTAAGTTGCTTTTGCTTTGACTATTAAGCTGGCCATGTCGAGCTCACCCATGTTGTTGATAGCAAGTTCGTATTGTGCACTATGTGTGCAAAGCAAATGCGTACGCTATTAAAAGCTGACAGTACTTAAAGTTTGTCAAGACCAATTCTACTTAAACTGAAGGACTAAGGTGATGCTTTTCGATATTAAAGTAAATGCGTACCGTTATCTAATTAAGCGCATATGCCACAATATAATTGGGGCAGCATTTAGCCAGGCAACTGGCCACAGATTTCGCTGTCTGTTGTCTGTTGTCAGTTGTTTGTTGTTCATTTGTTTGAGTCAGCTGCTTTGTTCCCCGGCCGTTTGTCTAAATATATATATTGTTTGTTTTCACTTATTTGGAAACATTTTTGTGAGCTGACTGCTTTTCAGTTTACAGCATTCAGTTTTCAGTTTTCACATTCTGTTTGCTTTGCTTTTGTCTCGCTTCGTTTCGCTGCGTTATGCTTTGTGTGATTGCTCTCGCTCTTCTCTCGTTCTCTCACTCTCTCTCTCTCTCTCTCACACACACACACACTTTCGCTCCATCTCTGTCTCTCATTCGGTTTTCTGAGTAACTCTGTTTGCGTGATTTGAGTACTTCTTTTAACTTCTTTGTCTGAACTTTTGGTTGTGTTCTTTGAACGCCTGAAAGTATGCTTTAAGATTTTCCGACATATTTTATTTATAATTTAATTTATTTGTTAAGCATTAAGAAGCGCGGCCGCAATTTGTAATAATTGAAATGCGCATAGTTTCTACCCGGACGTAATTATCAGCCGGTTACCCAATCCAGCCACGCCCATCACTCGTACGCCTAAATATGTACCATATGGCAGCAGTGGGTTTGACGTTGTCCTTTGTTGCTATCACAACGTGATGAAAATTATTTATCATGCTCGGCACAAAATACTTGATTGAAGTACGAGTTTTCATTGTCAGCATTCCTAATATTCTTAGTTATTGCCAGAAGTATACTCTTCTGCAATATTAAGAACAATTTTGCTGGCAATTCAGTTAGTGTTTCCATCTTCTTTTATTTTCTTTTTTTTTTATTTTGGTCTGCGCATAACACTGTGCATTCGTTAGTGAATTTTTGTTGTTGCTGCTGCTCCTCAAGTGCTCACCGAGGCGTAAACCCTTGCGCATATACAACAGAGGATAGGACAGCTAGGTGGCAGCCGAGCTGTCGAGCTGACGAGCTGACGAGCTGGCGAGCTGGCAGGCAAAGGTTGCACGATTGCTTCACGACTTTTCGTTGCCAAAAGCTGAGCGGAAGTGGAAGCTGTTGTTTGTGCTCGTCCTTTGCTACTGCGAACTCAACACGAAACGACAGGATGTGACACGGCACGACACGACACGACATGACACGACACAGCATGCTATCTGGTTGTGTTCTAAGTGTGTGCGTGCCAAACTCATATACATATATATATGTGTGTGTGTGTGTGTGTGTGTGTCTGTGTGTGTGTCTATGTGTATTATGCTTGGTTTGTTGCCTTTGTTGGTGTGCGCCGTGTCGACAACATTTCAACTTTTGTTGTATATAAATTAGTAGGCAAATAATATTTAAGGGTCAACAGCAACTACAACAAAAGCAACAATTATAATGCTCACTGGCAGTATTTGCAAGCGCCCAGTGAAATTGTGGCAAAGACCTGGATGGATCACATCTGTGCCACTTCGCTCATTAAAAATGGCTTTGAAATATTAATGAAACATAAAGTCAACCCACATGTCAACTCCCTCCTGTCAAGTTGCCTCCGACTGTGAAATTTGTTCAAAACTTTTCTACACAGGTGCATAAAATTCCTTAGGATCCTGCATGATTCAAAAAGCAACGCAGAGATTCTTTCGATTCAAAGTTGAAAAGCTGCACTAATTTTTAACTTATTCATAATTTGTAGTTTTTTGCTGAAAATGGAATGTTGTAGTTTGCATGAGACTAATTGAGAAGCAAAAAAAAAAAAAGAGGAGAATAATAATAATAGTAATTAAATGAGATAACTTGTTGTTGCATGTTATGCAGAGTTCAAGTTTTATATTCACTTATCATTGCTTGTGCAATAAATTTATATCAGAAAAGATACTGGTTAAAAGTATCTTCAACATGTGTTGAAGTTAATTTAATTGTGAATTGGGTTAATTCCCTGTCAGAATATATCATATTTTTTAATTTACATCACTTGTGTATTGTTTGCCCATTTGTTGTATTAAATATTGTGTAATTTTTATTTTATATTTCGGTTCGCATTTTTTGATCCTGCTCTGATTTATTGTTGCGCTCTCTGTATTATTGCTGAGGCTTTCGCTATACATAATTTGCCATAATTTGTATGTGTGTGTGTGTGTGTGCGCTTGTGTGTGTGTTTGGGTGTGCATTGCATTGTTGTTGCTGTTCCGTTGTTTTGCCGTTTTGGTTACCAGTCTTTTCTCATTTTTTTTTTTTTTTGTTTGACATAATTAGAGGAGGCTTTTATTTTCATTGTTATGCAAAACGGAAATTTGTTGTAGCACACACCTACAGCCACGCCCCCCTCGCCACAACATTATTCATAACGGTCTGTGAGGCACTGCCTATAGAAGTCAGTATATGGACCAATTTCCAGGTTATGGCCCAAAGATGTTTCGGATGCTGTTGCCACAATGTTTATCCGGCTCTGTTGTTTTAATGCCTTGCATTCTTAAGGTCTCCGAGCTGTATCAGGCAATTTGCTCAACTGAATATAATGGGTTCTTAAAGCTACATATGAGTGGGCGACGAGAAGGGGACAGAGGGAGACAGAGCGAGAGAGAGAGAGAGAGAGAGATACTCAAGAATAGCTCAATAACATGTATTATTATTAATTTTGTATGACAGAGACTAAGACTTATTTATTTAATATTCATGTGCTTGGTTTTTGCCAGCTTGACATATTTGTTTGTATAAATTATCCTTAGCTTTAAGGACCCTTGTCATTGTTAGCAAGGGCATACAAGCTGCGGTGCGTGTGTGCATGGATTTTTGTTGCTTTCTTATATGCTTTCGCTTTTCGTTTTTTGTTGTTTGTATTTGCTTTTTGCTTTTTTAATTTGCTTGTGGCATAAATTGGCCTCATGTGTGTTTGTGTTGTGTTGTGTTGTGTTCTGAGTGTGTTGTGTCTTAAATTTTGTGTGTGTGTGTGTGTGTTGCTGCTGCTGTTTGGGTCTCTTTGGGTTCTTACAGTGTTGCTATCGATTTTGATTGTTTGGCAAGAAAGACATTGTGTGGAGCAGACAAGATAAACGACAATAAAAGCGCAGGAAACAGGCTCAAACCAAATAAGCAACCAAACTCATACTATAAAGCAAGCTAATGATGTTGCTGATGCTGTTGATGTAACTGCCACTGATTCAGTCAACAGGTTGCTGCTTTTTTTTTTGCCCCCCAGGGGTGTGGCACGTGTCGCTGGTTTTCGAAATGTTTAGCATTTGCTTAAAGTATTCTATCATTATTGTCGCTCCTTCCGCTCACCCTCTCTCACTCTCTCTCTATTTTTTGCATTGTGTGTGTTTTTGTGTGTGTGTGTGTGTTTCTTTGTAATGCAACTGATATTCCGAGTAGCACTTAATTTAATTGTGCTACTTAAGAAAAAGGGTTTGATGTGGACACTAAATAAAGCTCAAGACTCAACTCAATTTAAAGTGACGTTTCAATGTAATCGGATTAACTTGAGAACGTTTCCATAAATATTTTAAAAACTGCGAATCATTACATTAATCAATTAATAACACCAGAAAAAAAAAAGAGAAAATCATTAATCGAGTTGCCAATATGAATTTAATTCATGTGAATGCTCAACCCACTCAGGCATATACAAAAATAATTGTTCTGCTATGGTGCATATGTGCACTTTGTAATTGAATTAAGGCAGGTCGATTGTCTAGGGCAATTTGAATATTACAATTTTGATTCATATTGTTGCTGAAACCCTAGTTATGCGGCAGGTTAATTGTAGATGTTGTAATATTGTCAGCAAGCTGCACAGTACTAATTTGTTGCATGTGTCTATTCTCAACTGCTATTCTACAATTTGCCAAATGGGCATGTGCCATGCGGTAATCTTCACTTTTCGGCCAACATGGAAAAGCTTTCAAGTGCAAATGCCTAAGTTCTTTGAGCCGTAAATACCTTGTAACCAGAATAGCAAAGGCTTTTCAATCCCTTAAGCCGTGTCAGAGGCACTATATGGCCATTAGTTGCGAGTTTCAGAGGATGAGAAAGTCAATGTGTTCTATTACAGTATGTCTGCTATATCTGCTCTATCTTGTTGTTATATAACATTGACATAACATGTTTGCCGACGACAGTGTATATATAATTGAAGATGCGACGAGATACTGATTCAGTGTAGTGTAATTTTGTGAATACTCAGAAAAGTTATCAACGAGGGTTAGGTCGAGTCTGAGTACAAAAAATATTACCAAAAAAATGAGCGGCAACACACAACAAGCCAGCTGAATACGTTGGCGAACAATGGAATTAAGTCGCTTATGAGCAAATGGAATCATGCATTTAGAGTACAGCCATATTTGGACTTGGCATAGACGCACATGAAATTTTAGCCTGGCTCCTTTTTCTACGTTGCTGCCCCCTGCCAAAAAAGACTGCTGCATAAATCCGCTTAACGTTGAATAGCCTATACCCAACTGGCTTTTTCACTTTCTGTCCATCTATTCTATGCTTTGCTGTATTGGTCAGTGAACCTAGAAATGCTGATGCGCTTAAGTTTGTGCGAGCAGATAAATGAATATTCTACATCCGTTCTCGTTGGTTCACAATTCCAATTGCTAGCTGAATAACTAACCATCTATATGTGCTGCACAGTAAGAAATGTATGGCTCGAGCATACATTTTGAAACGAACACAATCAATAATTAAAACTCGTTTCATTCTCAATTTTAAGGAAAGTATTTAAAGTGCTCCGTCTACATCGATCTCAACTTTGATTATAAATGTAGAAATATGGATTTAAATGTTCGCAGCTGAGAGAGAGTCTGAGGGAGTTGTTCGTTCTTGTTGTTTTTTTTTTTGTTTTTGTTTAAATCGCATTAATTTTCATTACCGTCACAAGGCACATGCATATGTATTAAGTGGTAACTGGTAACAGTTTCTCGTTCCAATTGAATGGAAGTGCCATTTTCTTTCGAATTGCAGCTGCAACATCTGCGGCATAGACATGCATATTGATATCCAATTGTCATAGCTACATCTTCGTCTGGGGCTTGTCAACGGTTCGCATTCAGTTGTCATCTTTCTCACTCTACGTTCGTCACCGTGTTGTTCTTGTTGTTGTGGTTACAGTTGCAGTTGTGCCCCCGATGCTGGTCTCCTGACTGCCACTACCAGTTTATGCAAAATATTTGCATTGCTCTGACAAGCGACAAGCAGTTCTGGTGACACGGAACGACAATACAAAAAGTGATTGGCTTTGTTGTGGTGCTTGGTGCAGGTTAGTGCTGGGAAGGGGGAGGGGGGGGGGGAAGGGTCTGTTGCTTTTCACATTATATATATGTCTGACAACTTGAAATGGTAGTTACCCAATTGCGAGAGCATGTATAACAATGGCAAAGGCTGCATTTCTGATTGAACATAATCGAATTGGGTGTATTCAAACTGAAAACTGTGTGTAAGTAAGCAACAAGCTAAAAGCGTCATTAGCATAAGCGATTAAGAGTCGGACTGTTCCAGGCTATGTAGATTTTCTGTATACCGTGATGGGCTCCGAAAAAAACATGTTCACACATTTATATATGCGTGGATACAAGCTAGTGTTAGCCTCATAATGGGCATGGTTGTCTTGATTAGTGACATAAAACAAGCTAACGACTGCGCTCATTATGGCCAGACCCAGCAGATGTGAGCCAAGTTTCAGTTTCAGACGATGCCAAGCATCCAACCAAGAAGCAAAGCAAGCAAAAAAGTTTGTGCTTTTCCCTTTTTTTTTTTTTGGCATGGCGGCATCATTTATTGGTTACTTACTTCCATTCCACTTGCCCCGCTTTCAACCCTCCCGTCCGCTGTTCGCTGTCGCTGTCGCTAACCACACACCCAGCCCCCTCCAGCGACCCTTGAACAAATCAAATAAGAAGCACCCACACGTACACACACACTCACACATGCGGCCAACACACATACACACATACACACATATGTAATTAATCATGCGCTGTGTGTGGGGAAAGGTGGAGATGCACATGGGACTTTCAGTTTTAAAGCAGCTGCGGGCGCGCGGAATTAATAAATTTTGAATATACAACGTGCACAAAGCATGGTGGGAGGGGGTGGGGGGGTGTGTGGAGTAAAGGAAAGCCAATAAAAATGATGAAAGACTTACGAACCGACGACGGCGGCAAAATTGCGAACATCGAGCAAAGTAAAGGAAAATTCGCTACCACGCTGCGTATACGTGATGAATGAAGGCACAACACAGAAAGCCAATAAAATGTTGAAAAACGGCAATAACAATTGCACAAGCAAGCAGAAAGTGCGTGCAAAAAGCAAACACACACAGCTCATTAAATATGTGTGTGCTACTGACTGAAAGATACCGCGCTTTAACTTTAAGTATAGCCATGAAGTCAATTAATATAATTGATGCACACAAATATATCTGCTTGAGGTGATATTGAATGTGACTCTGGCCAAAACTGATTTCTTACAAAATGCAATTAATTATGTAAATTAAAGGAGACGAGTGCTTTTTGTATCTTTATCTTGTGGCTTATCAAATTGAATTAATTTTTAATTAATACATGTTTCATGGAGTATCATTTGTGTGTGGCTAGTACAATCCTATGCGTTATTTAGCCAGGGTATCTCATGTTTTGCTAATTAGCAGCAGTTCACTGATGCTGACTGCTTTCACGGCAAGACAAAGGCAAAGAGAGAGAGAGAGACAGAGAGAGACAGAGAGAGACATAGAGAGAGAGAGAGAGAGGCGTATAAGTAGTTGAGAGTATTTGTTGCAAATGCCACTCATTATTAAATAAAATTGACAGGGGCTCATTCGTTTTCCAATTCGTTGCACACTTCTGCACCATTGCGGAACGTGTAAACGGCAATAATTGAAGTCGATGTGCTGCAAGGATAGGCGCGGGAGGGGAAGTGTGTGCAACACGAAGCAGAGATGCAAGTGGCATTTTGCACAATTACATTTGCAGTTTGCAACTGCGTGGCGTGTACACCTTTCTGTTCCCTTTTTTTTTTGTTTTTGGTGAATTTTTAATGTCTGACCATTGACAGCCATGCAACCAGGTGCAGATGGGAGTAAGACAAAGAAAGAGAGAGTGAGTAGGAGAGAAAGAGAGAGAGAGAGAGCGGAGCGGGTTGTGTGGTATAAAGGGGTATATACAAATGTCCATTACAGTCAGCTGCAAATGCTTTGAGATGGGTCGATTGGGTAAAAACTTTGCTATCGACTTTGAGTTTGTTGTTTGCCATACAAACTTTTTGGAAATGGCAGCAACTTTTAAAAGTACAAATCTATATTTAAAAAGTTTTGCCCTATTGTTATCCATATGCAAGAAACTGCTGCTAATCCCAGCAGCAAACTACTCAAAGTAATCAAATAATTTAATAGATCCCATTAACAATTTGCAGTCATTTTGATATGAGCAATGAGGAAACACTGCTAAACTTATCAAATTGTTGCCCCAACTTAAATGATAATTCTTTCTTATTAAACCACATTAAAGATCGTATTTATTTTATTTGGCTATTATTTGGCATAGAGGTGTTCAAATCCAATCATAATGAAACACGCAATCAGCTCGTTGCAGCTGCCGCCAGATAGCTGCAAAATGGGTCAATTGACAAAAGAGTTGTGGCTGATGCAGCCTGAATATTGAACAATTGCTTTTGCGTTGTTCCCCTCTCACAACCACATCCCCCACCAACTCCACCACCCACCACAATACAGCCGATACACAGGTGCTTAGTCATAATTGGCTTAAGCGGTAACTAAGTGCAATGCATATTTCAAATGGCATGGTAGTCCAGTTTCCAATTGAGAGGCCTACCCCAACTACCCTAAAGAGTTAAAGTGCAGACCACCAATACAAGTGTGCCTACGTGTGTCTGTGTGTGTGTCTCTGTGTGTGTGTGTGTGTGTGTCCGGCCTTAGCAATGGTAGGTACGGTACTAAATAAGAGCTGGTTAGTCCGTATTGTGCCCAGGCTTTCTACAGTACTTATTGCAGGCAGAGCGTTTAAGTTTTGTTGTCTGGCAACTTTTATAAATGGCATTAAACTTTAGCAGCACCTACACTTCATAATGTAAAACTTTCACCTGATTGAATTAGACCCAAAAGAAGTAAAAGAAAAGAACCTGTGGTTCACTTTGGCTTCACATTTCCATTTGCAATTTGCATTTCTTCAGTAGCCGTCTTTTTTCCAGCATCGCCATACTTTTGGCAAAGTTAGTTATCCGTAATGAAATGAAACTTGTAAGCTCAGAAAAGTCGTTACATTCCTTTCATAATAGACTGCATAGCAATTGAATGAGTCCTGCAACCCTATTTTGATATTTTTCGCTTCATTTTATATGATATTTATAAAGAATGAATATTCTAATACATACATTGAATAGATTAAATATTGCATTTATTTGTATATTATTTATATTATTATATCAACATAATGTATACATATATCAACATAATAATCGATCAGTGGTTGTATCAGCGATAGATAAATGTTTCATTACACATCAATGCTGAAAAGCAGTTCTTATCAAAATTAGTGTCATTTGGTGTGCATACTCAGAAAACAATCGGTTCATTCGATTCATTTTTCTATTTTTGCAATTGAATAACAAAAACTAAAAAATACACACGAACAGCGATAAGTATCTAAGCACTGTAAATCAAAAGCATTGTTTGAGCAATGTACAAAAGTTAACAACAAAATTATTATTTGTTTTGAAGGGCTTATCAGTTTGTTTAAATGGCAATAACATGCACAACAACCAGCAATCGGGCAAACTAGCCAAGGGCGATAATACAACTATATGAATTCTAACGGATAAGCCATAGCTATCTCTAACTATCTTTACCCATTCCAAAACAGCATGTAATATTAAACATATTGGAATACTTCATTTACACGATAGCTAAGACGAAACCAACTTTTGGATTCTAACGATGCACAGCAAAAGCTACTTTCCTCTTAATTAATTATTATTTGCACTTTGGGCAACTTTTGCACACGCAGTGCACACGCAGTACACGGTGCACAGTCTATGGTCAAAGTTAAAAGTGGCCACAAGAACTTTATGCATTTTGTCAGAGCTTATTGCTAGAGTTGAAGATTATTTAAGTGCAAATTGGTTGTTGGTTGTTGGTTGCTGGTTGCTGGTTGCTGGTTGCTCTTGCAGTGTGCCTAAAGCTAATCAAAAGCTCATTGCAAATTCATTGACAACAGGTAACAGGTAGCAGTAGCATGTAGCTGGTGGCAGCTACAAAAACACAACCAGCGACAACAAAATGGCCGCCATAGAGTGCCGGGTAGCCAATGAAAAGTTCCGGTCTAAAAGCGGGCTGGCAGCCAAAGCAAAGTAAGGCATAATAAAAGGAATTTGAAATGAGTAGAAGGCTTAGATTTAAATGTTCTGCCTACAAGTTTAGGGGAGCCGACTAAACCGGGCAACCGTAGCATATCTCACCATGTAGGAGCTCCATTAAAATATTGTTGAATTGCCAGCATCCGCATTAAGTTTTAGTGAAGGGATTTAAAAGCAAACAGCTTGAAATTTAAACAGGAAATAAAAGCTGACTTGGGATTGCTGCTGTTGAAATGCCCTTACACACATTACATATATATATATATTTATAATCTCATTTTCAGCAAAATTTGCATATTATTATTTGGACTGTTATAACTGAGATAATTATAGAAAGCCAAAAAGATGAATATAATTATATCGAATCAAATTGTCATCAGCAATGTGTTGTCATACTCAGTAAGTGTTACATAATTTTTAACGAAATCATAGTACAACGTGGCATGTGGCAGGGTATCGACAAAAGGGTCACGAGCCATTTTCATAAATTTCAATTAGGTTTAAGGAATTGGTTTGCCGCCGTTGCCGAAAAACTGCCAAATAGACAAGGATACCAGAATTAATAATAGAATAAATTTGCAAAACAATGTTTACGTGCTCCTTAAGATTTGCTGTTGCTGCTGTGTTTCTTAATGTGAGCATTTGGGCATTTGGGCATTTTGGGCATTTTGGCATTTTGCGTATAATTAAATGATTCGATTAACGCGTAATTTCGTTTGAGCGAGAAAAGATTCTCGATTGACCAGATTCCGATATTTCAAAATGGCCATACAAATTAATGAATTATATAAATAATTCAAATTTTGCTTTGAAACCACTGCAGGGGGAAAACAAATATGCAAAGAAAGATTTATGACTAGCTGTCTGTAGATCTACATATATATATATATATATATATATCAACAAAGTTCTTTTAAAGACAAGTATGTAGGTACTTAAAATCTATTAATGTAACTTTTATCTGTTCATTTTTTATTTATGGCTAATTTTGATTTGGCAAATGTTTTGCTTGTGAGTGTGGATATTAAAGGGCAATTGTGTGTGGCATAAATTTCAAATGGTTCAATGGCAATTAAGGCGTTTGATTGATGTGCTTATGATGCCATGTGGTTCTCCAGCTCCGTTCTGTTCTATTTCAATTGCCTTTCAATTGTTTCTTATGTATAATTTTACGTAATTCTCGCTCATAAATATTTCTAAATTGAGCGTCAACTGGCACGAAACATTTGCGCTGTCAGCTACAGGGTCTGTTGCTGGGCATATATATTATCAGGTGGAGCTTGTGGATGCTGTGACCGTATGGGTGTGTGTGTGTATTCCAAAAGGAGCTAAAACTACACATACACAAATACAGAATAATATCGAGTGAAAACAAAATTCTTTGAATTCTACACGACAGGAAGCAGTGTTACAAAGGAAAAAGCATTGACTGTCGCATGCGAGCTCAACACAAGCATAATACTCATGATGATGTTAATGATGATGATGATGATGATGATGATGATAATTACAATGCTGATATTGTGCTCGAACATGCTTATATGAGTACATAGCAGATGGAAACAGCGCTTTATTTTCCTGCCAGCTTTGGTGGCCTCAATGAAAGCAATTCACCTTTGTCCTCCCTCCCCTCGCAAGGAGCTGTAAAATGTTGGAATTACAAATGGCAACAACAGGTCATCGATGGCACTGACATGCGCCCCATCTCCACAATATTTCAGACCGCTCTGTTATCTTTGACAACTGTCGTTGGCGTTCAGCTGCCCTCGACAGTCAACAGTTGTGATTCTTATGTAATCGATCAAAATTTATCTGATAAATAGGAATAAATTGATTTGAAATTGATACAATTGACAGGCAACGTAACGAATAAATAGCACAGATTATTGTGCATGTTTTTGCTGAATTGCTTTTCTTTTTTGTAATTCAATTTATCAATTAAAATATCAATTACAAGCAAGGGAAGTGCTCCCAGGGTCTTAACGGAACATTAACAATAAAAAAAAAATGGGAAGAATGTGGATAACATGTATGTAGGCAGATTCTTTAATTTGACAAAAAATGGTGAATCAGATCGATTCATGTATTTGATAAATCAGTTGGAACGGTTTTCGCACGCTCAAGTGAATGGTTTTAATAACAAATTGCAAGCGCTCTCTCCACATTTTTCCACTTCGCGACGACAATGAAAATGTACTTGAAATTGCGTATACGACGCTGTGTTGTCATCGTCTAGAATTACATAAAATAATTGAATTTGTTTGTTTGGCTTCAAGTTGCTTTTCATAAACGTAAGGAAATGGCAGCAGTTTTCAAAAAGAAAAATAATTTGCTGCTTGCATACACACGAAACGAGATGAAAATAAGAAAAAATTGCTTAGCATTAACATGCTCCCCAATCACAAGTACAACCAACACGAACCAACAAGAACCAACAAGAACCGCCAACCAACCATTCACCCATCCAAAAAAAAAACCATGCCCTAAAACCAGCTGAAAATTGACTCATCGATTTTCGATATTAAATCCGTGCAGTTTCACATCTTCTTTTTTTGGGGTGTTTGAAAGCACAGCGAAAATCTTGGAGCAACAAAATCGTTAATCACAAGGAGAACTTTGAACTGTGTGAAAGTTTGTATCGAATCATTAGGGAATTGCAATGAATCTAAGTAATCTTAGCCATATTGTTCGTAATTTCGATTTGCATTTCGAGTATACGATATTAATGTTAATTTGTGCATAGTTATATAAAAATAGTCGAATACTAATTGCTCATTAGCATTGATATGTCTGAATATTCACATTATTAGTGCACAAAAGACATTGTGCATTTCAACCAGCAAATTTTGACTTTGTGGTTATTATATTTGCGTATGCAAACCCAATCAGTTGGCAATCGAAAGCGAGAGCGAGAGCGAGAGAGAGAGAGAGAGAGAGAGATATGCGAAATCAATAGACAATCGACCAGTAGGAACATCAGTGAGAAGATGCGAAATAATGAGATAGAGACAGACAGTAATATTTGATTGGTGCAGGTGGTTAGAAAATTCATTTACATACAATTCACACTTGTTGACCATGGCACACCACAACGACTAATGCATTTTAAATACATCAACCATAATTAAGTAGAATCATCATTAGATGGAAATGTCAAGAAGCACAATGTGAACAATCAGAGCAATGAAGCCTGCACAGTTTCTCCTATATATGTATGTATGTGATTGTCAATGCTAAAGCTGACAGATAAGTCCAACAGCATTCAAGTTGTTGTTTGTTTAAACATTAACACACAATATATAATATATACTAGACATTATACAATATACAATATACAATATACAGTATACAATATACTGTATACAGTATACGGTAAACAATATACAATCTTCAACATACAAGACCCAGCTGTTAATGCAAGGCGGGCGGGTCATGTGCTTCGATTTATCGACAGCATTTCTATTTGTACTTTTGGCACAAAATATTTACACAATTGACAGCTGCTCGACGCCCTCAGCAAAAGCAGAAGCAACAGCAAAAGCAGCAGCAGCAGCAAAAGCAGAAGCAGCAGCAAAAGCAGAAGCAGCAGCAGAAATAGAAGTAAAAGCAGAAGCAGAAACAGAAACAGAAACAGTGGCAGGCAACAGAGCGCAACAGAGCATTTGTGCCGTTCTTCGTTCTTCGTTCTACAGAGGCAAATGCCCCCCTTAGTCAACTATCTTTTGCAACAAATGTATTATCTAAGCTTATTGTCACATAATCTCTGTCAATATAAAGCAGGCCACATCCGCAACTTCCCCAAAATAGCCTGAGGAAATACGCTTACTGTGGGGCTATTATTGCTTGCTAATGTGCTTGGGTTATTCATAGAGTACTCTTTCGCTTGGCCCTTGAATGAGAAGTGCCCGGCACATTCAATTACACTTTGTGGCTGGCAGCTTCATAGCGCTGGGTATGAAATTACCAGTCGATAAGCCTCACTTACTCTGCTGTGCTCCATAATCGATTTTTGGTGTTCTTTTCCCCTCTCTCTCTCTCTCTCTCTCTTTCTCTCTCTCTCTCTCTCTTTATATACATTTTTGTTAGCTTTATTTTTATTAGGTGAAGACATTCTCTGTTCAAAATGAAATGATATTTAAAATTATATTATGCAATTTGTGGACAGATGGAAAATTGACACTTCTAATTTAATATTATTACTTCGCATGAATTGGCCATAAATATAAGAAGAAGAATTGTATCATATATCTTTAAACTAATACTTGTATTTTATTCGTTTTCTTAAATTAACGCTTGCGTTGCCCTCTTAAAGTTTCTTAATTAGCTTATTCTATCCATGCTGAAGCAAAGAAAATCAAATGTTTCCCACTTTTGACCCCCGGAAATTGGATTTCAGAAAGTGCTTTCAGGAGATTTCAAGCAATGAATAATTTAGTGAGTAATTTTTTAACATAAAAAGTGAGATTTTCAAGTGCAATACAAGTTCGTTGTGAACATGGTGGGTTGACATTCTTTCAACATTCGGTTCGTGTTCAAGTTTTTGCCAATTGTGAAGTAATTGTGCGTATACGCAACATTTCATTTTTCATGTATTCAAGAGCTGCAGGCTTGTGTTTGCGGCAGTGAGTGTCGATGTGTCGCCATGTGGTGGTATGGATGGGGTGGTATGGTATATACATATGTGCCTGTGGCTTTTCTTTGGCACCTCTTTCATGATCAAATATACACGAATGTGGAATCTTGGCTTAGTTGGTTTACACAGTTGCAGCTCCAACTTTATCTCAGTTTCACGAGCAGCACATTATTCTAAAATCACATGAGTATATGCGTATATACCACATACGCATACACACTCCAGTCCATCTAATACAAGTGTTACAAAGTGGTTCTAATTAAAAAGCGAAGTCGAGGCCAACAAATAATGAATAGATTTTGGCATTTGTGCTACTGATAAAGCCACTTGTTTGTCAGTCTAATCAATCAATATGCGCGCCTCACATTTTGGCATGTTGCATAAACTCATCCAATCTAAAATGGCAGCCATAAACGTTCCCACGATACACACACACACACACACACACACGGACAGTCAGTCGCATATTGATTATTTATGTGCTATGTTGTTTCAGGCTGAGTTTGGCAAACAATTTGCATACAAAACAGAAAGCAACAAAATTAAAGTTCGAATTAAGACGCAAATCGACGCTGGCAACCTGTCTATCCACATTTATTTGGACTTAATATTGTTGTCATTATAATATTGTTGTCGCTGTTGTTGCGTACTAATAGCAAATTAGGTTCCACAATTTGTGTAAAGTTGAAGTTCAAATGGCCGAAGCCATTTTGCGTGGTGCCAACAGCATCAACAACCAATTTTCCCAAATTGGTGACCAAATGGAAAATGTGAAAATGTCAGAAACAGCGACCGCATGACAAAACGGATTTCAATGCACATTGCTAAATGTGATGAATTCAATTTGTAATTAGTGGCCGACCTGGTACAAGCACAAACTGAAACATTTATTGGATGTGTCGAGGAAAACTGAAAATGGATGAATAGTGTTAAACTTGAGTGCTAAATTACTTGTTGATGGAAATGCAAAGTGGCAAATACAAAGTGCATGCCGCTTGGATTGTTGAAAGACAGGCGATTGGCATTAGGGTGGACCACAAGCTACGCTAAGACCATTCACTTGATATTAAGACCTTTATATATTGGGTCTCATTATGTTGTTGGATGTCAAACGTGAGTCAATAACTAAAAGTGTTAGATAAGAATATAGAAATTTTTATAAAAAATAAAATTGAGTATATTTAATACATTGGAACACGTTCCAAATACCTCTTGAGTGTATTTATGAATGCAATGACTAAGCTAACTTGAAGCAGTCATGTGAATGCTCTACCAACTAACTATTTAATTAGATACAAATACATATATTTAATTATGAGTGTACTGAAATACGATAACTACAACAATGAGTACGAATGGTAGTAAGTTATCATATGAGATCCATATTTCCTTATCAGCTAGTCCATTGAGCATTGAGCAACTCTGCTGTAATTTCGCAATTCGAGTACAGAATGCTGATGAATAGATTCACAAGTTAAATGAAAAGCCTTTGAAATTGGATGCTGTTGCAAAAGTTACCATTGCACAGCAACAAATGCATGTGACTAACCAAATACTTACACATTCTATTAGCCAATCAAGTCAAGTCTTCATCCCATCAACGAATATAATTATTATATATAAATTTATACAAATATATATATATATATATATATATAGTGTGTGTGTGTGTGTGTGTGCGAGTACAGACCCCTTAGTAGATATTTACTTTTCTATTTAAATATAAAGTGCCCTTAAGACACATGTGCCTCATGCGAAAATCAATACAAAACAGCCATTTACGAACCGCCCACAAAACCAACCACAGCCACTAACAATTTCAAACGTCTAGGACACTTTGCGCAATTTTCTATGACAAATCTCAGAAAATTTCAACAAAATTGTTGCAAATTTGACAATCAGTGCAATATGCCATGTATTATATCTATATGTATGTAAAAAAAAAGTGTAAAAAAAAAAAAAATAAAGAATGCCAGACAGAAGGCGAGGGGGAAAGAGTTGGGCTTAAATTGTACAACAGTAATTGACACTGTGTACATGCAAATCCTTTAAGTGCTGTTGAAGTGCCAGCCACTTGACAGCCGAGTGCCGGGCGTCCGGTGCCCGCTGGCAGTTGGCAGCCACAGTTTTGTCTAGAGGGGATTTTGATATTGTCATGTCGAAAGTGTAGACACACCTTGGCCATTGGCTATATTTAGCCAAATGTGGCAAATATTTAAAAAGCAAACGCATTATCTCAATCTTATCACAAGCGACACACATTCACATACAGATACGTATGTTGCTCACTTATCAAGACGTTCAAATCTTTGTCCTATTCTCACAGCGAAATAACGAGAGAGAGAGGGGGTGGGAGTTAGGGGTGGTGTTTACAATAAAAGTGTGCTTCACAGCCGCAATGTCGCCCATTAATTGCTGCATACGTCAATCGTAGATTTGATATACGTACATGAATCTATATCAAACTTATATCGAACAAGCATTAGCCATGTACAGAACTTGTAGTCGTTTTTTTTTTTTTTTTTTTTTGCCTTGTTTTTGTTATTATTTTTGTGATTCGAACGTTTGAGTTCCGCGCAGAGACACGCAGTACTTATTACAATCGAATAAACAGTGGTACATATATGTTATCTTATCGTCGCTAGCGGAATAAGACCCGCTGCTCAATGGTCCTAAACAGTTTTAAGCAGCCAGCGATACGATTGTGAAACGTGTCGCATTTCTACTAACCCGAAACCCGAAATGGCAGATTGACTAACTTCTGTCCGACACTCAATTTGACTGTTGCAAGGCATACATGCGATCTGTCAACAGTAGCAACCAATAGTTATGGTGGCATTTAATTCAATCTAATGTAGAATATATGCTTGCATTAATCTAATTGCGATTACTCGTTTATTACCTCAATGGGAGCAAATCGGATTGCGAAATGTTTTTGTTTGGCAAAAAGTTAACTTTTGAATAGATTAAACGAAAGTCTAAATAAAAACGAGTGTTGTAGTTGAGAACTGTGTTAGATACTTTATTCTCTTACATTGGGAACAGATTGAGCCATCTTGATTCCCCCATAATTTGTTTGATTTAAGGACTAGAATAAGTACATTGAAGAGTTCTTATCTAATTAACCGCCTGGTTCAATAACACTTACAATGATGTACAAAATGGGGACGATTGTCTCATGCATTGATTGCTTTTGTGGCCTCATCAACAAGTGAATAATAATATGTCATTAGCGAATGCAATCCGAGAGGACTCTATATGTAAAATACGATAAAAGTTAGACCCTCCCCATTTGAGCAATGAATGTGTGTGAGTAACTAGGCTGCTAATTGAATTACCATTAAAACCACAAATGAGATCAGTTAACACAAACACTGCGTATTTGGTCCTCTCGTGTCATCTTCATGACGCACACGCTGCGTATACGTAATTTGTTATACTATATTATGGCCGGCGAGTTTTGATTACAGTTAAATGTTTGAGTTCGAGTTTCAGTTTCAGTTTCAGTTTCAGTTTCGCAGTTATGAAATTATTGTTAAAAATCTAATTACATTATTTATGTTTGGTAGCCGTCGCCGTCAAATTACCTTTTGTATTGCGGTTCCTTGTGCTCTTCCTGTTGCGAACCTTTCGCCTACAGCTGCGATGCGTTTACAATGTGTGTGTTTTTTTGTTGTTGTTTTTGTTGTTGTTGTTGTTTTGTTTTGTTGTTGAGGTTATTATTGCTGGTGGGATGCTTGCTGTTCTTGTTTGGTGGAGGTGTGGTGTTTAAGTTGGGCGAGTGCCCCCAACTTGACTTACGGCACAATTTGTTTCGTTTTTAATTGCTTTTTGGCTTTTGGTTTTTGTATTTGTTTTTACGTATGGGGTGAGTGTTTATTCTGTTTCTTCTTTTTTATTTTTTATATATATATAAATTTATATAAATATATATATATATATATATATATATATATATATATATGAGGTAAAAGCGTCCAAAACTGTTTGGAATTAACGCGCAAAGAGTAGAAAACAAAGATGAAATTAAAAAACACACAAACATACACAAAATGAAGATAATACACTCCCATCGCTTTCGCTATAGTTTTCCCATATTATTATTATTTAAATTTTTAATATTTCATGTCCTTGTTTTGCACCTTTGTGACTTTGGCTGGCTTTCTGGCCAGCAGCAGCTCGGTCGCTGTTTGCGATTGTTTTTGGTTTTGGTTTAGGTCTATTTTTATTTTCATTTTTATCGTTAAATTTGTCGCTTGTCTTCGTTGTTGCAGAGCACAGAATTCATACACTCGACTGCGCGTTCTGTGTGTTTTATAAATAAATAAGTTTCACATCAAATGGCCACCAAAATGAATTTTTAAGCCCAAGCCCAGCTACACACACACACACACACACACACACACATACACACACAAGTGCAAACATTTACATGTTAATACACACAGATGAAGACTGTCGTCTGAATGCGTATCTGTGGCATAGAACTACCCGCACTTAGTTGTTGCACTGCGGCATGCGTTAATTGTGCGACATGAGCACTTAGCATATGTTCAAATTGATTAATTCTTAGAGACAATTTTAATACATACTCTAAGCAATAAATAGATATGTCATTATGCGTACGCAAGCTTTGTCACATTGCTCATAATTACATGGCATAGATAGACTAACTTGAATAGATACAGTAACAGATCTGGGAATATGCAAATTTACAATTTTAACATCTATATATATACATATATATAGTTTTTGGCAGGGCAATGAGCAAATCGTTCATTAGTCATTATTCATATCACGCAAGTCGCTTGATGAGCATTTTTAAATTGCTTCAGCTGCCCCCCGAAACATAAAAATGTGTTAATTTTCGTAGACATCGTCGTTGTTTCGTTTTGTTTTGTTTTTATGACGATGTGTTCGCTGTGTGGTTTTTTTATTTCCTTTTTGTATTGGTCGTGGTCGCCCAATAATTTTGATTGTTGCCAAAAATTCTTAGACATTCGGCCGCATTCTTGCCTGCCCTGGGTCAAATTAAGAGAGGAGGTGAGGAGCAACCAACAAAAAAAAAAAAAACAAAAACAGTGCACATTGTCTCACTAGCTACTCTTGTTTCCACTGGTTGCCCAGACTCACACACACACACGAACACACATACACTCTCTCTGATTATGTGCATGGTGAGGGGGAGTGGAGGCTAGAACATGTTTTGTATTGTCTTGTCGATTATATTGAATTGACGCGTTTATATCGCTAATTGATAGCAAGTGATTTGATCAAATTATTGCCGTGTGTGATTTCAATTCCATTGTGATTTATTTCTTTAATTGATTACTCATGCGGTCTTAGACGTTGACGGCATTTAAAAGATCAGACGACAAATCTTAACCGCATGGGGGCTGTGAGTATTCTTGATTTCCTCATCACTCGTTTTGAGTCACTGTTAAATTCAGCAAGTCCATGAGTTAACATTTATCATTGTGATTAATTTGATATTTTTGCTTATCTGTAAGGGGCCCACCTGACCGTACTTCGTTTCATTTCAATGTAGATCATAGCGATAATATTTGTGCGATAATATGTTGGCATTAAGCCAGTAAACCTTCCTCCCAATCGACAATAAATTCTTCGCTCTATGTAGCTTGATTTTCCGTCGCAGGCGGCTTAAAATTTATGCTAAACAAACAAGAACAATCAATAAAAGCGATTAATTTGTCGCAATAAATGGGAAATTGGCTGAAACGATAGACGCTGCCCACGACTGCCTCCTACTGAGAGACACAGCTACTTTCTGCTCAACATTTCTATGTACATATATATATTCTCTCTGTGATTATGTTTCTGTTTTTGTCACTGTATCTATTTGACTTTGGGTTGTAGGCAAAGTCTGCAGCAACCTTATATGGGTCACATTGTTCATTTATGGTTAAAAACAAATCGGCAAGAAATATAAAAAAAATAAAATAAAAAAAAAAACCATATGAAACAGCATACACGCATACACATAAATACTCAGCCAAATTTTGTGAATTTGTGCGGCATTTTTGTTTGGGTTTCTGGAATTCTGTGCCCTGTAACAAGTTTAGTTCGACGTTGTTATTTATGCTCTGTTAATTGTTACACTAATTGCCAGCGGATAGTATCTGTGAGAGTCCCTCGTCTGTTTCGTTCTTTTTTTCGTTACACACACATCACATTTCCACGGCTGGGCTGGGCACTTTGATTTCAGTTTTAGAGCACCTTTGGTACTCAACTCGCGACACATGCACAAAAAAAAAAGCAAAAAAAAAAAGCGAAATTAGCATGGAATAGAAAAAAACTACAGTAAAATCAGCTACTAGCAGTTAAAGAGAGATGCCAGGAATAGCACAACAGTCGACTTTACACACGCGCGCGATATTGTTGTTGTTATTGTTGTTGTTATTTTTGTTGTTGTTATTATTGTTGTTGTTGTTACAGTTGTTACAGTTGTTGCTTGTTGCTTGTTGCTTGTTGTTCTACGTCTTATGCTGCTTGCAATTGTTGATGGTGGTTGTTTGGTTATGGCTGCTGCTGTTGTGGACACGTGCTGACACTGCTGCAAGTTAGCTGTGGCTGCTGTGGCTGCCGCCGGTTTCGCTTTTAGATTCTTTAGTCGCTGCTGCTGGCTAAACCTTCACGCTAGACGTTTGCTACGCAACTGACATGCGGCATCGGTTCGTGGCTAACGACGACCAAACAAAGACAGCGACGACGACAACAATGCGCAACTCGGCAGCGGTTCGTTTGCTTAACGTTCGCTTTCAACATGTTGCGAGCAAAATTTGTACAAATACGCCGAGCAGTAAAAGTGCACCAGCTGCAGCTCGGTGTTCAGTTTCTCAGCTTTTTGGTTCTTTGCCTTCAGCCGATTGGCAACACAAGTAATAAATTCAGAAAACTCAACTAAAAGACACCCTAGTGTCATATTCATATAAGTCGTTTACTTCTTAAATATATGTTTGTGTCTGGGAGTTTTCTTTTCTTAATTCCAGTGTATATTTTTCTAATAATTGGAAAAAGAATGTTTCGTTTTCAGGCTATTTTGTTTTTCATATGTGTATAACAGAAAATCTCTGTACCATAATATTATTTATTTTGTTATTATATTATTATTAAACATAAGCATTTTTAATATCCCACATTTACAAACATTCATTAAATTCAAATAACTGACTGACTGATTTTGGGTTTGCATTTCTATACATTAGAAATATTTTCTATTATTCAGTAATATAAAAATAAAAATGTTATCACATTTTTAAGAGCAAGCATATTTTTCTAGTTTTCGGTGCGATTTTGTTATATTCAGAATATTTTTTTTTAGAGTATATTCTTATCGAATTACAGAGAAATATTTTTCAATTGCTATCATTTCTTGATAAACATCTATATCTCGGACTCGGAGAAGGTTATTAATGAAATGATTTACTTTGATCTGCGTATGCTATATAAAAATATTTATTGTCAATTCAAAGTCGGCCCTCTGCCTGTTACATACTTTAGCACAAATATATTATACCCGTTTTACACATGCTCTACCTCGTTCGGCGATAACTGGAAATTGGTAGTCAACGGCAAACAGTTGCAAAAAGCCAAGGACAATCAAACAGAACAAGCAAATAAACAGAGGCAGCTTTTTCCTACTAGCATGTTACACCGTGCTGGCAAACGAAAAGTGAAATTATTAAAAACCGCAGACCACAGTATTTAATAATTTGGTTGGTGGATTTCGATTTTATTACGAGAACGTTTATTTATTTTTAAGTATTTGTATATGCGTGTAACGATTGCGGCTATTAATTAAAAATTTAATATAAATTTAAAATTTTAAATTGTATTCAAATATGTACTATGACAAAATGCAATTAATATTCAAATACATAACAAAGGAAATTGCCAAAAGAATGTCAAAAATTATGGCATTTTGCAAGCCAACATGTTGCTAAGTAGTCTGCTTCAACATGTTGGCTGCCATTACATTTTGGCTGAGTGGCGGCATTAATGATGTGGCTGCGGTAAACACGAAGCAATCGCTGCCGGCACAAAGTCCCAGACACGCATCATTTATAGAAATGTTAGACAACAATGGCCGATAAGGTGATGATGCAGCTTGGGGCTTAGCATTTTATTTTGTGCCGAAGCGGTTCGTGCAATGCGGCGTATGATTTACAAACATTTGCAAACATTTATCAACACCGGCACTCGACGACTCCCCAGGGCGAATGAGTTGTTATGCAGTACAAAACCAAATACTAAAAGAAATGTATATAAAATAATATATATATATACTATAGCAATATATATTTATATATATTATATATATATATATATATATATGCGACTGAAATGGAATTTGTTTTTGTTTAAATTTCCCAACAATCTGTCTTAATTGTGTCTCTATACACAGCATCCATAGTCTCTCTTGCTCTATATCCCATTTGCACACATATACAAACAAAACAACGAGTTCTCGAGGTAAACGCGTTTCATCATCTAAATTAGAGCAATATTTGATGTATTCCCCAGTCTATGGGGCGTTTGTGCAAGTGTTTTGGGCCCACAACAGCTCTAATATACATAGACAAATTTACATTCATATAGTCATAGTCAGTCATACTTATAGAGTTGAAATGCAACCACAAAAGAAAACAGAAGCCGATTACCTAATTAATCAAACAAGAAGTAGCAACAACACTTAAACAATGTTTACACTTGTGAGTTTTCATTGGGACTGCAGAAGTGGCTTTAACCTTGGTTTCAGTTCGCATTCAAATGGTCTTACTCAGAGAACATGCAAGGCCCAATAACTATAAAAATTGAATAGATAAAAATAATCTCGACCTTATAAGTTGTTTCTTTTCGCGTATTACTTGAATCAACATTCAAGTTGACTTATTCTTAGTATACATAAGTTCGATATATCAATTAACGTTATAATATGTTTTAATTATTAAGAAGTCATTCTGACTAGCGCATGCATGTAAATATGGTCTGGTAAGCACGAAACAAAAGAGTTTTAAAAAAAAAATTATGTAGTGTGTTATTAGTATTATATTTAATATATGATTATAGTCAAGAGCTATTAGCCTAAGCGCTTTTGACCTGATACATGTAAGTCTATTGTTTAGTATTATTATCAATATGCATTATTTGCAAGCGGTGCATAATAAATGCGGTGCATAATAAATGCATATTCATATTTAATCAAAGCAAACTATTTTCATTGGTATTTTCTCAGACTCTGAAAATTGTATTTTTGATTGCATTCTTGTTACAGGCAGCAGTTTGTCTTTTAAGTTCAATGCAAGTTTGTTGCTGAAATATACCGGAGATAGCAAATATGTAATTGATAGACAAATAATTGCAATGCCACTCGCACATGAACATGATTGAACATGTTTCCGCTTGCTCTCTGGCTCGCTAAATGCATACAAATTGCACTGTCAAAAGTTTGGAACAGCCAAAAGCTGTCAAAATGTCTTAAGCATTCCGCAGACATTTCGTATAATGAAGTCGTGCGTAATGAACTTAGCGGGCCTATTAAGTTGTCCCACTAGATTGGCCAAGATCATTAAACTTGTAGTTGGCTATGCCATCCCTCTTCGTTGACCCCGAATCCTTCAGACCCATCGAAATAATAATGGGCTGCCAAGGCGCACTTTACTGTAGGCAAGTGAATCTCGACATTTTAATGGGCAGAGCGAACGGTAAATAACCAGCTTGGTGCATGCCACTCACATCGTTTGAAGCTAATTCTTAACTTACGGCTCTTATTTTACAGATTTTTAATTACACTTCCAGCTTATGAAATTCCAAACTTACCTGTAAGTAAAAAGGAAACGAAAAAGCAATGTTTTAGTTGTCGAAGAAAAAAATGTGAATGATTAGCTTAATAGACACAGAGTGAGAGAGGTTTGTTGAATAACTTGTTAGAGGCAACTTTCTGCCACAAGACTGAGAGTGACAAGCACCTCAGAGTTGAGGGCATTATTAAATGCTTATTTAGTAACTAATAAAATTGTGAAACGGAGAGAAACATGTTGACAAACTGCTTAATTAATTACGAGTGTAATTACGGAATCCATGTGAAAGTTCTCTAATTAATCCCTGTGTAATAAGTTTGAACAAAAAGTGACACAAGCATTTTGTTTAAGTTCCAATTCATTTACCTAGGTTTAATAAGACATTTATTAAAACTTTATATTTATTCAATTTTTTAATTTATTCATATTGAAAGCCATCATGCGGCTCATTCCAGATGGTTAGCTAGTGTCAAAGCAATTGCCTTATAAGGTTGTAAAATGGCTCATACGCAGCGTGGTCCGTCTCTATTTAGTCAACGGCAGCAGCGCAGAGCTTTGCAGTGTGGTGAAAGTTGCGAAAGCTTTGTGCTTTTCATTGGGTTCATGAACTGGCTTCGTTGGAGGAGAAAGTCTGTGATATGAAGCTGTTTCGCAAAAGCTTTCAAACAAAATTAAGCTTAAGCAGAAAGTGGGCATGTTGAGCTTTTATAAATGAGGACTGAGAATGTTTTTAGCAATGTTCTGTTCCTTTTTTTGAGAATGTGGCGCTGCTATTCAACATATTACCAACTTTCGTTGTTCTTTAAGCTAATAAAAATGTAAATCATTTTCATACACTGAATCAATTAAAAATGGGCATAATGTTTTTGTGCAAATGTATGTAACAGAAGGAAGAATCTCCAATTTCCAATATAATCTCTTGTTTACCCCGGACAGTTCAAGTTTATTTAATTCAATTGAAAAACGCATCCGATTCTTAAATATCGATTTCGATAGCAATAAAAGCCACATTTTAAAAGTAATGGATTGCTATAAATATAGAAAACAATATGACATTTTATTGACCAACTGGACTAATTTTGTCAAGATTGGATCATATAAATTTCATTGCTATCAGCAGGCATAAACACATTCTGTACTCGTAAATAAGCGAGTGCATGCGAATGAATGTGTTAATATGCACGCGATTGTCGCAAGTCGATAACATCAGTTAGGAGTTGTGAATAAACACACATACTCGCATATATTTCAAATACCGATAGGACTTGACTTAGTGCCAACGAAAAACAAATTTAGGAAATAATAAATAAATTCGAATCAATTTAATTTGGCAATATTTTTTAATGTAGATACAGAACTTTAATAGAAAAACTATTAGCAAACAATGTTTCAAATGGGGTTACTTTCACAAAATTAATGGAGTTTCTGTCCTTCAAAGGATATCCTATATACTTCTTTAAAGGCGAAACGTAAGTGAACATTAAGACGTCATTTTGTACAATCTAACTCCATTGCATCCACATCACTAGAAGCAATATTTGGGATTACTGTCTTTGTTGTTCTCTTTTGGTTCAACTCATATTTAAAGATCTACATAATTGAAAATGTGTTCGAAGACTTACTTTTCCTCTCTCCCTACAAATTGGAAAATAGTAATATCTTAACCTATTTAAAATATTAAGACTTTTAACATCCTTTTTTTTTTTTGTAGCATATTCTTTAGGTGCCTGGTTAAAGCAATCCCTTAATTTAATAATTTGCCAAGCAATTCAACAGTCGTTGAATTTCAGACTTCTCTCGGTTTCTGTATATTATGAATTTAAAGCAGCTCTGGTGTTATTCAACCTCTTTCGGTGCTGCGATTGGTCTTAAAAAGTTGTTGTTTTTATTATGATTTTTATTTTTTTTTATTGATTAAACGCAAGAGTTATTTTTGCGTTGGGAAAATCGAAGAAGCCATCAGAAGGTGCAGCTATAAATATAAGGCAAATACTTATTCGCTCGCATCGGATTAAAGCCCGACTTGTCCAGCAGCACACACACACATACACACACACACATGCCCATTCACACTTACATGGACATATACCCACACACTCACACGCCCATCGATGATACACGCCCACATTTGCTAAAGTTCAATGACTAGCAATAACGAAGCGTCATTCAAGCGTAAATTATTGTCAAGGACCCCAAAAGTGCCGATCAAAAACGATACTTGAGCGAAGGTGGGGAAGGGGAAGGGTGTGCGTTATGGTATGGTGCGGGAATATGAAGGCAGACCTCAGAGCAGCTTAGCGGAAATGTGACAAAAGTGCTTCGAAAAAGGGTTCGAGTTGGGTGCAAGAGAGTTCCGACTTGGGTTAGAATTCCGATAAGGCTGGGCTGCGACGAGGGTGGGAGAATGCGCAACAGTTGATTGCCATCAATGGGAATTATGTAAATCAAATTGTCCACGCATTATTCAGAGTGCATATTGTTCGCTTGACGGCTCCAATTGGGCGTGAAAATTGATTGAATCCGAAATCGCATATGGGACGGCAGACTTCCGCAGACAACAGACTTCAAGTTGCGCAACTGCACAAACACTTGGTATCTTATGCAATCAAAGCAATAACAACAGCCAGAAGGAATGTCAGAGATTAAGTGCGACGATATATACATATAAGTATAGATCACAAATCTAAATATATCTTTTTTAAAGTCACTCATTCAACAAGCTGACCAATGTTATAGGCAATTTAACCGAGTCAGTTTCAAAAATCCAAATCTGTTTTCGATTTTTATCCGAGGCAGGTTTATATATATAGACATTTGACGACTGCCTTGAAGTAAACGAAGAGCATCAATATTCAATCCATAAATTCTAAGATTCAAATTTTCACAACTTTGTAATTCCTTTCACGATTTGTCCAATTGCGCGACAAGGTTTTTAAAAAAATTCAACGAAAATCTTTTGCAACTATATATATATTATTACATATATTTTTACTGTATTAACATGTGCAACCAAAACCATTTAAAGCAATTTAACAAGTACTCAACAATCAATTCAAATGTTATAATAAAACAAATAATTCGAAGACCATTTTCAATGACTATTTCCGATTAGGCTTAAGACCCTTTATCAGGTCAGAAATTACGCAGTTATGTGCTTCCGGTTTTCGATTTTTAGAAGGGTTCTTTGGTTTGGACGGTTGTTTTTTGGGTGGCTTAGAAAGTCGCTTAGGATCTGACCTAGGTTTGGGTTGCCCACATTTTATCGATGTTGCAGGTTGCTTACGTGTTTTTGTACATTTTGGATGGCAATTGGTTGTTTTGGGCATTTTAGTTTTTTCTATTTTTTTCGATCGGCTGCTTCTCGTTGTGGTTGACCACGCTCTCGTTGTTGTTTGACGCTTTGATGTTGTTCTAGGTTGTGATCTCGTTGTTTGACGCTTTGGTGTTGTTCTTGGTTGGGATCTCGTTGTTGTTCGGCACGTTGGTGTTGTCGTAGATTGTGTTCTCGTCGTTTGACGCTTTGGTGTTGTTCTTGGTTGGGATCTCGTTGTTGTTCGGCACGTTGGTGTTGTCGTAGATTGTGATCTCGTCGTTCGACACTTTGGTGTTGTTGTAGGTTGTGATCTCGTTGTTGTTCGGCACGTTGGTATTGTTGTTGATTTTGTTGTTGGTTTTGTTGATGGTGTTGTTGCTGCTGTTGGTGTTGGTGTTGTCGGACACGTTGCTGTTGTTGTCGGTGGTGGTCTTGTTGTTGTCGGACACATTGCTGTTGTTGTCGGAGGTGGTCTTGTTGTTGTCGGACACGTTACTGTTGTTGTCGGTGGTGGTCTTGTTGTTGTCGGACAAGTTGCTGTTGTGGTCGGAGGTGGTCTTGTTGTTGTCGGACACGTTGCTGTTGTTGTCGGTGGTGGTCTTGTTGTTGTCGGACACATTGCTGTTGTGGTCGGAGGTGGTCTTGTTGTTGTCGGACACGTTGCTGTTGTTGTCGGTGGTGGTCTTGTTGTTGTCGGACACATTCCTGTTGTGGTCGGAGGTGGTCTTGTTGTTGTTGGACACGTTACTGTTGTTGTCGGTGGTGGTCTTGTTGTTGTCGGACAAGTTGCTGTTGTTGTCGGTGGTGGTCTTGTTGTTGTCGGACACGTTACTGTTGTTGTCGGTGGTGGTCTTGTTGTTGTTGGACACATTGCTGTTGTGGTCGGAGGTGGTCTCGTCGTTGTTGGAAAAGTTGTTGTTAGTGTTGTTGTTCGTATTGTCCTCCTCGTTGTCGTTGGAGTTCTGGTACTGCTTGTACACTCACATTCAGGATTGGTTGCGCACGCAGCCAAGATAAGGGTAGCAAGCAAACCGAGCAGCCAAAGGATGCGCATTGTAGTACTGTTGAAAAAGATGTGTTGCTGCTTTCACCGAGGGTGCATCATTTTATATGGTCTCTGAAGGCCGGGTATTTTTCTTGCAAGCTGCACATTTCCAATATGTATAAATATACCCAGTTTATGGTGCTCTTTAGGTTATTTTTTGACAATGCTGTTGGGCATTGAGAGCCAGATGGAATTGGAGTTACGTACAACTGCTTATGTCCACAGGCAGTGACCCATGAGGGTCTGTTTTCCATTTTTGGCAAGTTTACTTAATGGCAGATGGTGCATATGCTTGTTATTAATATACTATGACCGATATTATGCAGTGGTAAGGGTCATTCGATAAGAGATATAGGTAGGGTGCGAAAGGTAAAACCTGATGCTTCCATAGAAGGCAAACGGACCATCATTGTTAAACCATAAATGCTGAGATTTGTTCTTGTTTTCAACTATCTTGACTAAGTTCTACAAATACAACCTTCAATTATCTGGAAAAAACTTGATCAAAATCTACCTATTACTGTTACTTGTATATTTATATTTATTTATATATTTATATATTTAATATAAAGCAAGGTTAGTCTTAGATTAGGTCCAGCATTATCATTCAACTGTTACTTGTATATTTATATTTATTTATATATTTAATATAAAGCAAGGTTAGTCTTAGATTAGGTCCAGCATTATGACACAACTTTTGTAATCTTAACACATTTTATACACAGTTTGTTGAGTTTCCCTTTTTTTGGTTGGATGACGCAAAGCAAATTTGTAGGAAATAATTGGAACATAAAGTGAAATTGTTTTGGTTAAATATCTTGCAAGAATTTGGCATGGCTACACTTGCGACTATTATGACTATTGTTCTTGCTGTTTGTGTTTGCGGAGACCTGAACCCAGTTGCACAGCTGTCAGCTCTAAACACATAAATAAGATTATTTTCGTCACTTGTACGAAGCTTTTCTATATGCAATTTCATTGTCTATTGTTCTATTCGACATATTTTGATATCACAAGTTGATCAAATAGAAATCTACCATACGACAAATGTTTAATGCTTGGCCCCTACGACAGCACTGACTATAAAAGTGGCTACATTATCAGCAGCGTTGGCAAATTAAAGTTGACATTCGAAACAGACAAGACATCATGAAGTTTAGCTCACGTTTCCTTCTCCTGGCCTGCCTCTGCCTATGGGTATCGCTAGCCATGGCCGCGGAGGGCGATGACGATAACACCAATATTGACGATGGCGGCGAAGATGGCGGCGATGTTGGCGGCGATGTTGGCGGCGATGATGGCGGCGATGTTGGCGGCGATGATGGCGGCGATAATGGCGGCGATAATGGCGGCGATAATGGCGGCGATAATGGCGGCGATAATGGCGGCGACAGCGGCTCAGACAGCGGTTCAGACACCGATGTTGGCCCTGACGATAACACCGACGTTGATCCTGGCAATGGCGGTGGCAATGCGGGGGACACCCCAACTCCCAACCGACCACGCAGAAATCGCGGGCGAAACAATGGTCGCAGGCCACAACGTAGGCGCAACAACGGAAGACCTGCCAATAACAGACGTCCCAACAACGGCAACAACAGACGCAACGGCAACAACAGACCCAACAGCAACAACAGACTCAACAACAACAACAGACGCAACAACAACAACAACAGGCGTGCCCGGCCAAACAACGTTCGCGGCTTGAATAATAGAAGACGCGGTTAAACAATAATAGAATAAAGGCACCACATAAGCTGGCTTTTATGCAACAATTGACTACTTCATTTCTTCTACTTCCTTTTATTGAAACTTCAAAACAAGTTTTGCAAGCAGAATTTGCAGCTTGAGAACTACACCCAGTTGTTAATGTTACTATAGCTTAAAATCATATATCAGCAGCTGTGAATACAAAGAGCATGCAAGACCGCAAACTTTCCCTTCTTTGTCGTTAATTCTATGCATCTTAGGCTGATCTAACCCAATCCCACACTGGAAGTGCTTAGCTTGTTGACCAAGATCAAGTTTCATCAAGATGAGTCTAAGACTGGGTGCACTAGTTCGCAAAGGAAGTCTGTCTTCAAATTCCACACTTAACTTAAATGTCTGTTATATGCAATAAAAATAGAGTAAATGATAAAGTAGAAGATACAGTTGTTCTTCAGGTTATTTTGCCCATGCTGTTGGGCATTGAGAGCCAGATGGAATTGGAGTTACGTACAACTGCTTATATCCACAGGCAGTGACCCATGAGGGTCTGTTTTCCATTTTTGGCAAGTTTACTTAATGGCAGATGGTGCATATGCTTGTTATTAATATACTATGACCGATATTATGCAGTGGTAAGGGTCATTCGATAAGAGATATAGGTAGGGTGCGAAAGGTAAAACCTGATGCTTCCATAGAAGGCAAACCGACCATCATTGTTAAACCATAAATGTGACATAAAAATTATCGATCAAATGCTGAGATTGGTTCTTGTTTTCAACTATCTTGACTAAGTTCTACAAATACAACCTTCAATAATCTGGCAAAAACTTGATCAAAATCTAACTATTACTGTTACTTGTATATTTATATTTATTTATATATTTAATATAAAGCAAGGTTAGTCTTAGATTAGGTCCAGCATTATGACACAACTTTTGTAATCTTAACACATTTTATACACAGTTTGTTGAGTTTCCCTTTTTTTGGTTGGATGACGCAAAGCAAATTTGTAGGAAATAATTGGAACATAAAGTGAAATTGTTTTGGTTAAATATCTTGCAAGAATTTGGCATGGCTACACTTGCGACTATTATGACTATTGTTCTTGCTGTTTGTGTTTGCGGAGACCTGAACCCAGTTGCACAGCTGTCAGCTCTAAACACATAAATAAGATTATTTTCGTCACTTGTACGAAGCTTTTCTATATGCAATTTCATTGTCTATTGTTCTATTCGACATATTTTGATATCACAAGTTGATCAAATAGAAATCTACCATACGACAAATGTTTAATGCTTGGCCCCTACGACAGCACTGACTATAAAAGTGGCTACATTATCAGCAGCGTTGGCAAATTAAAGTTGACATTCGAAACAGACAAGACATCATGAAGTTTAGCTCACGTTTCCTTCTCCTGGCCTGCCTCTGCCTATGGGTATCGCTAGCCATGGCCGCGGAGGGCGATGACGATAACACCAATATTGACGATGGCGGCGAAGATGGCGGCGATGTTGGCGGCGATGTTGGCGGCGATGATGGCGGCGATGTTGGCGGCGATGATGGCGGCGATAATGGCGGCGATAATGGCGGCGATAATGGCGGCGATAATGGCGGCGATAATGGCGGCGACAGCGGCTCAGACAGCGGTTCAGACACCGATGTTGGCCCTGACGATAACACCGACGTTGATCCTGGCAATGGCGGTGGCAATGCGGGGGACACCCCAACTCCCAACCGACCACGCAGAAATCGCGGGCGAAACAATGGTCGCAGGCCACAACGTAGGCGCAACAACGGAAGACCTGCCAATAACAGACGTCCCAACAACGGCAACAACAGACGCAACGGCAACAACAGACCCAACAGCAACAACAGACTCAACAACAACAACAGACGCAACAACAACAACAACAGGCGTGCCCGGCCAAACAACGTTCGCGGCTTGAATAATAGAAGACGCGGTTAAACAATAATAGAATAAAGGCACCACATAAGCTGGCTTTTATGCAACAATTGACTACTTCATTTCTTCTACTTCCTTTTATTGAAACTTCAAAACAAGTTTTGCAAGCAGAATTTGCAGCTTGAGAACTACACCCAGTTGTTAATGTTACTATAGCTTAAAATCATATATCAGCAGCTGTGAATACAAAGAGCATGCAAGACCGCAAACTTTCCCTTCTTTGTCGTTAATTCTATGCATCTTAGGCTGATCTAACCCAATCCCACACTGGAAGTGCTTAGCTTGTTGACCAAGATCAAGTTTCATCAAGATGAATCTAAGACTGGGTGCACTAGTTCGCAAAGGAAGTCTGTCTTCAAATTCCACACTTAACTTAAATGTCTGTTATATGCAATAAAAATAGAGTAAATGATAAAGTAGAAGATACAGTTGTTCTTCAGGTTATTTTGCCCATGCTGTTGGGCATTGAGAGCCAGATGGAATTGGAGTTACGTACAACTGCTTATATCCACAGGCAGTGACCCATGAGGGTCTGTTTTCCATTTTTGGCAAGTTTACTTAATGGCAGATGGTGCATATGCTTGTTATTAATATACTATGACCGATATTATGCAGTGGTAAGGGTCATTCGATAAGAGATATAGGTAAGGTGCGAAAGGTAAAACCTGATGCTTCCATAGAAGGCAAACGGACCATCATTGTTAAACCATAAATGCTGAGATTTGTTCTTGTTTTCAACTATCTTGACTAAGTTCTACAAATACAACCTTCAATTATCTGGAAAAAACTTGATCAAAATCTACCTATTACTGTTACTTGTATATTTATATTTATTTATATATTTATATATTTAATATAAAGCAAGGTTAGTCTTAGATTAGGTCCAGCATTATCATTCAACTGTTACTTGTATATTTATATTTATTTATATATTTAATATAAAGCAAGGTTAGTCTTAGATTAGGTCCAGCATTATCATTCAACTGTTACTTGTATATTTATATTTATTTATATATTTAATATAAAGCAAGGTTAGTCTTAGATTAGGTCCAGCATTATGACACAACTTTTGTAATCTTAACACATTTTATACACAGTTTGTTGAGTTTCCCTTTTTTTGGTTGGATGACGCAAAGCAAATTTGTAGGAAATAATTGGAACATAAAGTGAAATTGTTTTGGTTAAATATCTTGCAAGAATTTGGCATGGCTACACTTGCGACTATTATGACTATTGTTCTTGCTGTTTGTGTTTGCGGAGACCTGAACCCAGTTGCACAGCTGTCAGCTCTAAACACATAAATAAGATTATTTTCGTCGCTTGTACGAAGCTTTTCTATATGCAATTTCATTGTCTATTGTTCTATTCGACATATTTTGATATCACAAGTTGATCAAATAGAAATCTACCATACGACAAATGTTTAATGCTTGGCCCCTACGACAGCACTGACTATAAAAGTGGCTACATTATCAGCAGCGTTGGCAAATTAAAGTTGACATTCGAAACAGACAAGACATCATGAAGTTTAGCTCACGTTTCCTTCTCCTGGCCTGCCTCTGCCTATGGGTATCGCTAGCCATGGCCGCGGAGGGCGATGACGATAACACCAATATTGACGATGGCGGCGAAGATGGCGGCGATGTTGGCGGCGATGATGGCGGCGATTATGGCGGCGAAGATGGCGGCGAAGATGGCGGCGAAGATGGCGGCGATGATGGCGGTGATGGCGGCGATGTTGACGGCGGTGAAGGCGGCGAAGATGGCCCCGACACCGATGTTGGCCCTGACGACGACACCGACGTTGATCCTGGCAATGGCGGTGGCAATGCGGGGGACACCCCACCTCCCAACCGACCACCCAGGCGAAACAATGGTCGCAGGCCACAACGTAGGCGCAACAACGGAAGACCTGCCAATAACAGACGTCCCAACAACGGCAACAACAGACCCAACCGCAGCAACAGACCCAACAGCAACAACAGACCCAACAGCAACAACAGGCCCAACAGCAACAACAGACCCAACAACAACAACAACAACAGGCGTGCCCGGCCAAACAACGTTCGCGGCTTGAATAATAGAAGACGCGGTTAAACAATAATAGAATAAAGGCACCACATAAGCTGGCTTTTATGCAACAATTGACTACTTCATTTCTTCTACTTCCTTTTATTGAAACTTCAAAACAAGTTTTGCAAGCAGAATTTGCAGCTTGAGAACTACACCCAGTTGTTAATGTTTCTATAGCTTAAAATTATATATCAGCTGCTGTGAATTCAAAGAGCATGCAAGACCGCAAACTTTCCCTTCTTTGTCGTTAATTCTATGTATCTTAGGCTGACCTAACGCAATCCCACAGTATATTACTGGAAGTGCTTAGCTTGTTGACCAAGCTCAAGTTCCATCAAGATGAGTCTAAGACTGGGTGCACTAGTTCGCAAAGGAAGTCTGTCTTCAAATTCCACACTTAACTTAAATGTCTGTTATATGCAATAAAAATAGAGTAAATGAATAGGTAAAAGATACAGAAAAGATACCGACATAAAGTCAATGTGCACAATACAATAAATAATAATAATAATAAAGTAACACAAGTATAGTAACATTATTATTATTATTGTTAGTATTATATTTACGAGGCCTTTGCCAGCATTATTCAGTTATTAAGTCAGCTGACAATTGAGTTCATTTGTTGGACAAACATATTCAATTATGCATATTCGATTAGCAATGCAACCAGACCTGCTTCTACAGAGTAAAAATGGTTTATGGTCTATAAGTTTATAACTTTCAGCTGTGGCCTGCGTTGGGTGAAGTTTTCTTTTCAAATGATTTTCATTTGCGTATCTTCTGGCAGGAAAGTTTTTGTCACTTAACTTTGCTGACTTGATTAGGTCTGTCGACTAAATTCTAATTGATTTCATTGTAAACTGTGCTAATTGGCTGGCTCCATGGCTGGTTACTGCTACTGGCCAAAACTTTTGAGTGCAGTTTTTGTCAGTTGCGCATACGCCACGTAGTCTGCAGTCAAACGCGTACAGCTGGCGCATTTAGCTTGCCACTAATCGAGTTTGGCTCTAAGCAATCATCGCCGCATTTGTATAAATATTGACAAGTAAAAGAATTATATTATGGCGTTTGTTTGTCTACCGTTTATTGCCATGTTGGTTGCCAGCGTCTTGGCTTTCTTTGTCTCGCTTCTTAAGCTCTTTTTATTTTGTTAACAACATCTGAGCAGCTGAGCAGCGAGCAGTTCAAAGTCAATTTTAAGGCCAAAACCAAAACAATGTAAAATGCGGGCGACAACACAAAATGCTGTTGGTATTGCATAACAGTGGGCACTTCGTAAACCACTGTTTGATGTTTTTTATTGAACTTGGAAATTATGCCTTGAATATTGCCGAAATTAAACGCTCCACAACTGGCAGCAATTTGTGAAAACTAAATCGATTTTCACTAGCAATGCCCTTGTTATCATTGTTTGACCTCTAAATAATGCTATGTTTAATTTTGGAAATACGATTTCCGCTCGAAATTCATTTACAAATTCTCCTTAAGCATTCGCAAAAAAATACAACTTTCTAGCCGACCTATCTCAGTTGGAAAATCAAAGACCAACCAAAATTGCGAAATTTAATTTCGGCCCCCTTTTGATTTCGTTGTCCTGATTTCGTTGTTCGGTTGGCAGATACCCTCAACTCTAGATTTTTATCTAGATGCGCGACATAGATATACACACCAATACTTTTGAAAAAATGAATTTATGATTTTCTTGTTCCTGTTTCCTAATCGATTATAATGCAATATTTACAGATAATCAGCTTATAAATAGAAGAAAAGTTTTACCTTTTTAAAAACGGTACTTTTTCTCTGACTATCGATTTTCATCAATATGTCGCAAACAGAGAAATGTATCGATACAAATAATTTATTTGAAATATCGGGGTAAGAAATCATAAATCATAAAATGTGGATATTGTTTGGGCACTCACCGAACATTGGCCAAGGTGTGACGACGATTCTTCAGGTAGCGACTGTGATACTTTTGCAGATCACCAATAGATCCCTGTTCGGCCTGCATTTTGCTGGTGGGCAACAGCTGCGAGTTGCTGGGATGCGAGGCTAGAGCCGATGCGGAAGATGAGGCCAAGCGATGATGGGCAGCAACGCTGACGCTGCTGCTGTTATTGGTATTTGTGTTTCCGGTACTGCTGCCGCCACTCGACGCTAAAGTCTCGTTCGAATTGCTGCCAATAACCGTTGCCGATGAGGAACCAGTGCCACCAGTGCCGCCAATGGGTGCGAGTACAATGCGCGACCAACACGATTTGTGCGGCTTGCGAAACTTTAGTTTGATGCGTGGCGATGGCGTCGATGCGCCCACGTATTCTTGCTGCGCCGAACTGCCGCCGCCGATGCCTGTGGCCGAGGACGAGGTGCCCGACGAGTGATGCACGCTCTCGCAGCTGCCGCAATAGCCGCCGCCAGCAATGGTAATAGGTGGCAGCGGTTCTTCAAGACCCTTGATGGGACTGCTTTTGTCCGCACTGATACTGTTCGTATTTGCTGGCTGACGATTGTTTGCCTGATGTTGTTGTTGCTGTTCAGATTCTTCTTCTTCTTTGATATGCGGCAGAGGTGAGGTCTGCGGCTGACAGCTGCAACGCTGTGCTGCTGCTGCTGCTGCTGCACCTGTTGCTGTTGCTGTTGTTGATGATGCTGTACCTGCTGTTGATCCTGCTATTGCTCCAGCAGCGCCGCCGCCGCCGCTACTGCTGCTGTTGCTGCTGTTGCTGCCGCTTGGCTGCTGATTGACACTGTAAATGCCGCTGGGCGACGGCGACGTTGGGGAGACGCTATTGACGATTGTCGACAACAGGGTTGCTGTTCCAACTGATGCTGTCGTTCGACTGCTGTTCACTACGTCTTCGTCAACTTCTTGTGGCAGCGTTAGGCTGGGCGCTGTGCTAGCTGTCAATGTGTTGGACAGCTGCAGCACCACCACGGTGGGTGAGACGCTTGCGTCACTGAGTGTTTCCGGTTCGGCGCGTCTAGCTACCAAGCCGCTGGCTAAACTGGCGGCTGCTATATCAGCTGCGCTTAGATGCTGCTCTAGGTCCTCGTCGACGTCGTTTATGAGCGTCTTTAGGGATATGGGTGTGGTTACCGATGTACCAATCGTATCGGCCAGCGAGTGTTTTTTCTCCCCTGGGGCACACGTTTCCAATTCGTTATCCAACTGTTGCTGTAGTTGATATTTTTGTTGCTCTTGCTGTTGCTGCTTGTGGTCGTTATGTGTCTGCGAATCAATTTTTATCTGCGTCTTGGGCTTTAGTTCGTCCGGTGTCTGCGCGGGTGTTTGGGGCGGACTTGTGGCGGGGGCTGCGGAGCCGCCCCCGCGACAAGGTAGGCAACAGCGAAACACTGTGCCACCGAAACACTTTGTCCTTGGCTTCGACTTGCGCTTGCTGCTGTTTGTGGTGTTGGTGGTGTAGCTGGTGTTGCCACTGCTGCTGCTGCCCCTCGTAGCTGCTGTCGCTGTGGCTGCCAGGCCGTTAATGCTTTGCCCCGCACCGTTGCTGCTGCTGCTGCCGTGACGCTGTGCGCAACAAAATATATAAGAATATTTAACTCAAATACAGTCGGACAAATAAAATATATGTGTACACGTCCTAGACATTAAAAAATCGCCAGCATTTTTCATGTTTTCTTATTCAGAATTTGCATTTGTGAATCATACAATATTCATTTTTTTTATTTAAAAAAAAATAATGCTATTATTTTTCCACATCCTTTTGATTCTTGAAAATTCTATGTATTTTATTCACAAATGTATTTTCTTGTTTTATTTTCTAACAGACTTCTGCAAATTCTACGAAAACGATTTGCATTTCTTTTGTGTATCTTTTGTGTAAAATGTTAAATGGGATTTTCTAAATTCTAGGGCATGTCTTCCTGCCAATGTTCAAGAGAGACATTTGAGAAACGAGTTTTAGAGTTGATAACGTCAAGTCGCCACACCCATTCCCCCCCATCTTTCATTTGCCTGCCGCATTCCCTGTCAGATTCCCAATGGTATTCCCTGCCCCTATTCGCCACCGCCCCTCCATTTTTCAAAAACCTTGACATGCGATTGATCCGTGCACTTTTGCGCTGCATTTTTGAGCGTAAAGCTATGCGTCAACTTTGCCAGTCGCATCATGAATGCAGCCACGCCCACTTAATCTACGGCTACTACAGCCACAATTTGCGGCATCACTCCGCTGCACGTTATTCGCTCTTGTCCTGCAATGAAAAGAGAAAATGAAAATATTTCATTAGTCACTAAGTATATTTTAAGCGCGAATAAATAATTCAACTCATTGAGAAATTAAATGACTACAAATGTGTAATTAATCCTATTACAAATATATTAAATAACATAATGCAATAGTACACACAATAAGTATATATCGTAATATCAAATAAGAGATGTAGCCTTGTACAACATTTAGAAGAGAAAGACTTGCGTTTAGTTTTCTTATAAAATATAATAATAATAACATTTATGAATATAATATAATATAATATACATAATGTATTCAAATGCATCATAATAGTATAACTTAAACAAGTAAGAGTGCTGTAGTCGAGTGAACTCGACTACGATATACCCTGAACCCAGTTATTAAATATTATATTATTATTGGCAAATTCCCCTTTAAAAAGATTTGCTCTGGAAGCGCCCTCTGCCAACAAATAGGTGAAACACGCAATACACATACACAAACATATTGACGCTCGCGTCGATTATCATGCCATCTCTTTCTCACACATACGCTCGCATATTTATGCATAGAGAATTTGCTGGCGGCTGCTGATAGAAATGAGATCAATATGAGAATGTATTTTCGACCATAACTTGGGTGTTTCTTATCCGATCTTGACGAAATTTCAACAGTTGATCAATAGTATGCATATCCATATTAGATATTAATTAGTATTCTGCCTTTAAAATTGCGGAAATTTAATTTAAATATCGATATTCGATAAACGTATGCAGTCATCGATAAAATAATACAAACTTGATCTGTGCCTGGTATACGAGAACCTATATTCCAAATTTGAAGTCTCCAGCTCTTATACATACATTTGCACAAAACCATTTTACCCTTTTTACCCATTTTTAATGGGTTCAGGGTATAAAAACAATCGGTATCGAATTTGTATAGAAAGTGACGTAGTTTGTTTTTAATATTGTCAACTTCTTTGAAATTGCCATATTAAATTGCATATCAACGTCAAAAATAGCTAGTAAAAATATAACAAAGCAGACAGGAAATAATACACACATTCAAACCAACTTTTTGAAATGAAACAAAACTTAGATGTCTGTTGTGGAATTTTCTCTCTTACCCTGCTGAAGCACTATAATACTCGCTTTGAATGTTGTTAAAAACATGCCAGCATCAGAGTTTCAAAGTATGCTATAAAGGAATGCCTTGTTTCCCAACTAAATGTGAGTTGCACATACTATGTACATGCTGACTAAGGATTATGTACTAGTATGCTCGACAGCTGCACAAGCTGACCCACATACTGAACTTGATGTTGAATGCTTGGATGGATCAGCTAGGATTGCCATCATTGACAGCTCAACCGCGGCGCAAGGCAGTGTGAATGCCAATTAGAAGCTAAAGTCTCAGTTGGTCATTCACCTGTTACCCTGGCTTCTACTACAGATCCTGACCCTGTTCAGCTCACCGAAAGAGAAGCTGCACTTCAATGTTCTTGCTATCAAGAGGAGTATATTGGTTCATTCACTGGGCCTTTTTTTTTAAACTCCTGGCAGGCATATATAAATCAAATCATTTAACTAGGGAGAGACAGGGAGAGAATGAATGAGGAGAAAAGAGAGAGAGTTGATGTTGAAAATCTGAAGACTTGTTGGCAGGCAAGCAAACAAAAACAGTCAAAGTTCCTTTAAATACGGAAAGCGAAGTGTTGGCCAAAAAAACAACAAAAAAAAAAACACTTGGCAACACCAACTCAACTCAGGTAGGTGGGGTTCAACAGCTTGGCATAGACAACAGTAACGAGGACAACAAAAATTGGCCAAATTTATTATTTGAAGCACACACACTTCAGGCGTGCACTAGCCAAGTGATATACACAACTATTTGAACAATTTTTTAACAGACACACAGACGGATAAAAGTATATGTGCGGCTCACTTACACAATTAAGCCGAGAGCTTAAAAACTGAGAGCTGAGCAAATGAATTAAACAATTTATTTTCAAAGCTGGGTAAAGACAGAAGGCTAGAATAACATGACATGTATCGGTTGAGCTTGTTACACATTGGGTCGGGGATGTCTCCTCCAAAGTGCTACAAACCTCATGTGAATATCTTAATACTTTCTGCAAGGGTATAGAAATAATCAACTACGACGCCAAACTTGATACAGTATTGATAAGCTTTGTCAGTGCTCATCTTTTTATAAAATAATAAAATGCATTCGACAGCGACCAGACTGTTGTCTAAGAAAAACTAATTCCAATTTAAAGCAACTCTTTCATTTTTCTACAAAGAAGCAAGTCGATAAATAATAAACAAATTTTATAATCCTTCATCATTCGAAACTGTTTTCAGAAAAACTTAATCAATTTTATTCAATTATTTGGTCAAAGCTTATATTCCAGATTTAAAAGCTGTTAATTTGATACTTTCCGACAATGTTACATATATATATGTATATATATTTTGTTGTATTTTAATATATGACATGCATGAATATGTGTGTATGTTTGGCAAAAATGTTGTGCAGCCAGTGGATGTAAATTTGTTGACAATCTTTATTTTCATCACCAGAGTGACGAGGGCTTGATAAAGACATAAAGCACAAAACATATATATTTGATATTGATTTTTATTGAGACATTTTCAAAATTAATGTGATCCGATGTGTGCCAAACATTCGATATGGATACGCTCATGGATAACATTGGCAACTTGATGGCATCTGTCGAAAGATGAGCGACACTAATAAATAAATACAATTTGATGGCAAATAAATTGAGGGGTCTGCTGCAATTCGCTGCGCCCTGATGGTATTCCAAATACATATATATATATATATATATATATATATTATATATATAAATATACCCACATGCATACACATATACATACATTGAAATACATTGTACATGTGACTTCCAAATTATTAGCAGCACAACGCTGCGTATGCTTGATAAAAAAAAAAAAACAAACTGTAATTCGAGCTATGCTGCGTCAAATTGATTACTATTTAAGTCGTCTCGTTTCCACTTATTACATTTCTTATTATTGATTAATGTGCACACATCAAAACATTGGCAGAACAACACAATTGTCATAACAAAGGATGAAATCAACCATCTGAGCATACGGAAGAATAGCTTAAGCTTATTTCTTATAATATTTTGTATATTTTAGCTAGTTTTCAAAAAATGTTTCAGAAATATTGCTCGAGATTGTTTGGAAAAAGTGGGTTTATTTTTTGTTGTTTTTCGACGGCATAATGAAATTTGTCGCTTTGGCTCTGGCCAAGCTTATTATCATATTCAATATAAATGTGAGCACTTATATGAGATCTGTATGTATAATGGGCTGACGCCTTATGGCATGTGCCTGAGCTGCACTTCAGTCTTATGTGAGTCAGAATGGCACTTTACATATTTCTGCGTTGTGCGGCGCCCCAGGGAGCATTTAGATATTTAAGCCGAGGGAGGCAACGGCAGTTGTGGCAGGTGAACACAATTTGTTAAGGTGGCACGAAATGAACAGCTTAATGCCACATCATATGGCGGCAACTTGGTAACCGTATCGCACAAATATTATATGCAACAGGCAGATGCTAATATTGCCAAGCCAAGCATTATATATATATATATATATATCTATGTGTGGTTACCTGATTAGCCTAGAGCCAGAGATAGCAAATTTGATACCTTTGCTTCCTTTTAGATCGAATTTATATTAGGGTGAAGCACTCTCAACTAAAGCAATCAAAGTTGTTTTTTCATATTGATTGATGGAGAGAAGGGCAAAACAAAAATAGCTTCAATCAATCCGAAGTGAAGACGACAACCCAAAACGTAGCAATTAATGGGCGGCTGTAAATGTAAACACATATGGGGCATGGGGCATATCACATGACACATGGCATGTTGGCATGGGCGTGGCAAGCTGGCAACTGGAATTGGTAATGGATCAGAGTCCTTAACCTGGACCTGCAGCTCTGTACATGTGTATGGCGATGTTTTCACTCAGGCAACTGAACTTCAAGTGATGACTGCCCCAATCTTTGAGCTGTTGATGCTTTTAATATGGTTGTGTGCTGTGCTGTTCTTAATGCGCAATTCAATTATGCCCCCTGATTGATTGCTTCTAATTGATGGCAACAACTCTTCACAAACAGCAGCAGGCGATTACGTTAATCGATATTGACTCTTTAAATGGAAAAGCTTTTCTTTTTTTCAGTATATTGAACATCCGAAAAATCGTAATCACAAGTCGTTATCAAATACTTATCGTTTTAAATTCTTGTTTGTATTTCTGTATTTGATGTGCAAACCTATTTAATGTCCTTTACAACTTGTTTACATTTCTGAATTGTTTTTATGTCTTTCTGCTTATTTCCAAGGCTCATTTAAAGTTGCGTATCAGCAGGCCTTAGAAAACGTAAAGATGACAATAACGAATTGACAGATTACGTAGCAAATTAACAAGCTTATGACTTGGTTCTACAACTATCGTTTCCGCCTCTGGAGTTTGTATTTCAATCAATTATTTACTACAAATTGAGTTTTAATTCAATGTTCAAAGTGTTTATACAAAATAAATTGTAATCACAATGAACAGAGTAATTCATTTTGATTCACAAGCTTTGTAGTACTTCCAAAGAACAAGCCTCAAACTGTCTGATGTTATATTTTGATTCCAGCTCAAATGGAAACATTTGCTGACTTCAACAGTACTACGAATTGGCTTTTGTTAACTAAATCAAACTCAGGCTGAATTTGCAATTTATAAATAACAAATTTTAAATTATTCATTTTGCCTTTTTAGTGTTTGAATTGCAAATTGAATTTTAACGCGCGCACCAAAGCAAAATATCAGGGAATATCACTCACAATTACATTTAAGGGCTAAGACATTGTAGACGTTACCATTAAAAATGCACATAAGCGATTGACTTGATTACTTTGTTGCACACCAGGGCAAAGAGTTCAAAGTGTTTGGCCCCAAGTCAGGCCAGACAGGCGAGTTGAAATGGGAAAGCAACAAGTTAAATGAATGTACAACAACAATGTTTATGTGCATGTGTATGTACATAATATACATATACATATACATATACACATATATATATATATTACATACTTGTTATAGATACTACTCTATATGAAAGCAAACCCATCAAGGCCCAAAGCCCATCCGAAATTCCAGCACATAAAAATGGTTGTAAAAATGGAAAACAATAACAAACGAACAAAGCAAATCAACAGCAACTGTTGTTGTTGTTGTTGGTGTTGCTGTTGTTGCTGCTGCCAAGTAATGACAAGCGAGCGAAATGGGTAAACCAGCCTGAAAGTATGCACTGTACACGAATATACGAAACAGGGCAAAAGCTGGGCGAGAGGGGTGCCGCGAGGCACGCGTTCATGGAAAGTGGACGTTGGACATTGGAACATCAGCTGGCTCAAAAAGAGAAGGCGAAGGAGAAGAAGATGAATAATAAAAATAAGAGAAAGCAGCCGAAGAAGCAGAGACACATTGTTGTCAGCGGAAGTCGCGTGGAAATGACATTTGTCTTCAGCACACGCCCACAAAGGCAAAGAGAATATGTGAGTGCGAGAAAGAACACGTCCACAAAAAACAGGGTGTGGCATACTGCGCAAGATAGAATTGGCAACTTACGCACTCCGTAGATTACATAGCATTTTTTGTTAATTTCTTTAGTTTTAATTGTTTTAAGCAATTTTTTTTTATATATTATCTAATTGACGAATTCTACATTTGTCACATAAAACTCGTTGTTAGAGCAGCTGATCAAGAATTTATATATAGTTCGTTATAAATATCACGACAAGATCCAAGAAACAAAACGTAAGAAAATAACATAATTGCATGGAACACCCTGTATTACGTATACATATATACGTGTGCAACAAGCCTGTTTCTGATATGCCTGACGTGACGTCGCGAGGCTCATTGTATTGCTACCATATAATTATACTTATGTACACACAAAACATATGTACGCCTGTATATGTATATGTATATGTATATGTGTATGTGTATATGCATATAGACACATAATTACGCATATCAAAGGCAAATACGTGACACAAATACACAGACACGTTCAGTGGTGTCGCACAAGAGCCATACAATTACGCTGCTTGCTCCTTGTCTTTGTCCTGTTATTCAGCGTCTTTGGTTCTTGCATTATTGTTTGGTCGTCAAATTGTTGAATACATTTTTTCCCCTTCTTACTTTTATTAGGAAATACTTGAAGGATGCTCGGGTTACACGCATTTGAAAGAGGCAGCTAAGGCAGCTAAGGCAGCTAAGTATAACGACAGCCACAACGGCAACAACAACAACAACAACAACAAATAACTGCCACAAGAGCATGAGTATAGTAAAGTGATTCTAATACCCTCTGAACCAACTGGCATTGTATATCACATGAATGGAAATCGGACAAAACTAAAACACGAAAACCAAACAAAATATTTCGAATAATCTTATGCAAAAAATGTTGAGCAAAAAATATATCACATCTCTGGTAATCTTCTTAGATTGTAAATGCAGAGTATCTTTTAGCTAAGCTAAACACACTTGACTTAAATGTATGTGTGTGTGTGTGTGTGTGGTTTTTTTTTTTTTTTTTTTTGTTGTGTATTTTACCTTATGTGGCTGGCTATGGAGCCACTGCAAACAATGGCGCCCACTGGCATATGGTAGTAGTTGAAGAGGATGAAAGGAGACAAAAGGAGCAACAAGTGCGAGTGTGACAGAGTGTGCATAGTTGAAGACATAGGTCAAGCCCTGTTAGACCTTAAGCAAGGGAAACATTAAAGCTAACATACTAACTGCAATAGGCGGTAAGGATAGCAATAGCAAGTTCTGCTCTTTAATGTCACAGTTATGATAATGAGAACTTATGAATTCGTTTCGTGATGTCAGCAGATAAACCAACTGAGTCGTTGTAAAAATTGTTGTCGTTTTATCTAAACGTTGATATTCATTAAGCCTTATGTTAGATTAGATTTGACTCTATCGTTGTTCAGTTACTCCTCTCGCATAGAGCATTCAGCATGCAGGCAAGTGTAAACAAAATCATCACGCACCCAATTTGCTTTCCTTATTATTTCGGTTGTTTGCATTTCGGCTTTTGGATTTTGATTTTGGTCGTCTTTTCTTGATTTGTTTTTGTTTTTGTTTTTGTTTTTGCTTTTGTTTTTGCTTTTGTTTTTATTCCTTTTTGCTATGTCAAATGAGTTTTTCGTATGAATTTTCGTATTCAAAGGGCGCATAAATTTAATCAGTTAGTTTAATGGGGCGCTGCCATTTGTGGGTGTGACCGCATATATGTATGTACAAGCATGTAAGACACATGTATTTGGGAGTGTATGAGTGCCAGTGTGTCTGTGTAGAATGGTGTGTGTGTGTGTGGGTGTGTGTGTATGTATGTATGTATATATGTAGCTAGTGCCATCTGCGTGTCTGACAACAATCTGAGACAGGTAACAGCCCCCATAGTCTTATATATCTGTATAATATGTATCGAAATACACATACACACACACATACAACAGTTGGTTATGGTGTTGCTACACTGATGTTGGTACTTTGGGGCAGGGAGCGACACCCATTTGGCATCGGTGTGGCATTGCTATCATTGATTTTCACGTCTTGGTTGGGTGCTGTTTGTTTCCTTTGCCCATTGCAATTTCCTGTGTGCTAAGCCAATAAAGCTACATTTTGCCTGTCTGTCTGCCTATCTATCTGTCTGTCTGTCTGTCTGTCTGCGTGCCTGCGAGCCAGGCAGCTTGAACTGTCCTGTAATTGTATCTGTATCTGTATGTTTATCTGTGTCTATTTGTAAGGCGGTGGTGTCGCTCATCTGTTATGCGGTCCCGCATTTCAAGTGTATATCATGGCTATATATGACTACAATCGAATTCGACGTGATTTCACCAGCATTGTCAGCTAAGTGTGAAAATCAACGCAAGACGATTATTATTTATTGCTTGTTTTCTTTTCAATATTCCGAAAAACAATTGAAAAGATACATTTTTACACAAGAGAGCATGCGAGACAATTACCCAACAGCTCTGGTCTAAAGTATCCTAATCAGATTAACTACTACGATAGCTTAGAGCTGAGATTAATATGGAGGAATGTGCATTATTTCGTTAAATACTAAAGTACTTAACGTTCCCTCAGTTTATTAACAACATGTGGCACTTCTCGTTTTATATGTATGCAGCTGATATTTAAACACCAATATTCAAGCATGCCCAGGTAGTGTCGTCAATCACTCAATTAATTGAAGCATCTATGCATCAATCAAACTCAACTGATTTTCATTTAATGCCAATTTATTGATACACATAGATTATTTTATGACGCGCATTGACTTTGTCGTTATCGTTGTTATTGTTATTGTTATTGTTGCTGCTGCTGCTGCTGCTGCTTTTGTTATTGCTATTGATTACTGTCTTATCACAGCTGGGCGTCTAACACTGATAATTAACGTCGCTTAAGCAATCCCCTTCTCTGTAACTCTCTGTCCTTCCCATCAGCATAATCATCATCATAATCATCATCATCATCATCATCAATCACGTCGCCTGACGTCGTGGCAATTTGACAGCGATTGCGACATTTACAGCTCAACATCAGTGCTGTCCCTGGTCAGCTTAAAATACCCATAATCAGCGCCCAAGTTGCCCCAAGAAGCTAATTACCAGTGTAAATATATGTAACTGCCATTTTGTTGCATAGTGCTGTAAATAATTTAATGATGTCACCGATTGCCATTTGATTCTATTAATTAGTCCTGGTTATTGGCAACTTTCATTTTTGATTTCGGGTGATACATATTTTAGCCTATTTATTTATAACTCTAAAAGGTGCTTATCTTATTACTTAGTGTACAAGTTTAATCGAAACTAACTAATTATAATCTACATTCATACAATCGATAAAGTATTGAAATTATTACTATGAAAAACAAGATGAGCTGGTTAAATAAACGAGTCGCTCTCAAACTCTATAACTCAGGCAACAATAGGCAACTAATCAAATAATTAATTCTAATATTATGCCAAAAAGTCACTAATACTTATAAATATGAACATTATGATGCAGACGATATAGTTGTACTGAACTTTTACAAGATTACATTAACGCATATATTCAATCGAATATTTTCCTCTCGTTTGAAAAATCATCACAAGTCACTTGTACAAAGAGACACTAATCCATCTTACTACAACCTTGGAGACTGATTCCTGACAAGTCACCGACTTTTGTCGCTTACACAGATGATCTTCTTAAGCGAATCCCAATCAGAAAACGCAAATTAAATAGTCCTATTAAAAACAGATCAAAGTAAAGTGTCTCATCCAGACTCATCCTTCTTAAATCCATGATTGTCTCACACATTGACTGAGAACAACAAAAACTCATTTGAATAATCAGACTAATGGTAGCAAAAACATTTCTACATACAAATCTGAACATTGCATCTCTCGTGTACATAATTAATTAAATTCAAATCTAAAACTTTGATAAACTTCAAAGTCACTCCAATTTACAACTATGTCTCACTCAAAACTCTTTTGTATCAATTATGCAATCCACTCATTCTATCAAGCAACTTGACGCCACCCAATCAGTAACATACACCCTTCAAAATCGAAGTATATCGCTTAGCATCACCTCTAAAGAGCACGTCACACAAGCGATTAATGTTTGCATTTTAAATGTATTATATATATATACATTTATTATATATATTATATAAATTATAGTCTACATCTTCTTCCTTTTTTTAAAAAAAAAAAACCTCCACTAGAAATAGTATGTTGTTTGCTATTATTTTTGTAATATAATCGCGCAAACTATCGCCATTATTCTTGTCGCAGATCCTTTTTTTTGCATGTAAATCTCAATCTCAATCTCAATCTCGTCCTCCTTCTCATTTCCTCCTATCTCTCTTATGAGTACTCTTGGCAGCAGCTTCCCTTTGTTTGTCTTTGGCTTTGGCCATGTGTGCAACAATGCCCGCCCCTGTGTGTGCGTGTGTGTGAATGATCTGCTCTGAAAATGGACTATCTACAATCATGAGATAGATGGACCTGTTGGGGAAATGGGAGGATGAGGCTGCCACTTTCCGTATGTGCCATTTTCTGGTGCTCCCCATCGCTGTGGATGTACCTTGTTGTTGCGTTTACTGTCACACACCATTTTGCGGTCGTGTCTGCGGCATTGCGTGTATTAAATTTTGACCCAAAATTCGCCCCACTTTCCTAAACTCTGCTGGCACGGCAGCGTGTGTGGCCACACCAGACCAGGCCCGGCCATTGTGGGTGGGCCAAACAAGCTGTCAACGCATTTAATGCATAAAATGAATGCCATGCCACGAAACCAGCAGAACCGGATGAAGCTGCTCCTTCCCCTCTCGCCTTACCACGTACAAACTATATCTCGGCAACGTTCCATTTGAGTTGCTGCCAACAAATTGTCATAAAAGCGGGTTGTGGGATGGTAGGGGGGGTTCACCAATTTCCCAAACAATTCAATGCAAATTTGTTGGAAAATGCAGGAGGAATAATAATCAATTATTTAAGCGAGATTTAATTGAAAGCATTCATTTTGATAGAAACATAGAGAGAACATTTCAAATAAATGATGACTACTGCCTTCATATCCTAGTGCCATTGGATAAGTGATGGAACTCGTTGTCAAATTTGTATAATTTGAGAGGCGATTAAACAATTTAATGGATTGCCACAATGAGTTACCATCATTTTATGAATGCATCGTATTACAATTATTTTCATTGTTTAGTTTCAATAATTTAGTTAAAATAACGAGTCGCTATTGATATGCAATTCACTTTAATGGCCATTACAAATTAAAAACCCACATACATAACTACACACACACACACACGCGCGCTCAGTGGCGTCAAGAGCAGCTGTTGCCCTGCAAAATATACAACAACATTTTGTTTGGCCATTTTGAACACACTGATTAAGGGTCTCGAGTGGTTAAAAAAGTCAACGATTTTTTGTCAATATTTTAAAATTAACACGTACATTCGTTCAGCCACAATACACACACAAACACACATATGCACACATGCATATCCTTCGTGTTGGTCGTGACTATTTTTAAGTGCCGCCTTTCTCATGCATTGTACCTGGTGTGTTCTGGTGAAAATCAATAGCTGCTTCCTCTGCTTACGCCTGATTCTCATCTATTAATAGACCAACAAGACCGGCCAGCCGCAGCAGCACCAGTTAATAAAACACAACAACAACAACAACAACAACAAAGGGTTGTGCTACCTGCTTTTCTTGCACTTGACAAAACGTGACAAAATATTTGCATAACAAGAATTAAATCAGCTTATGCATTTATAAATTCCGTATAAATTCCAAAAGATGCAGTTGTCCACAGAGTAAGATTAGGAAATGTTAAGCCAAGTAATTTATGTTTTAATTGTTTTACCTTAACTTTGAGAAAACCGAACAGATTTTCATGCTATAAACCCATTGGAATAGTACAACATTTTCAATTGAAATAGGGTCAAAAACGTGTTCTATTCTAGTTGAATACCACATTTAAAGTAGAGACTCTATCCACAAGTTGCTTAAGATATCTTTTTAGCACTTACTGACAAGCTTAGCGCAGTTTCAGAAGACTGTACAATATTATAAAAGCGATTGAAACAGCTTGTCAGTTATCAACTGTAGCTGGTTATAACTTTAGTATGGCCCCAGCGTTACTACACATTCAAGAACTTTGCCAAAACTTGACAACAATGAGCCCAGTTTAAACTATGAATTTCATAAAACTTTTGGCACTCATGCTATGCGTACACTATGAATAAGTTTTGACGTACGCTTTTTCACATTTGGGTAAATATCGCATATATATATTGTTTCAGAGCACCGCCTCGCTGTCAGCAGCTAAGCAGGTCAGTAAGTTGCTCCATCAAATTGGCCATATTCATGAGGCAAATTACTTATGAGCCAGTGTCAGTCTTAGCCTCAGTTTGAACAGGCACGAATGTCCATCCATCCATCCATTCATCCATCTATCCATCTATCCAACCATCTCTCTATCCATTTATGGAGGCAAGTTCTGGAGCGGAACAGTTGTCGTCGTCGTCGTCGTCGTCGTCGGCGTCGTTGGCATCGTCGTCGGCGTCTCATTGCTTTTATGGGGCTGTCAACATAACAAAGCAGCCCCCATATTCGCTGCCAGCAGGCCAGCCATACAAATGGCTTCATTTGGGGCTAACTCATGGACATTTGCATGTGTACAAATTTTTTTTGATTGCTCCTTGACGTTAGGCAGACAAACATAAGCATAGGCCATATATCAGTGCTGCCTCTTTCTCTCTCTCTCTTTCTCCCTCTGTCTCTCTCTCTCTCTCTCTCTCTGTATGCTTCTGTCTGTCTGCACGTATTTGTATGTTTGCTCGTCAACATTTTGCTGCCCTTGGCTTCATAAAAATAGTTGTAAATTCCAGGCAAGCAGCATAAATTGCACGCTTCGGTCAGTGGCAAGCCTGTACTTTTAAGATGGTAGCGATGGTTAAGGAGGGTGGTGGAGTGGGCGTGTGGGTGGTTGTGGGGTTGGCTTAAATTGTTGAAGAACTTAAGGAACTTCACACATCGTTTACTCGTTTCGAGCACTAAAAAAGTGACGCAACTTTTACGCACATTGTCAACAGTCGTAAATTCCTCATTCTTGGATCTCTCTCTCGCTATCTCTCCCTCTCTCTCTCTCTCTTCGTCTCTCCCCGTCTCCCTCTCTCTCTCTCTATGTCAACTGGATTATTATGAAAGTTACGCGCATTTCCACTTTACAAACCATTTCGCTGCACTCTCGTTCACCAACAATTCGTAAATTGCGACAGAGCATATTCTTTCTGTTCATGTTCTTGGGTTCTTCTTCTTCTTCTTCTTTTCGCATAAACGTTATGCGAAAATCGTTGGGCAACTTTGTAGATTCAAGTATGCGAATCGATTCCGTGAGCTTAAGTGCTTTAATACGGAAGTGAACGAATATGAAAATAAAATTGCTTTATGTTGTGTAAGTTAATGTAACAGTCAAAATGGAAGTGCTTCAGCGCACTGATTTAAGTACCTTTGGGTATCTTGTCTGTATCTTGAAATCTAAGGAAATCATTAAATCACTCAATGCGAAGTCAAGAATAATGAACGGATTTCTTGCAGACATTAGCTTTAATAAGTTCTAATGAAAATTCCACATTTTTTCACTTGTTTTCACCCTATTGCTTTAGTCTCATGTTTTGGTCGATTCTTTCTTTATATATGATATAGTGGTCCGATTCGGTCAGGCGTCGAATCCTGAGTGACCAAAGAAGTGTGTGGAAGAACAGTTTATTACAAAAATATGTCGAAAATATGACGATATCCGGACGGACGGATGCGGATATATATATATTATGGAGTCGAAGATTTCTCTTTCCATGCAAAACACATATCACTAGTATATATAGTAAAAGTTTTCAGCTGATAAGAAGTCGGCAATTAATTTTAATGAGACTTTAATTCATATTTATGTGTGTACATTGTATCTGCATTCTTCAGTCATTTCAACCAATTGTCCAGTTTGACAAAATGATGAGTCATAGCTGAAAGGGAGGACCACTGAATCAGAGTGACATGCATAAATTTGCTGGCGAAACCAATTGTTGCTGCAACAGTTGCTGCTATAAATGAGATTGTGGCTTATGCTGATGCTGCTTCTGTCATTGTTGTTGTTGTGTTTCTTGCTGATGTTGCTGCCGTTCAGAGGCAATCCCATTGCGTAATGTCATTTATGATTTGGCTTGCAGCATACATCAGATTGTGGATTGTGCCCCATCTGCTGGCAGCATTTAACAGCTGTTACATAGTCCCGTCTCCGCCTAGGTCCTGACCAGAAGGACCTCGGGGACTGCGCTTGCTGGCTGGCTGGCCAATTTCGTTTCACTTTGCTGTCGCATGTGCACAACCAAATTAAATTACAAAACTGCGCAAATGTACGTTAAGATACACACACACACACACACACACACACAACCACACACTCACATATATAAATAAGATGAAGATAGCGAACAGAGCGAGAGCGTAAGATGGCTCACACACACACGCACACACACACACACACACACAGATATATACGCATAAATGCTTAGCCAAAATTAAAATCATATGCATGAAATGAGCGCGAAATTGAAATGGAATGAAATAAATGAGCAGCAGCAACAACAAATTGTTAGCATCGCTGTCGCATTTGTTGCTGTTGCTTTCAGTTACATTTCAGTTTTTGTGCTCGTCATTGCCACTTTGCCACATGGAAGGCAATTCCATTCTACCTGGCTCACTCCATCGGTCGCCCACTGACTCACTTTCACCGCCAGACTCACGCCACCAACCATGTTGCTGCCACAGTGCTGGATGTTATTCCCCATGCCATTTAATTTGCTTTTCGCTTGACACAACTGCTTCAAGCTTGAGCGCAACATTTAGACTGAGACACAGCGAAAGCAAGCAAAACAACGCTTTAACAGAGTGCAACAACAACAATTTCAATCTTCTGTCGCAATCTGACAACGACTGCGAAGCAAGAATACACATTTCAGATCATATCGTTAGTCGGAATACAGAATTGCAATTGTCTGTGTGTGTGTGTGTGTGTGTGTGTGTGTGTGTGTGTGTACCATTCACAGCTGTTTTTTAAACTTTTCAAATTACTTTCAAAGGCCCATTAACTGTATCTTATCCTTGTCCTTAAGCAGTTCCATTTATTTGACGCTGTTACTCCAATGGATGAGCTCGGTTAAGATTTCTTGAAAATCGATATAGGCGCACATATAAAGTTCAACTTTCAGCAAAAATAAGAGGATATGATTTAAAACAACTCACAACATTCTTTACGAATATTGAAAGTACAGAATGCATTCCATGCTGCAAATATTCAAGAATGTAAGAAATGTTTATCGTGAAATCAGGCTGTGTAACATACATATATATATATATATCTGAAGACGGTAGGTCTCCATGTAAATGTCTTCGCCTGACATGTATATATACAAGTATGTACATATGTACATATATGTATGTATATGTATGTATATTATTTTAGCTCTCGGCAAATTTACAATGCTTTTATAACTCGGTTTCGGAGCACTTGGACAAGGTATACACTCGACACTCTATAGACTGTCTCAAGAAGCTAACCTACACATAATGTGAAGCCGAAGCAGAGCGTGGCAACTGTTGTAAATGTGCCTTTCGCATGCGAGGGAGGATGTGGCAAGCGCTTCTGCATTCTAATAGTCATTGTCACGTGTTCAGCAGATCTCCATCTATATCACTCACTGTCTCTCTCTGTCTCTATCTCTATCTCTATCTCTGTCTCTGTCTGCATCTTATTCGCTGTCTCAGTCTATTTCATTAAACATGCCTCAGTTTGTCGGGTCAAATATATTTGGCCAACTAAGCCAACCGCTGGGCGCCTATTTGTATGCAATTAGGACTTTAAGCAAATCAACTAAATTGCCAGCTTAATAACGCACTTCCCCTTACCAAACACACACACAGATAGACACACTCCGCCCACCCTCTAGTCCACTGGACTAACGCACTGCTCCTGAAATGGGTAGCGCCTGTCAACGCCCTAATGAAAATTGATGTTATATGATTTACACTTTCATTTTATTTTGTTGACTTTTCCTACAGAAATAAATGAATATTTGTGTCGCACAAACAACGCAAAGCCGAAAGTAAAAAAAAAAACAAATTAATTGCATTTGTTTGTGGCCCATTAAGCATGCCAAGGACACACTCGCAGTCCTTTCACATTTTTCCAAAATTAATATTAAATTCCATATTATACTCAGGCATATAAAAACGGCAATAGCAGAGACTAGATTGTATCTTATAGAAAATACTGAAATTTTCTTGCAATACCAATTAGATATTTATATAACCCTAATAATATAGCTCTCTGATCTATTGGCTATCTTATATAAGTTTTCAGAGTGCGAAAAAAGATTGGCTAACAGATAAAGTTGCTCTCAAAAGGTTTATGCCTTATAACTGGCTTAAGTCTCCCAGGCAAACATTGTTTTCATATACTTTATCGATTCAGTTAAAAAAATATATAATTTTATGTAAATCACAAGTTAATAAAAAATAATGCATACCTTATTTGCATAAGTTCCACATAACAGCCAAAGTATATTAATAGTCAAGCTTACCTGAAAAGATAGAGAACAAATTAGAATTTATTGTAGTAAGCACGTTGAAAATGTGTAATAAAGAATATAATGAAGTTGTGCAAAAGTATGTAACAGGCAGAAGGAAGCATATCCTTGACCACAATTAAAATCTCTTGTCTCTGTGTCGTTCCGACTGAACACTCTCAGACACAGAGACATTAAAATTGCAATGCACGTTGTCCTCTTCCCTTGCTGACAACTGCCATAACCGCAGGCACTTTCTGTATTTTCTGTATACATAAGGAAGTGAATATATGTATGTGTAGCGCCTGAACATCGAAACATCTTGGGAAGAGAAAATTGCTGTGCTTACAAAGTCATTAACAAAACTAGAACCTGTGCTTTGATCGATTCAATATATTTAACAGCTGAGTTCAGTGCATTTTTTAGTCGAGCGGCTCTTGACTAGAGCACACTGACTTCTTTATAACTTTGAATGGAGTAATGGCAATGTAGAATTTCATAATGTGTGTGTGCGAGCGGAGTTGGTTAATATGTAAGTTGGAGGGCAATTAACTGTAAGTGGCAGTTGCACGTATGGCATGTCAGGAGTAAAATACGCTGTTAGAATTTAGCCACATAATACACTAGAACTCTAACACTTGCTTACACAAGGGCAAAGTGCGAGTGCCAGTGCGAGTACGAGTGCTAGAGACTTGATGGGTTGGCTTGGGTTGGCTTTGATGCTGTACGGTTGAGCTTATACACCAGCTGCTGTGGCATTTGCCATTCTGCTTTTTGTGTATACATTATTTAAGACATCGCGCATGTATACGAAATATTGTTTTAAAAAGCTTTTAACTGATAAAGGGAATAGAGTGCAGGAGGGCGGGGAAGGGGGGGGGAGGGGGGGTTGTGTGGCTGGAGTGAAAACGGCATCAGTACGCTGAAGCCGCAACTCATCATGGGCCAATAGCTTTGACTGGCTCAGTCAGACACACATCCGCAGTCAGATTTCCATTTGCGCACTCACATTTATATGAACATTCACATTTACACATCCATATTCACCGAAATGTCAGCGAAAAGTGTCAAAAAAGCACTGAGTTCGCTTGCCAGTTGATTGTTGCAAGCTTAACAGCAGCAGAGGCTGCTGCAAAGAAACGAAAGAAAAAAACAACAAATAGAAAGGAAATATTGCAAGCGGCAATAAGGAATAGCAATTTGAGTTGCATTCCACAGCTCACTTCACAATAGCATTGTGCAACAGTGATTGTGATTGAGCAACATTGATTTTGCACTCAAGCAAAACAAGTGCGCATAAAATCAATTTGTGGCTTGTGCATTAAAAGATGCTAAATCAAATGAAAAATATGCAACGTTTATAACTTAATGTACCTATTGTAACAACTATAAAAGAGAATACAAAAGGATAGATAGATATATAAAAACTATCCCCTTATATAACAAAAATATACATGTATACTTATATACATATAAGCAAGAAAGAAACACGTATTTAGATCAGCTTTATGGTTAAGTTGATAACAACAAAAGTGAGTTATTCCAATCAAGTTGTTTGATATTCCCCTAAGAGGATTACCTACATCAAATCATTGGATTTTGCCAAGAATAGAGTTGACATTTTAAAATAATTTATTTAGAAATGAAAACAAAATGTTCTAAATTCTATCTGCATTGAATTTTCATAGCTCCATATTAAGTTTTCATTTCGGTGTTGGCGCTATTTATGAATTTAATTCGACATTTTGAAATTCAGCGTTGTTTGCTTCGTCAGCTTGTTTTGACTTTTTGGTTGTCCTACAACAGCACCAGGGCATCGCCTTTCGTTGCCACACCTTACCCCCCTCGGGCTCAGCACGTTTCGACGTCTTCATTTGCGTCACGTTCTTTGGGGCATACAACCACAGCCCTTGCCACAGCAAAAAGCAGCTAACCGCAGACTTAACCAAAAGGCAAAAGCCCATCAGCCACATAACCCCAACAAAAGCCAACACCCCTCACACCCACCTCCATCCGCCTCCATCCGTCTTCTTCGCACCACTCACAGCTATTGCTGTTGCTACTGTACTGCCACACCCATTTCATTCCCTTCCTTGTTCCCTTATGTTCCTCTGCCGCTCTGTTTGTCTTAATGTGACGCCAGCTAGCAACTGTTCATTGAATTAACTAAATGAAATTTGAACGTGTCTAGCTAGACTGAATGCCAAACGGTCTGATTAACCGACCGAAGCTTGTTATGGAAATTTACAAACCCCAGCAACACACCGCCCCACACCGCACCACACCGCACCACACCGCAATCGTGAACCCCTCATTATCGAACATCGATGCTGCTGCACACATTTGATCAGCCAGTCAGATACACACATTTGGAATGTGTACGTTTCGATTACATTTAATTGCAACGCTAACAACTTGCAAACGCCAATTTATGACGATTGGCTTGACCGGAAATTAAGATGCGAGGAGCGGTTGGCTCAAGCGAGGGTTGCAGCATGTGAATTACCGTTTATTGGCTTCACTTGACTCCCATAACTGGCCAAAGCACTTAATTACGCACAATCATAACGCAGAAGGGTTAGTTTGATTGCGCTATCCAGCAGTATCCTGAGGGAAGCCAACAGCTTTGATGATAATAATTGTTAGTGTACACTCAGAAAAAATATAAAACAGACAGAACAGAAATCATTGCAGAGATAAAACTTGTAATTCATTTGCTAAAAATTAATTCCGAATATGAGCAAAATCCACAGTCTATTTCAATTTGTAGCAAATATATTTCTATAAAACTGGTAATGTGAAACCATAAAATTTGTTCACTCTTTGTTTTTCTGTGCGTACCTAAAACACTCTTTTCAATAAGCGAAGCAATTCTTGATTCGATACGATACTCAGTCAACCAATTCGGATTCCCTTTTGAATACACAGAAATCGTATATTTTGAAAAGAGCTTAAGCATACAAATGATTTAAGCTGTATGGCAATCGATACAATAGATCTTTGTATTCGGTTATTTAAATTTGATAAATAAAGCCAGGGATTTGCAGCAGACATAATTGGAAAGCTTTGTGGCTTTTATGCATTGGTCAAGCATAATTGCTTCTAATCAATAAGGCATCCATCAAAATTGAGCGCTGGCGAAAACACAATGCTGCTTTTATAAATGCGCATAGTTGAGCACAATATATCCATCAAAGTTATTAAAGTCAAATAAAATTAGCTAATTATGGTAGAGGACCGCACCTCTTGTACCCCACCACCCCTCTTGTACCACTCGTACACACCAACCACTCTTACAGCAACACTTGGAAAACATTCTCTTTCAACTTTCACTTTCAACACGTTAGCCAAGGTCAAGGGACAGCGTGACGTATACAAGGCGACACAATGAAAAGTGTTTACCTTCACACATATACACACACACACACACATTCGTATAGGTGTATATAAAAATATAATAAAATAAGAAAATATATAACAATGTTTACAAAACAAGCTGCTTCTATATTTTATCATACGGCTATTTATACCTAGTTTATACCCAAAAAGTTATTAGCTCTCTACTCTAGTGCAAATCTGTGGTAAAAGAAAAACCAAAAAAAAAAAAAAATTCATTTATAAATATTTATATACAGTGGAAGTTGATATATGTATATACATATATTGTTTAGCTTTACAGAATTGGAATTAGAATGAGAGCCATTAATATTTCTTAACAATCGAAAACTTGATCATAGAAGATCACATTTTACAGGATATCTGCTGTTCGTAGTTGGATTATTTTGACATTGTGACGTAATACCAATAACAAAAACAATATTAACCACAATGTAAATGAAAAACTTTTGTGTATATTAGTTTACCGCTTCCTGTTATAAAAATGGCGGCTTGTCATGCGATTTCTGTAGGTGATGACGTTCATGAAGATGACGATGACGACGGCTTAGACATGAACTGATTCCCCTACGAAGCCCCAAATCAAAATCAAAATCCAATCCCTTCCGCCAAGCCCCGGCTCCTATCCCCTAACTCAAACATTGTCCGTAAATGAGAGCTAAAAACAAATTCGAGAACGAAACGAAACGAAACTCAACCAGAAACTGAACCTTTTGCATAAGCCGTTAGCCGACTTATGAGTAAATGTGTATTCACTTTTCATTCGCTTTTATTTCAATTAAAAACTGGCGCTTACATACCCACACACACACACACACACACACATCCATCTATCCATTTGAAGACCCTTTTGGCTTTGCCTTTCATTGGAATGTAAGAATAACTTGAAATAATATATGTATGTTTATGTATGAGAAAACTTTTCAACTGCCTTTTTTCTCTGGCTTTCTATAGTATACTTTTAAGCTTGTTGTGAATTAACAAATTGGTATACATAAGACACCTTATTTATCAATACAATTAATACTGGCAAGAAAGCCAAGTTTTCGTCATGCCTTTGTTTTCGCAGAACAGACTGGTTAAATTCAAACTTTGCCTTTTCGTTTACTTAATTCCATTGCGGCAAATTATGGCACACGCATTTCCATTTCTCATTTCTCATTTTTTGCTGTTTTTGTTTTTCATCTTTTCTTTTTTTTTTGTTGTCTGGTTTCTCCGTACACTTTCGTCTTGTATTTGTTATGCTTATAATACAGTTTTATTCACTTCATTACTGCAAGCATTTGCCATTTTCATTACGGTTGCTGCTGCTGATTCGGTTACTTAGCAAAAATTATTTTGAATTCTGTCAGCGCCACGCGTTCACAAGCTTCTAGTCAACCTCCAGGCAGCGCATCCTGCGGCATATAATTTTAATTGAAATACACTCAGCAGTCCCAGAGGCCCACCTATTTCCAAGCTAACAACTGAGAATCCACAAACTGGCGGCGCTGACTTTATATAGAAATAATAACAGTAACAATTTAAATTAAGTGCAACAAGGCGACAGCAAATTTGAGTAAGTAATCGTTTTTAATTTAACAAGTACGTGACAGTCGACGCATTTCTAAAGATGCCATTCACCCGCCACTCCCCCTCTCACCAGCCACCCCTTTTATCACCTGGCAAAAAGTCACATTGGTAACTAAATGACAGTGTGTGTGTTAGTGTACGTGTTAGTGAGTAAAATATTAATGATCCAATTTTTTTTTGGCAAATCAGTCAGCTAGCTACAAAAATAATCACAAGTTTAAATTATTGCTATTAGAGACTCTCCATATATACATACAAGCTCCAATCTGACCCAATCAAATATTTAAAATATTTCTGCACATCGAATTGACGCCCGATATACTATATACATATACACACCTATATATATATATACATACATATGTATATATATGCATTACTTCTTTTAATAAGATTTTCATTATTCATAATTTTGTTGCAGGGTAAGTTGAGCACACATTTCATAATATGTGTTTTAAAAACAAATGGAAAAGGTAACTGTATGATGAAGTTTTATGTTTACTGCGGTACGTGTCAGGTGACTTTTATTAAACATCATAAATTTTGAATGGAAGAAGCGGAAACTTGAGGGTAAACTTATAATTTTGCATATGCCAACCGAGTTGAGCCAGCATATATTTCCAAATATGCACATATGCTTATAACAACAGCGAAGTCAGGTTGTGAATAATACTTAATTGAAGTTTAATTCATCTTTCAAGGTCAAAAATATTTAATAGAACAAGTGTAGTCCAACTAATTGTACCCTGAGCAATGAAATTAAAATTAAATAATAAAGCTTATTTAAGGGATCAGCTCACTCGACTCCAGCAATCCTACTTGTTTTTATTATATTAAACAACAGATTACTTCTTTATAATATACAAATCATTCAGGCTTAAGCAGTTTCTGTGCAACACAAAATAGTTCACAATATTCTGACTTTGGACGAAAAATCAATTTGAAATGCCAACATATGTGAGTATGTGCACAAGTAGTATGTGTGGCATGCAAACAAGCTTCATTTGATCGATAAGAAAGTTGCCCAAATAAAAGACAGCAAATAGAAAAGTGTGTGTATGTGTGTATGTGTGCATGTATGTGTGTATGTATTGGTGTGTGTCATCTATGGCTATGTGTTTGTTTGATGGTTATATGATTATCGCTTATGGTTATTTCTTCTCACTTAATTTATTGTAAAATGTTAAATTCTACGAAGCGGAAATGTTTATTAGAGCGGAAATTGTTATTTTTAGTGTTGGCGGCGATTTGTTCTTGTTATTTTTTGTTATTGCTGTTGTTGTTGCTGTTGCTCTTGCTGTTGATGTTGCTGTTTCTGTGTCTGTTGGGTCACCTCTCACACAGATATGTATATATCTGCATATAGCAAAAGCGACGACATAACAAGTAAGAATGCTCTAGTCTAGAGGGCGTGAATGAAAGCTACCCTGTTTTATAACTTGTATTTGTGTGCACATGTATGCAGAAAATGCAACTATCCTTTCAGTTAGAAAGATACTACAATTATGACACCTATTGCAAGTCGATGGTCGTAGAAATGTTTCTATAAAATGAAATAAACTTAATATTCGTATGGCAAACGAGTTCTTTTCGCTGATCGGATAAGTTTCTTTATGACTGTTGCGTATTATTGCACAGCTCCATCATACCCATTTTAATACAGTTTCAATCGGCTGGTTGGTATACAAACTTTGATGATGGCGAAAGTCAGATTCTGGCCAACGGATACATGCGATGACTGCTATCAGCGCGTTGTGCTGCCAACAATTAGTTTATTAATATTAAGTTTTTTTTTTTTGGTTTTTTGTTTTGCATATAGACGCCAGATTCAGCGGACAGTGAGTGCTTTGTATGCTTAACTTATTATTTTAACTGGCAGACAGCCAAGCATCCGCCTGGTATGCTGTTATCTTGCCACGATGGTGTTAATTAGTCAGTGTTTCAGTAATTAAAAATACAAAATTGAAATGCTGCCCCAAAAGCAGGCTTCTGGCTGTCGGCTGTCGGCTTTCGGCTAACGGCTTCTGTCTGCTTAGCTGAGAAAGACGTCATAGTAACACTGGTGGAAGTAGGAAGAGTAGTAGAGTTTCAATGGCCTGATGAAAGGATTTCGGGCAACGAATCAAAACACAGCAACATTTTTAAAAATTCAAAACGACTGAGTTCAAGCCAAAGGCTTGCTTTAAGTATCCACAGCAAACGTATTTTACAGCATTTTAATTAGTGCTGAGCAATTGCTCTTTATTTGAATGAGACTCACTTTAAATTTATTTCCATTGCTTCAAGTCCCATAATAGTTTCAAGCATTCCATTTTCAATTCATTTATTTGTGGGAGCTTCTCATTTGACTTTAAGTACTTCAAGAAATATAAGCACGCTCCAACAAATATGCATTTTCCATTTTCTTAGCCACTGAATGAATGGACGAACAGGCTGCACCAGCAAACCAGAAAAACTAACCCAAGCAGTCCCAAGCCGTCCCAAGCAATCCCAAGCAGCCACAAGCAGCCTCAAGTTGCGCCACCAGTCAACATTTCAAATTAATTTTACAGTTGCCGCTGCGGCGAGCAGTTAGCCCATAGTCCCAATGCCTTCTGCCTGAGTCCTTGCGCCTTGTGCCTTGCGTCTTTGTCCTTGCTCCTTGGACACCTTGTGCACAATAATGAAGTGTCAAATAAATGGCTGTGTCTGTGTGGAATTCATAACAACGCCAGACGCGAAACAAAAGGCTACGATATGCCAGTTACTTGAAGGCATTCTCTTATGAATGCTGCTACTCATTACGTCATTTATTATGCCCAACTCTTTAACAAACTTGAGCGCAACTCTGGCCAACTACAACTATTTACGAAGTTAGCCAGTTACAAAAATAAGTTACTTGTGGCTCTAATTGTTCCTAACAGAGTTCTTAACTCATCGGAATCTTGTTAAATAAAGAAAATGAATAATTTCACAGCTTCCCTCAAGATGGCAATAATAACAATAGTTATAACTCTCTTGCAAATAATCGACTCGGAAATCAGCTGCAACTTAAATCCTTTAACAGCAGCTTAATATACAATTTGGCTACAACTTTTGATTGGATTTTACATATTCCGTTCGGAGAACTACAGATAAAAAAAATAAACAAACAAACAACAGACTATTAAACAAACAAAAAACTGTCAGACATTTAATTTGATTTTAAAACATCTTTCGAGTGGCAGAGTTTGAAGCAACTATAAATGGCAGTGAAAAGCACAGTTTTTATGGGTTGGGCAATTTATAACAACAAACTCAAGGCAATCAATTTGTTGTCATCGTAATCTTTGCGTGGTTGGCGCCTCTTTGTGTTTGCTGACGTCATCTCGCGGTTAATGGGTTGAGTTTTTCAATTTTCCGGCTTTGCATAAATCAGTGCCACACCTGCCACGCCCCCCGTTCGAAATTACCGCAGCCCATGGCCAACGTGCTTAAGCCTGCACTTAATGTATTCACTTCTATTCACTTCTTTTCACATCTATTCCTGCCAACTGTAACAGAAATGTTGAAAAAAAAAAATGGGCAAAAATACGATATGCGTCCAGTGGCCAAGAAATTAATTGAAAATTCGCTTAATTCAATTGCAGTTCTGCAAACGCAAAACTAACCGATAGAAAAACCAACTGCTAATAATGCAGAAGGTCAAAAGGCGGGGGTGTATTGGGTGTAGTGGGGTGGAAATAGACAACGCGACAAGTGATGAGACAAAAAAATGCACAAAACACACACATTAGACAGCAACAAAAACAATAGTACCAAATACACAGTGGTAAAAAACATTTCAAATATACAAATTGACATTTCTATTTGACATCCAATCCAATCCAATAAGTTAATAAAATCTAATATAAATAATTATTGGTTATGAAAATATCTCTTCCCTTAAGCAACGCTAAATAAACATGTTTAGATGATATTTTTATTTGATGCTCAAATTGCAAGTTTCGATCTGAATGACAACAAATTCCAATGAAAAAATATCGAATTCATTGCCCCACTGTGTTCACTTCTCGAAGAGGGCAAGTCGGATGCTGGCATGCTGGAAAATCGGTATATAAACAAGAAAGAAAGCAGTGGAAACCACAACAACAACAGCAACAGCGCCGGCAAAGCTAGCTGTAAAAGTTAAGGAAAATATTTACAAATGAATTAACGTAATGAAAATAAACTGGAGCACAGATACACGACCATGACGATGTTAACGATGATGATGTTAATGATGGCAAAATATAAATTGATAACAATCTATTGTTTTTGCTGTTGGCGATAATGAAGTTTGCTGATGACGCAGTGCCCCCCCGCCCCACTTTCATAAATGATAAATGCGTATTATAGCACAATTTGACTGTACCGCCAATCGACTCTGATATGAGTATTCACGGTCGGAGATGTCAGTAGTAAATGCATCGAACTATCTTCCATTACACATTCACATATTGGCTGGGGAGTTGTGATGATTGTGCTATTGACCTTGGCCTACAAATACAGAAAACGCGTATAGTCTCAGCATAAGAAAAATATATATATATAGATTACCGAGTCCGCGTTTGGAATAAGCAAACACACATCTGGCGATATTTTTAAAAGTATAAATACATAATTATAATTAATCATAAAGTAGGCAGTGCTTATAAGGTCTGCCAAGAAATTCTAGAGTGGATTTCAAACATATAAACTTTTATTTGGTTAAAGCATGCCTAATTGCTAATATATGTCATTAACATCCAAAGTTATACTCTTCAAAACTATGCGATGGCCTTTGTATCTCGAATTCTCGCCCAGCAAAGCTTAACAATCCCTTCGTTAAAAATTCCATAATCAGACGAGACCTCAAAGCTTCCTCCAAAACGAGCTCTCAAAAATTAAAATCGTTGTATTTGCCACCTCCCTGAATGTGGACAGTGTGGTTTTTAGTAATCCTTGCGTGCATCATCTTGTAAGTGTTCCCCTGGATTCTTCAAATTAAATTATATTCACACCTTGGGAATAATTTTAATTTAAGACTCCTTTATTGCTTCATACATTTTGGAAAAGTACCAAAACCTGTTTAATATTCACAGCTTATAGACAGTGTATAAAATAGAATTCAATTTATTCTCGTTACTTAACGAAAAAGGATCTACATATATTATATAAAAATATAGATTCTATATAAACACATTCCATTTTATCAGATTAGAAACAAACAATGACATATCCTTGTCTAATTTGAGCTTGTCTCGTATTTATATGCAATTATCCCACTAAAAGCTGTCCAGTTGTGTAATCCAGTTGTGAATCATTTCATTAATAGAGAAATACAGACAATCACACACCCATCCCCCCAAACCCCCCGCACACACATACACACACACACACACACATACACACACACGGACGTTGATTTGGTTATCAATCGTTGTGCACTTAAATTTGCAGTTTACAGTGCGGTATCAATAGACAGGAACCCATATAATCTCTGCACAAATGGATGGGAGCACACAATCTCAATTAAATCAGTTGGTTTGCAAACCCATGCACACACCCACATAGACTGACACTATGGGTTGCATTCACACACTCACAAATTCAGATTCATTCGTTTACATTCAGACACATTTGTAAGCTCATTAGATCTGAACCGATTGATGCATTGCTGGCAGTTTCGACAATTTTGGTAACGAGAAACAACTGAAAATCGAATTTGTGTGGCTTATTTTCAGATTAGAAGTGAATATGTAACAAGAGATTAGCAGGGGATAAGCGTAATGGACACAAAACGTTTGATATGTATCTGAAAAATTGGCCATTTCACATTGACAAAATCTTTCAGCTTCAGTTTTGCTATTGACGGTTTAAATTCGTTATATAACAGTTAGCTAAAGCCATGCTAATCATTTGAAATCAATAGTCAATATGTTGTTCGATGCTTTAAATTATTAGTTACTAAATTAAATTATTTTTATTACTTTTCAGATGTACATTATTATTATTTTTTTTTTTTTTTCTTTAAACGAGCATTGTTTGATAATCTCTTTCCCTCAAGTACCAAAAGCATCGATATATTTTAATTGCTTTATTTAAACATCTCATTATCTATTTTTTTTTTTTACATTATGCATGATAATTCTGCAAAGATATCAACTACCATGGATAAAAAATTGATAAGTCGAAATTTATGAACGGGTTTTTCTTGTCTTATGACAGTAGTGTTTTTTTTTTCTTTATGCCAATTTGTTGGGCTTTGCCCTTGATGATTTAACAGCTCCCCGGTTGGCAATAAACGAAATTTAAATGCAACAAAATCGCCAACAACGGAGCTACAGTTTGAATTAGACTTAGAGATACAATATGATAAGCCTTTGTAATAGCAGTAGCCAACGATTATTTGTTTTAGACAGACCAGCAGACAGACAGGCAGACAAACCAACAGACAGACAAGCAGGCAGACAGACAGACAGACAGGCAGATATATAGATAGATAGATAGATAGATAGATAGACAACTCGCTGGTTGTTGTTTGCTCTGTGGCCATTTGAATCCCATGGAGCGTCATTTGAGTGTACGTCCGGGCACTCAAAAGGAATTTTCTATCGGCATTGTTCTTTGTTCTACGTCAGCTCACAATCGATACGGCAGTTATATCTATGTATGTCTATGTGTGTGTGTGTGGGTGTGTGGGTGTATATGTGTGTAGAGATGGGAGGCGCATTAAAAATTACAATACTCAGCATAAAACTCAACTAAAAAAGGCAATCGAGTGGCTTGAACAAACAGCGCAGTGCCAACTAAAACAGTAGAGCAGGCCGAAAGACCTTATTAAACATTTATTTATGCAGACAATAAGTTCTAGATATATGCGAAACACAAAGACAATAAGTGCCGTTAAGGATTCAATTCAACCAATAAGATCAGAATCTAGACATATGCGAAGAGAACCTTGTGAAAAGGATCGCAAATCTACTATCCAAAGCAGTACCGAATAATATTATTATATAATATTGGCAATGCCAAAAAGATAACTAATTCTACGAATTGGGGTTCTCACCTCGAAAATAGATTCACTAAATGAACATACGATGTTCCGTGTTGTTTCTCTACCGATTTTGATGAACATTTTCACGATATATTCTTAAATTCGATTTGTATCGATATTTACGGAACGGGCGAAGTTATCAATAAAATGATATAAACTTAATATGCTTAATATGATAAACGAGAATTTACACTCAAATTTTTAAGTTGTTCCATATTACGAAATTGTATATATTTATGATGTCAAAAATGGTTACATCTGCCAGCTACATATTTTTGCACAACTGGATTATACGGTTTTAATCCATTTTCAATGGTATCTGGGCATAATTCCTACAGCTTCCTTTGGGTTAAAAAGCATCCGATTTGTGTGCGTTGCAATCAACAAGTGTTTTTAATTACAATTAGCGATGTTTCATCTCCATTTATTTTTGAGCTGCTGTCAACTGCTACTGCTACAGCATTGCAACATTGCAGGAAATATTGGGGCATGCAGCACGCCCACTCTATGGGAAATGGTATGCGGCAGTAGCTGCCAAGACATGACTACTTGTGACAGTAGCTCGAATAACTAACTGACTGACTGACTATTTGACTAAATAACTAACTGTCTGTATACAAATTTTGCAAAAGAATTTGTGTAGGCCGGAAATTGTCAGTGCTCAATATCCGTTGATTTGTGCGCATGAAAATGACATCTATTGACATGAAATGACAGTCATTTACTCCTACTATCCATGGATGGGGCTTGGCAACCAAATTATGCAGCGTTGGTGTCGTCTGCAAGTCAGCAGCATCAGGCAAAAGTAGCAGCGACTATTGTCGTCATTATTGAATTTGCAATTTGAACGGAAATGAATTGCAACGGGAAAGAACGAGACAGCGCAGGATGGCAATCAGACTGGGCTTGAGTGGGCTGCGCTGCGCTGGGCGGGGCTGGGCTGTGCTGAGAATAGGAACAATTCCTATCGGAATTCATATCGCATGACCAATTAGCTGGCCCGGATATGCAGAACTTCGCTTAAGTATTTGACGATCTAACCTTAAGTAAATTAACCCTTTTAAAGGGTTTGGCTGAACTGAACACCTTTCTGTCAGGCTGCTCGTTTGGCCACAAGTCCGTTTATTATTTACTTTCAATTCCCTAAACAGCACTGTACAATTTTCCAATTCAAAACACTCACATACCCACACACCACACACAACATACACACATACGCACAGAGAGATAGATATATACAGGTATACCTTTTGCGGTTGCTTGATATTAACATAAAGAAGTGAAGCAAACTATGCTGGGGTGTGTGGCAAGCAAATATTGCCGAGCCTAAAATAAATAAATAAATAAATAATATGTACATAATACATATATATATATATACATTTATATATATACATATATATATATATATGTATATATTGTACAAATAATAAAATGGGCAAATTGAAACGAGGCAGCCAAATGCTTGTTGCTATTTCGACCCCATTTTCTTTTCCTTTTTTTGCCGCTGGGGACCCACAGCCAGGTGGATATGCAATGGCAAAGTGAAAAGCGAATAGAGAGACGACAATGAAGCCACCATTGCCTGTCAATATGTGCGTCACTCAGACAGTCAGCCAGTTGCTCAGTCAGCCAGTCAGTCGCTTTGATACTTTTTCAGAAGGCAATGTCAATAGGCATACCTTGCACACTCTTTGGGACTTATCACTCATGTGGAAAGCTTAACACACGGTCAAAAAATAAAAACATTAATAAATAAATATTAAAAATAATTTAAAGCTATTCACAATTGAAACCAGAAATATTGATTGATTTTAATAATTATCACATAAATAATAATTATATGCATTTAGGCACAATTTTCATTTTCAAATGCAAGGGCATTCAAGGTTCGGCATGGAATGCAAACTTTTTCATAGACTTGATTCTCTTTAAAGGCTACACTTTGGCCTTCATTGCCCGCCGGAGGCATGGCTTTCAGGGCGGAACTGGATGGGGCAGCCAGGCATAACACGTCGCGCAGGCAAAACTCATAAAGTATATTAACAAAATCTTCGATTGCACTTTGGTCGTAGCTTTTTCATTTTCGCTCCTTTTTTTCTACTTTTGGGGCATGCCCCAATGTGTATACTAGCCCAACAACAATAGAGTTTTTGGCAGCCTGTGAGACCCCCAACACCTGTCCTTTCCTGTTCTGTTCTATCCTTCGCATGACAAGCGGGTATCAATGTGTCCGTATCTATATCTGAGCCGAGTTTACATTAACAAAAAAAAAAATAAAATAAAAAGGTCAACGCGTTTTTCTCGTTAAAATTTGTAGCATTCCAATATCTGAGCATAAGTACATATTCAACCATCATATCATATTTCAAGCGGACCGTCCTTTCTACGCAAGTCATTATTTTGGCCAATGTGACCTTCTTTTCAACGTTTTTATCCCAATCAAAAAGGGCAGACGTCTCATGTATATTATTTTTTAACATTTGTTTGGCTGTGCCCCAAATGTGATTAGATTACATCGATGGTTAAGTTTATATCAATTTCATTTAAACAAGTTGCTTAATTGACATTTGTTTGGTCAATTATCTATGCGATTTTCAATTAACGACTAATGACATTCTATACTCGTATGGAACATCAATCAATTATTAAATTGTGCATTACAACAATTTGCTATAAAATTATTTTATTTAGCAGCCACTACAGCACATGCAAACTTCGTATCAAAATCTGCATAGAATATATTTATTAATACGGAATCGATCACATTCATTAACGTTAAAATTTAATTTAATCGAACTGAATTGCTAGCGAACAATTCATCAAAAATTGTACAATATTGATGTGTGCTTGTGTGTGTAGGACGGTGTGTTGTGGTCTATGTTACATAAATGACTTTAGTAATTATGATTTTTGCATCAGCAGCAATCAAACAGTTTTGTAATTCTAAATTACAATAGGCCAGAATTTTGGCATGAACTTCGAACGAAAATCGAATATTTCAATTGTAAATTCAGCAATATGATAAACAGCAAATCATGATTGCAAAAAATCGGCTCAGTTTTCACAAAGTTATCGCAATGTGAAATATGTTGTGGAAAATAAGAAAACAGTTGGTAGTTCATACTTATCATCTATTCTTATTAATATTATCTTAATACTTATCTACTATTCATCTCAGTAATCAATAAGTTTTCAATTGATTGATTCATTCAACCAAATTGGCACACCGCAGACAATTTACTAATGCAAATTTGAAGAACAAGACTTTATACACATACGCACAATCAAAATACTTGTGTATTGAACAATTAATTTGCAAAAAAGAAAAGCTAGATTGTGAGGTAATCTAATTAGAAAATTTGTTTTGCTATATCTTGTCTCGAATGAAGCTAAGTCTTGCTTACTTTTGGTGGCCAAGGAAACTATGCTGCACCCCTCGCTCCTCGCCCCACACTCCAAGGCCGAATCCAGACTACTATTTAATGCTTCTGGACAGCAAAAGGCTGTCATTTAATTTTAATTACAAAAATAGACATACACAAAATGGCTCCGCTCTATTCGCTTTAATTACAATTTATGGATGCTTCAAGATGCCGCGGCACACAAAACAAATTGGCGGCGGCTCCAAAAAGGTAAAATCGGAATAAGAAAAAAAAAAAAAAGAAAAAACGAACAACAGCAAACAACAATCGAAAGGTGAAAAACAAGCAGCGTAAAGAAAAGCAAAAGAAAGCCAAAAAAAAAAAGAAATAAGAAAAAAAAGTAATTACATAAAAGCAACAGCAGCCACCGCAAGCAGGGGCAACGCTCGATGCAAGAACAACAGCAACAGCAACAGCAACAACAACAACAACAAGCCGACGCGGGGGCTAAACAAATTGCCAAATCTTGAGTGAGTTTATTGAGTGAAAAGTTTTGAGCTGAGCCCACAAAACAACAAAAAATTGAGCACAACTCAAGCAGAAAATGAGTGACGACTGCGCATTTTGAACACGCTCTCAACTTGGCCAAAATGAGAATAATGACCGTGGTTCAATTTACTTGCGAAACTTCGCAAATGTAACAGAAGCTGCTAGTCTTTAATATGAACAGCTGATCGATACATAAGAATTGGTAATTAAGATGATCAAGTGATCAAAATAAAATAGAATAAAACGCGTTAAGCGCATTTATCAATTATCGATTCAAGAAAATAATTGGCCTTAATCATAATTATTGATGTGGCATAACATAGAATGAATAATAGTCGAAAAATAGAAAATATATATATATATATATATATAAATATAAAGTTGTAGATTTCACTAAAAACAAGTGATACACATTTATAACGCCTTTGAATTCGATCACATGATGTACGTGCAATTATATTCTTTGAGTGCGTGACAAAGTTCCACTGTACCACATGACTAGGGCAAAGGCATTGACATTGTCGGCAATTGTGTCAATTCGACGTACGCGCACAAACACACACACATACACACACAGGCTTACACAGGCACACACATATATATAGAAAATAACACGTGCTTAACTGCTGCTGTCGATGTTGTTGTTGTTGGTCGGACAGCTGCCGCCTATAGAGCTGTGGACACATCTTATGTAAGCCGCCCCACCGCCCAGCAGATAAAACAGCATTACGCATACGACATGGTAAGCGACGAAATGGGCATTATATAAGGGGGCGCCAAAGAGCAGCAGTCAACATTAGACGCCTGATGGATTTCTGACGTCACTTACAGATAAGCATTTGATGTTGTCGCTGTTCTTGTTGTTATTGTTGTTATTACTGTTGTTATTGCTGTTGTTATTGCTGTTGCTGCCCTATTGCTGCGCTACTGCTACTGCTGCTAGCAGCAACATAAAGCACAGAGGAGCTATGCTCGTAAATAAAAAAACGCCCATATTTTTTTAATTACCTAAACAAACAAAACAAAGCGTACAAGAGCGACGAGCGACGACTTGAAACACATAAACATTCAGGCAATTAATAAAGTTTTTCTTTTCCATATTCTAGTTTTTTATGTTTTTCTTTTTTAATTTATTTTTTGTTGTTTTATATTTTTGTAAATATTTAGAAACATGAACAACAACAGCAACAACTAAATCAACTGGGCAGTGGCCCTTTTCACTGTTGTTTACTTTTCAAACTTTCACATTTGCTGGATCGTTATGTGCACAAACATTTACAAATACATATACATTTATATGTAAACTAGTAAGTATACATTTGTATATATAGAATTTGTTTGCCTACACGTGCTTGTATATACACACACACACACACACACACACGCACAGACATACACATACATATGTAAATGTGTATGTTATGCTGCCTTAAGTGAAGGCTTTAGTTGCCTTTCCTTTACAGCTTACGCCCAGCCAAAAACGGACCAAGCGCCAAGCACCGAACCGAAATCACACAAAACCGGGGCATAAAAAAATGGCTGTAAAAAAGAAACAAGTAAGAAAGTTCTAGTCGAGGGAGCTCGACTAGGAAATATCTTGTAACCAAGTGTTTACCACCGACCAAGTGGAATATACATATACGTAAATATCTTTAGAATTGTGGAGAACTTAATTTCCAAAGTATAAGATCGGATATGCTTCCTTTTGCCTGTTACATAGTTCTGTATACCCAATATACCCTTTTTATCCGTTTGCAATGGACTTGTAGAACATGTACAATTACTTTTAAAAACCAAGTTATGCTATAGACAATGAAAATAAAATACCCTTAAGGAAATCATTAATGCAATGGAGAACATTTCCCCAGTGTAATTCTCTGAACATGCATGCCTTGCTAAGTTAAATGCAGTTTAAACATGGCCAACAGGCAGCAGACGAATAGAATTCAAAAGAAAATACTTCAGTTACACTCAGCGCGGCTACAGCCAAGTCCGAGCTTAAGCGGCAACAACGAATTGCGCCACGTGTGCCTTCAAAGGCTCAAATGGCAGAACGTTAAGAGCACAGTATAAAAAAAAACAAACAATAAATAAAATGGGAAAACAGCACTTCGATTACGGTCACCTAAATGCCATCTGATCTGGATCCATTTCACTAACGAGCCTGCCAACTTACAACTCGTGCCACAGCGTCAACGTCAGCTGCAGACAAATGGAGTTACGGCTTCTGTACACAACAGTCAACAGATAACAGTCGACAGTCGACAGTCGGCAGTCGACAGTCGACATTCTTGTGAGCCCAATCTCTTACACAATTTCCCCTTTTCCATGAAAGTGAGTAAAAAGAATTTAATAATGTATCTTACAACGAGTGCTTGAAATTTGAAATATATGTGTTCTCGCATACCATACACATATCAAGTTTATATAATTTCATCAATAATTATTTAAATCCAAACTATTTAATTCAAGTTTTATCTTACTTTCACCAATTAGCTCTATACAGATACTAATGACTTGTGACTTAATATTCAATGGTATTTTTAAATATTGTATGTAAAAATATTGCTATTCAAACTATGATATTTAAATGTTAGTGTTCTGCTTCTTCAAAATGAATATTGCCACAAATAAACAGAACATTAAATCTACAAAATAATAAAAACTTGTTGTGTACGATAATAAATAGCTCGGGTGCCTTATACTCTTACAGATTATATCTGTATCTAGACATCAAAAAAAAAAAAAAAAATGTAAAAAGAAAAAGAACTTGGGTTGTTCATCGGCTGCCAAATGGGGCACATGAAACGATGATAGAGAGCCGGCAATCATAGCACACCTGCAGTCGCCACAAAAAGCCATAAAGCAGAAGGCACATTAATCAAACCATGTAAGATAGATGATCGGCCAACCGCAGAGGGGGCGCATGGTTTGCAGCTCGCAAAGATGAAATGAGGTTGTCGCAAATCGAAGCGCATTAATTAAGCCATAACAATATAAAACAGATTTCGTTTCTCTAACAGCGAGCAATAAAATTATGAAAGAGCCAAAAATCAAAAACTGTTTTCTTCAAATGACAATGCTTACGATTTCTTCTGTTGCTTATCTGTGCTCAACCAAAAATTTACGATGCCACAAAATAGAATGCACATAATTTTCGCCATGCGGCGCCAACAAATGGCAAAAGCACATAAATTGTTTCTTGTTAACTAAATGAATTTGTTTACATTTTTGAAGAGCTCGCGCCTAGCAATCAAAATAGAGAAAATAACATTGTTTTTCTTCATCTCTATTATTTTTGCTGATATTCGTATTTTGGCTTATTATTCACAGCGTAGCTAATTAAAAATCGCTCATACGACACGTCGGCGGCTCTTTGGTGTCACGGATAGCAAACAATTAATCCATCAAATAACTTGGGCGATTGACTTGGAGCATCATTATTCAATATTCACTTGACACACACAGCAAGTGAAGATACAATATGCCGTTTGTCTAATTGCTGGCGATTTGTTTGCCGCAACATTTGAAAGAAGAACTGAACTGAATAAATTGCTGTACCGTATACGTACGAGTATACAGTTGCGGTCAAAATAATAGTTGCAACGCGCTCAACTCGAACATTTTTCCTTTTGCCTTGCGACAGTTCCATAAAATTATCAGCTTTCCAATACAATATTGTATTATTGAACTCATTGAACTGGAAATAAACCAGGTCAGATTTAGTTATATCGATTAACGGGTGCACTTCTTTTAATTTATTTATTTTTTATTACCATTTCAAATTCAGAACTGGAACTGAACTTTTTTTTAGAGAACCAGTTGCAGGTACTGATATTATTTGTTGATATAGTACCATAACGAAATCAAATACAACAACAAATTTGGAATCAATTTATAGCCCTAGCGGGAACCTTTACACCTTGGCAAACAGAACCCAAATAAAATGCCCAAAACAAATATAAAAGGAATAGGTAAACCAAAGAATAAATGTGAAGAAGTTAAGTGAGCGAAAAAACCAATTGAAAGGTGCTCTACAACATTTATATTTCAAATATCTTATGAAGTAGGAGTACTATTATTTTGACCGCAGCTGTGTATGGAATGCCGTGTATGAATATTTTTAACACACACTTTCAACCGCATTTATATTGTTTTCTTTAAATTGTTTTTGTTTTTCTTTTTGTCGCACACACAATACACACTCTTCTCCCTCTCTCTCTCTCGCTATATATCTCTCTCTATCGTTTCGCTGCTACATGTGTTTAAATTGAATATATATATTTGCTTCGAGGCTGCCTCAAAATCCAAGCAAGCGAACAACAATAACCACACACAATGCTCTAAATTGTTTAATGTCGCGACAATGACGAAGCTCCGACTGCCCTGTAAAATTAATGGGACCCCTTTCCCTCCAATCATCCTGATAACTGCCACCCAACCACCACCCGTCTGTCTTCTTCCGCAGCAGGGCGTGTGAACAATTACCAAATCAATTAGTTGCTTCGCATATAATTTTATTAATAGCAACTCATTTACAACAAACATAAGCAACGAAACTTTTAATTCAAATACGTCAGTTGGCGCACATTTATGGAGCATGAGTTCAAACTGAATGTTCAATGCATTCATTTAAATATATCAAAGAAGCTAACAAATAACTGTACCGTTCTATATAAATTGAAATGGATATCTGCACATAGAACGAGGAATTTCCGATCCCATATAGTATAAACACATAAGGATGCAAAAGAAATGAATAATATAAACGTTATATGTACTACTCTTTGACGAAGTATATCTCCCAAACCAGAAAGTAAAAAAATATTATATAATTAATATATTAATTAAAATAGAATTATTTTGTGAAACGTTGAAACAGACAAGAGGATTATGTAACTAAACTATACAATAAAACTCTGATTGGAATGAAATATTTAAGCAATGGAAAAAGCCGCACTGTTTAGTGTTTAAGACTCAATGGATCAGTGGATTAATTATTGTCGACCTGCCAAACAACATAGTTTATCATAAAAATAAAAAAAAAATAACATAATGAGCAGTTGTACATCTTTGATTGACTTTTGTTACAGGCAATTTCAAAAGCAATTCAATGTGGTTGCAATACTCTATCAGTGAATTCCCCGTGCAGACGGTTTTCTAAACGTCGCTTGATTCCAGCGTGCTTATAACGCACAGACTGACATCCTGGCATCCTGACAAACAAAGACACACACACACAGACCCACACAATGTGTATGCACATAATGTGTGTTTGTTTTAGCGCTTCTGTGCACTTCACTGCTGTACGCACAATACAACCCAAACAATAAACGTCGAGCACTCAAAAGGACTGTCATTAATGTAGCTTTTAAATTTGGTGTGGCCAGCTATCAAACTGTGGCAACTATAGACATTACCACCGATTTGTGGTTGCCGTAAATGGGTGTGACCGGACATTTTTTTTTTTATTTTTTTTACTATTATTATCTCCCTCCGGAATTTGGTAATGCTACCTCTTAAATTGAGGGAGTAATATGGTTACGCGATTTTAATGCGCGGAGTGGCTAGGGTAGGCGGCTACGGGTGTGGGCGTGGTTGGAAAATACATAAATGCCGATACCTGAAGCACGTTAGCAGCAATTAACCCTGAAACTTGGTCACTTAACCATTTAAACTATGAAAGAAAATGTGGTGATATTAATTTGCATTTATCGATATTATCGATTTCCTTGTACACATATATATATATATATATATATATATATATATATACATATATTTGTTGAAAATATGTGGTTATATCTATTTGCACTCGATTTATCGATTACGTTTGCTCCTTTGATTTGAACTCTGTGTTTGACGCGGTATATACATATCTATTGTATCCGTATCTAAAAGCAAATATAAAAATAAGAGTAGAAAAAAGCCAAAAAAAAAAAAAAGGAAAAAAATATAATTAATTTTAACCAAAATGGCTATCATTTTATGCGATTACTTTTGTAACTTAAAATGTGCATAAGCCTCATGAATTATGCAATTGATTATCTCATGCATATTGAATTGGTTAATTTGTGCGCTAATCTGCTTGAATGATCAATAACGAAGCTGAAGTGGACAACCGCAACGCGTACGTGACGCTGTACGCTCCACGAGACATCGCCATAGTAATTTCTTCCCTCCCTTTGCATTCCAGCTCTGCCCTCACCTCCCTTCACTCCTCATCTATGTTTTTCTCTGTTACCTCACCGCAGCAGAGTGCCTTTTCTAATTGCAATCAAAATCCTTTTAACTAATAGCAAAATTGTGTTTGCCACGCCCACAACGCCGGTGGCAATTTATGCGCAACAAGCTGCATGTTTTTTTTTCTTCTACTGTTGATGTTGTTGTTGTTATCAAGCATGGCACGTTGCGGCCGCCAGTTGGACATGTCTTCTGGCTGCCAATATAAGGCAAATGCAAAACCAGCTGCAACGACGCAGAACTGACCTGTGAACCAGAACATGTTATGCCAATCAATGCACTTAAAATTAACTCATACAACAATAATTGTGTCAAACCGGAATATTAAAATGATAATAAACACACCTTTTTGAATATAATTATCATCATTAACATTATCACTGCTGAATAGCCATATGCCACAGGTATGAGCTCAGGGCAGGTGAATATGATGTAAGAGGAACATCTGCCAACCTAATAACAACCACACTCTGCCCGAATCTGAGAAGCTTTCAAGGAAGCCATCCTAGGAATATCATAAGACAATTTGTATTTATGTGTGCTATTAGCCGGCCCAGAGAACTGCGCTTCAGCCTCCTCGGCTAAGGGATCGTATTGCAAAAAGCCTGTCAAATGGATTAACATGAGTAGAAAATGTAATTAAGTTCTCCCCTGATGACCTCAAGAAGTCTAGGATAATAATAATAATAATAATAATAATAATGATGATTTATGCGCAGATAAGAAAGCGAAATTAGCTTCATTGTTGTAGTCGTTGCTGATCAACATCAACTGGTAATTATTCGAAACGCTACTAAAAAAAAGTTATTCAATCGAATAAGAAAAAATTTCCCATATTATGTTTGGGATATCGACTTAAAGTGCTCTGGTCGAGCATTAAAAATTAAAGTTTTTAGCCAAGCGAAGTAAAAATATTTAACTTAAAAACAAGTTTGCCCAACCGTTTGCCCAACCGTTTGCCGCTTCAAAGCAAATTCAGGACAAACAGTCAATATACACATATGCACGCATACACACATGCACACAGGCACACAGGCTCACATACACACATACACATATGCACATACTTAGGCTGCATTTTTTACCGGCCCGTGGCAATGGAAAAATCATGTTTGCTTTTAGCTTTGGCCCTGGTCGTGCCCAATATTTGTACAGTTAACTAAGCAGCAGCTGGGTAAGCAGACGGAGCAGGAGTAGCAGGAGGACCACGAGGAGTTAGCATCTCAGCATCAGCATCTGTTTGGGTGTATGTGTGTGTGCGTGTGTGTGTGTTTTTGTGTCGAGCTCATTTTTGTGAATTCAATGTTACAATTTCCGAAACCTAACTAGAAAGAAGCTGTCGACATTGCATTGATACAAAAAAAAAAAAATAGGAAAAAAGGAAAAAAAGCAGATAACTTGTCAAATTGAACGCTTTAGCAGATAGCGTTCTACAGTGCTTATTGCTGAAGTGTAACAAGTAATGTTGAATAATAGAAAATACTTCAAAAAGATTTAAATTGAGTGAAGTGGAAACTTAAGACCTGAGCCATTAAGTAATTACACACACACTCACTGAAAGCACTTCAATTTCAATTGGGATTAAAACATGATCAACTCGACTCGAGTATGTGAACAACAAACAACTGCAACTACTGCGTACAGAGTATATTTCAAATATTTGAAATATTCTTGTGGCGCCACAATCTTTACTTTGCTCCACTGAATATGCACGGCTTTCATTGCTGGTTTTTTTTTTCTCGTTTTAGCTTGTGTTTACTGTACCGTGTGGTCTTGCTTTTTTCGTATTCATTTGGAAACCTATTGCTGGGCTTTGACTCCGTGCCACATATCCTTGCCACATGCGAAGAAGTGAGAGGAAGACAGTAACAAAACAGAATATCATTTGTAGCTAATGCAAAAGAAGCGCTGACCATTCAATATGCGATGGCTAACAGTCGGACCAATTGGTGCACACAGATTTGTTGGTTCGATGAGTGGTTCGGTATGTGGTTCGGTATAATGAGTTGGTATGTGGCTCAATGTGTGGTTCAGTGTGTAGTTTGATGTGAGGTTCGGAAGAGTGAGTCGGTGTGTGGTTCAGTGTGTGGTTCGTTGAATGGTTCATTGTGTGGTTCAGGGAAGCAGCTCGGTGTGTGGTTTGGTTGTGAGGTTTGCTATGCGGTTTGCAATGGTGGTTCGCTGGTCAACATGTGCTGGCCATGACCATGGCAATTTAGTAGAGCGAAATAGGTGGGTATACTTGATATTACATTACATGTCTACTTGTGGAAACATTTTAAGTGCTCGCGTGTTGCATTTAGTTAAGTTAACTTGTTTGTTGTTGCTGCTTCTGTAGTTGTAGCTTTTGACTAATTGCAGTGGGGCTTGCAATTAAATGCAATTGCTATAAGCCACTCTATACACCACTCGCCGTTTATGCCGCGCTCTGACCAGGTTGGCCACATTGCGTGTTTGTGTAGTGAAATGAATTGAGCATGCCTCGAGAGACCCCGCATGATAGAGAGCTGTACTTTATAGACAGCAGCGCCAGTCATTTAACTCAATTGCAACTTGAAATGATGGCATAGCGCAGCCAGCTCGAGGCAACTGTGGCAAATAGAAAAGGTTTGCTTAACTCAACTGCTTGGTAATTGCTCTATGTGCGCTCATTGCTAGAAGAGTCATTGCAATATTTCTATTTCTTAATAATATAATATATTTTCAATGAAATTATGTTCTTAGTTGATCTGATTGCGATATTGTAAACTTGTTAGCGTTTTACAGCAATGCCAATTTGGGTTAACATCAGCATGAAAATATCATATTTGTATATATATTATTTAATTAATTTTATATTTAATATTTAATTAGCACTTCAATTGAAAGTCAATTTCTGGATGTGCTCAAAAGCACAAAGCACTTATATGCCACAATTATATATATATATATATATATATATATATATATATATAGATATATATCTACTATGTATGTGTGTTATATATTTGGAATGTTAAATGTACTATGTGTGTATCTATATGTCTATATGTATATAGTTGTGTATATGCATGTGTGTATGTATGTGTCACATTTCGAATTTATGTTTCATTTATTGGCGTCTGGCAACGTGTTTCCAATAAATTTACGTTGCATGACAAAGAAAGGCCATTGCCATGAATATTCATATTCACACATACATCTGTGTATATATATAATATATATACATGCAAACATGATCACATACGCTTTCATAATTTGAACATTTTCAATGGCAATCATAAATTCTATCAATAGATGCGACCGCCGCGATTCTCGTGCGTCATGGCCAGCCGTCAACTTGTTGCATGTCCCGAACATTTTTTTTAATTAACTTGAGGCCGCTAATTTTATATTCAACGTACAGTTTGCAAAATGCTTCAGACACATCTGAGTGTAAATGTGTGTTTATTGAAGTTTGTGCCACTGAAAATTTGTTGTGGGCGTGACCACTCAACCAATTAACCAACAAACGATCCACAACCGCCCTCAATGAAACAAGCAAAACAAAAACACCTAAAAATAACATGCCAGTTGAAAAGATTTACGATCCATTTGTATATCGTTCAGCGCTTACAATAATATATTGGCAACATTAGCCAACAAAATGTTCTCCACAAAATCCAAATGCGTAGATTTTGTGTTGCACTCAGACAAAAAAAAAATCGCAGAAAACTATAATGTTTTTTATGTGTATGAAAAAAGTTTCCAAATATACAAAAAATTAAATATCCTAAAATTATAAGGGTGTTTTTAAGTATTTTTCATATTTTATTTTCTATCATTATTATATTATTATATCTAACAAGTAGAAATGAAAACCTGTTTTATTAAGAAAAAATTCTTTCTAATCTTCAGAAACACGAAATACAATTTTATTCTATCATCTGCTATTTTAGAGCTAAGCTGTTGTTTTCTTTGGTTAACACTTTCAATAATCGTTAAAGGACTTTGTTGCAACTGCAAATTGATTGGAATGTTGATTTTGAGGTAGCTTGTAATCGGCTCAAGGAATAAATCAAGTTCCATTCAGTATTTCGAATTAACACAACATGAGCCAAAGTCCAATTACAAATCCCATGAAATTTTCAAGGAGGCGGCCAAACAATTTACCTTTGGCATACATCCTGTGGCAGCTGCAACTGCAGCTGTTGACACCTTTTCTAGCACATTGACATGCTAATTGCTGCTGCTGCAGAAGGACTGACTTGTAGCTTAAATGCGGCTTAGTTCACGTCCTGTGTAAATTAAATTGTTGTAAAGTGCAGCTCAACACAGAAGGAAGGAAGAAAAAACTTACTCGCACAAATGTGCTGGCACACACACACATATATATATATATATATATATAATATATATATTCATACATGTGAATATGATTATGTGTTCACACGTAGATATATAGATTCGAATCAGAGAAAGCTAAACAAAACGCCTTAAGTCGCAAAATCGTAGGAGAAGACAGATTCAACATAATCAAAGACCGGAATTGGATGTGGATATCCATGTGAATATGAATGTGTATGTGAATGTGAATGTGAATGTGAATGTGAATACAAAATGATATTGGTATTGGTATTGGGTTGCACTGGGCTTAGTGCGAGCTGAGGTCCTTAGGAAATTTGTCCAACTGTTGCGGAATAAATTGGCATGGAAATGCGAGGCTTAAAGCACCTTTCCTTTTAGACAAGCGCTAAACGCAAACATAGTGAAAGCAAAATGGAAATGATGTATGCATACATTTATATATGTATATATATAGTATATATACAAATATACGAGTAACGACAATATGTTTTCCGGGCTCGTCTCGTCTATGCACTTATTCATTCAGAGCAAAGTGCGGAACATTAACACATCGAGCACAAAACTTACACTGCAACAAATATTATATAATAATAATCATTTTTAATTTATTTGTTCAAAAATTAAAACCACTTATTTCAGTTTCGGTAAGTTTTATGGATTACTTCCAAATTCTGATCGGGATTCAGCTCCATTATGATACTATATAAACTAATAATATCACTATCTCTGATGGGTTTTTCAAAATATTTCGAGTTTCAATTCCGTTTCTGAATTTGTTGCAGTACAGTTTCATACCGTGCTCAAAACATCCATTAAAGTTCCGTCAGCTTAACTAAGTCCTCGTGTCTAACCAACTTAAGAGTGTGCAGTCAGTCGTTAATTAATAGATCATCTTCAAGCAATGTTAGACAATGAATTAGAATGTTGCTTTCAAAAAGTGGCAGCAACAAAATTAATTAATTAGACACTTTCCTGCAAATGAATTCTCAAAATGTGTTGAACGGAACAATTTTTCCAGTGCGCCATCCTCTCGGCAAGTTAAGCGTATTTAAATGAATTAAAAAGTATCTCAGATTCAATCGCAATGTATTATTTCGGTTTGATTACCGAATCGAAAGAGTAACTTTCTAGAATTGTAGTCTTGACAATAAAAGCTCTTACTGTGAATTATATGGATTTATTGTACTTGGACAAGGGCACTTAAATTCACTTGCCATATCAACTCTTCGGGCACCATCATCACACACACACACACACACACATACTCATACACGTGGACGAAAACCTGATCGACAACGTGGCTTGCTAGCTAACCAAAGTTTTCCTGGAATTGTTATTGTTTGTTTTGACACCATACCTCCCTGCCCACCTGCCCACCTGCCCACCTGCCCATCTTCATGTTATGGTGAGTGCTTGAACTAACTCATCCATGTAATTAGTTAATTCAATTTATGTAATTTCATTCTAGAAATTTACAAGCCATAACACGTGGCATGCATGTTGTCGCAGCATTTTCCATCCAATCAAGTTTATTAGCAATTAAACTAATGCCAATTTGGTTTCACACACATGCCACATGCCACTTGCATACGTATTGGTCACGGGACAATCATGATCATTTCGTTTATATTGTAGCAGCTAATTGGATGCACATGTCTTTTAATAAACTAACAACAGAAATGTGTATATATATATATACATATACGAGATAAATCCACAGATTGTATAAGCTATTCACAAGTGATTTTGCTGATTTAATTGCCCTTTGCCAGCCATTTACAATGAATTGTCATTTAGTCAACGATAATGGCTCTTCTCATTATTACCAAAGACTGCAGATCACCAGACATGGATTAGATAAACATTAAGTAAAAATTTCATTGCATTACGGCGTAGATCCAAAGTACCTTTTCCCGTTTTGTCTATTTATTGTTCAAATCGATATTTTCTTTTTCGTTTCATTTACTCGACGCCAATCGATGTGAAACATAATGTTCGCAAAGGGTATTTTTATTTTATCATTCAGTTTGTAACGCTATATATATATATATATATATATATTCTAAATCAGCATCACAAGCCGAGTTGATATAGCTTAGACCCTCAATATTAAAGCTGCTTACATCGCTCCATATTCAAAACAGGTGACATTGTGGTTGAATGCCCCATCGCGTTGCAGTCGCATAATGTTAACATGTCACATCTCTGTTAGGCATATGTAGACCATTCCCACCTAATGAGAAACACTGGCCAAAGCATTACCAGGAGTGCGAGGCAATTGGTCCGATAATGGAAACAATTACAAAAAAATTACTTCGAGTTTAGCCTGAATAAATGCTCGATTTGTATACAAACATATGATGAATATGGGTATTCATGAGTGGGTAAATTGCTTTTCGTGTGTAACATTCTGCTAAGATGGCCCTGCTTTGTTGTTGATATTCTCAACAACTTAATTGTTTTTTTAGGCATTTTAAATGCGCCCTTTGGTCAATGAATATTCTGATTGAAGTGTTTGCCTTGGCTTGTGGCTGGGCAGCTGCTGGCCAAAAGTGTCGTGTGGCACGCTTAAGTCGCATGTCTCCATGGAGACTTAAGACAAATTTTTTCTTTGATATCCGATCCATCTTCATTATCTTTCATTACGCTGCCTACGGGAATAAGTAGGGGAAAGGGAGCGGAAACGGGAACTTGCTGCCGTTGCGGTACGTTAAATTTTTCTGAGCAAAAAGGAGCAGCCCAAGACACTTAAGTGCGTGTGGGTGTATTTGTGTGTGTGTATGTGTGTGTGTGTAGTTGTTTGTGTAGGTGTTTTTGTGCGTGGGTATATACAAGTACCTTCATTCTTATGTATTTGCCATTCACTCTTTGCTTTCTGCTTCATTTGCGTTACAAACACCTTATCGCAAATTTTTTGGGCTCGACACGTTTTTGCTTTTCTAAGAACGTTTTTCTTCGTTTTTTTCCCCCTCAGCCCCGGCCTTTGCCCACCTTCTTGCTAAAATTCCCTCGCACGCCCACGCCCACCTGTGCCTGTAGTCCACAGCTCTAAGCGGATTTGGCAAGTTGGGATGGCGTCTAAATGAAATCGGCCGGCGGCTGCAGCTGTCGCCCATATTCGGTACAATGACATCATTGAAATTTTGTAAAAAATCACTTTTTGCACAGAGCACACACAGGCTGAAGACAGGCGAGAATGTACAGGATGACAGGATGACAGGACGCCGGGATGCGAGGGATGGCAAGTTGGCAAGATGCCGGCACACTTTCTTACCACTTGAAGCGCCTGCTAAGCGCTTAATGATGCTTATTTGGTCACAGCATCAGCACCACGGTGATTCACCTGCACCTTATCGCCTCACTACAAATATGGCAGCCGTATTAGTTTGACGGTAACCAGCAAAAGAAATTGTTTCAAATTAATCTGCCTGTGAAAGCGCACAAATACCAGTGCAGAAATTAGAGGCCGCATCCAATACCCTACACGTTAATGGCACTTTTAATTTTTGTTATGGTACCCCCTTGTGTATGTATGCGTATAAATACAAATTAGAATTAAAGAGAGAGAAATAATGGTGAAACAACATCTCCAGTTGTCTCTATGCGCAGCAATAAGAATTTCATTTCTCTTTTTTCTCACACTTTACAAAGGACAAAGGCAAACATATAAGGCGCGGCTCATCCTCTCTTTTGGATTTTATATCTTTTTCAATTTTATTAGGCGTCCCCATATTAATTGTGTAAATCAGTGGCTTAACTTCCAATGCGTTGAAGAAGATGGGGCCGATTACGAACTTGAGCCATGAGCCAAATTATTACTCGGACTCTCTTAAGCTGCTTTCAGCAATATGTCTTTTCGCATATATATACATATATATATATATATATATGTAGGCATATACATATATAATGTATGCACATACATATATAATGAGAGGAATAACGCAATTTGTCACCTCCGTTTACAGCAGCAACTTCCAAGTAGACAAGTATTCTCCTGTTTACAATTGTGTCAGTATTTTCTTTGAATTTTCCTCAACTTTTTAAGCACACTTGATGCTCGTTTTCATACGTCTTCAGTAAAGAAAATAACAAAATGTTACACCTGTATTTTTTTGTTGTTTTTTTTTTTTATTTTTTCCTTGACTTTGCACTAAGTAGTTTTGCTGTGTTTGCTGCCGCACAAAATGTAACAATTTTCAATTAATTTCCATCCAGCGAACTCTGCACAAAATTCTGTGCAAATAAGAGTGCTATAGTCGGGGGTTTACGACTACGAGATACCCTGTATCCAGCCTTAAAAACACACACAGATCAACTCAGCTACTGATTCGGATCACATTTTTAATGGGACAACTTTGAAAGTCCTTTTTCAGCATCGTTTCTAAACTATGGTTATATGTGGAAGAGCATTTAATGCTCACAAAATCCTTGCAAATCTCTTATTGCTATTAATTTTCTTATTTTCATTTATACTTTTTGGTAGCCAAATTATGCATGGCAACCAAAGCGAACAATGCTAAAATGCTTTAATCCTATTGACGTTTAATCAAGCTCGAGCCAGGACTTGCCAGCGCAGAAGGGCAAAGGAACAGTGGAAAACCGGAAAAGCGGGACAGACAAAAGCCGCGCGCGTTGGCAATTACAAAACGTTTTGCATTTTGTGCTGTTGTATTTTCAATTGGCCCTGCTCTGCTATGAATTTACATTTCGTCGCCCGTTATTTACCTGTTACCTGTTGCCCTCGCCTCGCGCTCTATCGCTCTCTCTACACACACACACACACACACATCTCGCCCACTTCTTTGCCACAAGGCAAATCAAAGGCAAAGACTGCGACAACGACAGCAAATGAAACTGATACAGCGAGGCAGCCAGACCAAAACCAAAACCAACAACACACTTATGGGAACGGAAGGCGAAGCAGAATTATTTAAAGCGCTTAATAAATAATCACATTTGCATTTTCACTTGTTGATTTTGGCCAGGGCCAAGTGGCACTGGAAAGTTTTTCTGCCTTACTGATTTCGCCAGCGTTTCTGCTGACTTGTTGTTCAGACAACACACAAACGCAAATACAAAGGCAAACAGAGATAAAGTTAAAGAAGAGTCCTTGAAAAGTGCGCGCTCAGCAAAGGCTGCTGGCGGCAGACATTGACATCAACATCAACATCGAAATTAGCTTCAGTCTGCCCCACCCACTCCACACCACTCCACCCCCACCACCAACTAGCACCATTCATGGACCACGGACCATACAAAATGCACTCAGCGTTTTGTGCGTTGTCATTGGAAGCTAAATAAATTGAAATTAGACGTTGTCAGCACAAAAGCCAAAAGTGGCAAAAGGCAACCAAGAACAGGCAGAATTAGGAGAAGTAGAAGTAGAAAGAGAGAAAGTGATTGTGAAAGTAGTAGTATTAGTATTCGTAGTAGGAGCCACAACAACATTGCCTGAGAGCCTTTATTGGGCGTGACGTAAGACAGCAACATTTGCTTATTGTTTTTGTTGTTGTTGTTGTTGTTGTGGTTATTGTTGTTGTTCTTGTTGCTGTAGCTGTTGTTGTTGCTGTGTGTTCTTGTTGGTGCTTTGTTGTCACATGCTGACCCGCAGCCAGCTTGGGGGTTAGCTTGACTAGTTGCTTCAATAACTTTGTTATCGAACCGCACTAGCATTAGTACACTTAGAAAAACAAAAAGTCGATCTGAAATGTGGAATTTCATATTCATATTTTCATATTTCTCGCTCCAACTTGAGCTTACATTTTCTACAACAGAAGGTTAAATCTTTCTAAAATCCAATGTGTTAATTTCCTAATTTCAAACTAGATTTTTCTATTCGTTGAAAAGATAATTTCTAAATTTCAAAATTCACTAAATTTTTGTAAGCACATTAATTTCGGGATTTTACTAGGTTTTTATTATTTATATCAATTTTGAATAATAAAATCATCATTGCATTTCCCCTATTTTTTGTGATTTTAATTATTTTTCACAAACCTATAAAATATTTTTTAAAAATAGGAGGAAATATATATTTATGGGTTTGTCGATTTAGTGTGAGCGTTTCTATTTTTACGAACGATTTTTCAAAAAAAGTTCCGTTAAAAATTTTTTCTAGAAATAACTTAATGAACGGGCACGAATTCCCACTGGATTAAAACAAAAAAAAAAAAACAAATTAAATAAATTGAATTATAAAAAGAGATCAGCAAAGAAACACAATTTTTTCTGAAAATGTCGGCATCACCGTAATCACATTTCATATTTCAAATGTGGTTGCCCGAGCAATTGATTGCAGGTCCTGTTGCTGCTGCTGACGCTGCTGTGGGCGCCATTCTCTACGTGTCTGCCTCCTTTTGCCGTTGCGGTACGTGTACCCCATGTAAATGGAAACCAGCAACTAATTGCAGCAAAAAACACGACATACAGACGGGCAGACTGTCGCCCGCAACATGTGACAAATTACACCAATATTGTGCAGCACTTCAACATTGAATACATGATGCAACTGGTAAATACAAATTCAAATTGCAACTGTCAACAAATTGAGTGCACTTTCCCATTTCAATATTTCTCAATAACGCAAAATATAAGTGTGCGCACCACTTTCATATATTTGTTTATGCGATTAAGTGCAAACTGCAAAAACTGAATATATCAAACATTTACTTTATATTTTGAATTCAATTCGACTTTATTAACGTATAAATATCTGCAACACGTCAGCGAAAAATGTGCTCAATTTGCATTTTAAGACTTTCAATTGGTTAACAGCTGTTACTAACTTTTTTATTACGACTTTCAAAAGCAAAGCTGCTGCGAAAAATTTAATCACTTTTGCTTACATAAGAGAATACAAATTTATGGAATCTTATAGCCTGATTTAATAATCAACATTTTTTCGTATTTGTTGTATTTTTTTTGCGATATTGATGAAGACTATACATACATTTATACTTTATGGGGTCGGAGAAGTTTTATTGAATGTGCTACAAGCTACACGAAAAAATCTGTTATGCTAAAGATCGATTCATGTAACAACTAAAATTTACAATTTCTTAATTTGAAAAAGGAAAAGAGAATAATACGTAAATCAATAAAAAATGTGCTTTAAGCGAAATTACTCTTTGCCTCTCCATATCTTTCTCTCTCTCTCTTTCTCTGTCTCTGTCTATGACGTCTTCTATATCATCAATCAAAGTTTGCCAAAGAAGATACGAACTGTTTGAGCCGGGCAATTACTACTACTGCGGACTTCTTACCAGCTTCCCAATTAGTGGCAGGCCAAGTGGAAAGTTTCGTAAGCAGTTAAAGTTGGCCTTAATCAGCTTTGTGCAGCGAATAGTTAAACGTTAGTTAAGTGTTCTTCAATGGCAATGGGATAGAAGTGATTAAATACGGCGCACATGTGTACCATATATGTCTGTGTAGGGTGGGACAGCTAACTATTATGGATGAGGGGGGAAGGGGTTGATAGAGCTGGTCGAAGCGCATTAAACGATTTATGTATATTCGGAAGCGCATTAAATTGCGGTTAACTAGTGACGTTATTGGCCAAAGAACAGCTGCAACACCTGTCGCATAAATTTCCAAAGTATTTCGCTTGCTCATCCTCATCACTCGCTGTCTCTCTCTCTCTCTTTTTATCCCCCCTCTCTATCTCAGTCTCTCTCTCTCTCTCTCTCTCACTCACTTTTCTAATGTATCAGTCCACGTCCACGCACAGCTTATGCGGGCTTTGTTTTTGAATAGATTTATTCCCAATATGCGCAGCATTCGCCGGTAATTTTGGCCATCCATGAACATCTCCCCAAGCCCATCGACCATCGACCATCGACCACCGACCATCGTCGTCGTCGTCGTCGTTATGGTCATCAATTCGGCCAGCAAAAGCCAAACATTAAATCACTTAAAATGCCAGCGGCAAGCCTGGACAAACAGCAGCAGCAACAGAAGCATCAGCAACAAAGGTACCTTCTGGCCCGTCTCGCCTTGTGGTCCATTGAGGTTTGTGTCCCGCCAAGAACTTTAGAAATTTCAACCGCAGAGTGAAGCAGCACCCAAGCACCCAAAAATCCAACCACTCATTCCCCGTCTCTGGGAATGCCATGCCACCAACCAGTAGCAGTTTCTACCATCGCAATTCCTTCCAAATTCCACGAGACTGCGTCTGTCCTTCAAGATTTTTGACACTGCCATGGCGTTGTCATAATAGTAATAATATTAATAAATAAAAATAATAATAATAAGCATTTTTTTTCGCATTTCCTTTCTATTGGCTTTCTTAAAGACCCTGTAAAAATTGGCGTTGGTCACGTTAACTGCTTATGCCCTTTCAAACTAAGTTGGCTGAAATTTTCAGTCTATAAATTAGCTTTAAGAAAAATTAAAGAAATATAAATATAAAAAATACATAAAATGCCAATAGAGTAATTTTCCTTGCCCAAGAAATGTATATATACAAGCTGCGTATGTTCAGCTGACTATCTCAAAAGGGAGGAGGGCGTGGAGAATTTTAATTTGTCCATATATTTTAATCTATGTAATGTTGAGATGTACGGTGGGCAGCTGCCCCTCTCCAGCTATCTGCGTACGCTTTTGTATATTTATTTATGTATATTTATACACATACATTCTATATTTATATGTATATATAATCCCCCACTTTGCCGACGCCCTTCTTACAGGGTATTATTTAACTGCAACATGCTTGACTTTAAGCACTTGAAGTTGTTTTCATTTGAGGAGAGAGCAGCATACTCAACATTTTCACGCGTTTTTCACAAACACACACACACACACACACACACAAAGCCACACACACAGTCTGCTTTGTCTGGGACTCGCTCGGTTGTATGCAAATAATTGCCGAGTGTTTCCATCTAGTCAGCTTATAATTGTTGTTGTTGGCTGTTGATGTTTGCATAGGCTGTCCGGCATTCTGTTTTAATAAGCCAATGCCAGGGCAGACATTAAATTTGGGGGCGTGGCAGCATCCACAGAGCTGTATGTGCGACTTTGGGGCGGAGGCTAATGCCGAAGTCGGAGGTAATTTAAACAATGAACTGCCATGCCCATTAATATTACTTTAGACCACTCACAAAACTTTAACAGAACGTTGTTTCCGTTGTTAGTGTTGTTGTTGTTTTTAAATTTTCTTAAAAATTAAATTCAGCATTTGAGTTTAACAACCAAGCCTACAAATATCAGCAACACAGCAAAGCCAATGCCATATTAACTATCGACATCGTTGATCGGTTTAATAATTTAATTAATTAGAAACCAATGAGGAAGCAGAGCCCAAGAAGAAAGCAGGCAGTGCTCAAAGAGAGGACAGATCTCAAAGCCGAATCTAAGCCAAAGACGGGAGCAGAGTCAAAGCTGTCAATGCTGGATAAAGACCTCCACCTGCAGCATCCAGAGTCAAACGCTTGCGGTCGAAAACAATATACATTGTGGTTGCATGCCGCGCTCTTGTTGCATTCGTAGCACTTAACTATCGAGAACAAAACACAACAAAAAGAAAATAATAATTCAAATGGTGTTGGATTATTTAATTTTCAGTTCTTCCGTTTTTTTCATGATTTTTGTCATGTTTTGTGTGTTCGACTTTCAAGAAATCTTGCTTATAGAAATATCTATTATTTTTAGCTAGCTTTAACTAGTTGAAGTCCTAATTCAAACTTTAACGCCATTTGCAATTTAATTTAATTGAATTTTCGACTTACTGGCAATATAATAATAATAATAGCCTTTAATCTCTAGATACTATTTCAGCATAATTTAATATCCAAACTAATGAAACGACCTTATCTCACTCTCTCTCTCTCTCTCTCTCTCTCTCTCTCTCTTTTGGTGTCTATGTGAATGAATAAAACCCATAACAATAATAATAATAACGCTCATTAGGCGGTCCACTTAAAGTTAGTAAAACCTTAATCTCAATTTTGACAAGTTTCCTTTTTCGTTCATTTTTTTTTTTTTTTTTTGTTATTTTTGTGGCCAACAACAAAAATCAGTGGAAAAAAGAAGAAAAGAAAGTAAAAAGCAAAGAAACCAAAATCAGGCCAAAAGCGACGACGTCAAATAGTGCAAAGCAAATGTTTTATATTAGGTGGCAGCTGCCGGCAGGGGGCGCCACTAATGAGGCCCTTGGGGAACATATTAAACTTGAGGGGCAGCAACAACATAAATAAAAGGGAGGCGTGGGGCGTGAGAGGGTGGTAGATAATGCCAAAGGATGGGAATCAAGTATTGCACAGATTCGCCAGGACACATATGTTGTTGTGGTGGTAGTTGCTGGTGTGCAGTTGTTGTTGTTGTTGTTGTTGTTGTCACTGTTGTTATCACCCTAATGCAAAATGGGCAACTTTGCCAGTGCCAAACAACGCAACAACTTTTTAATTTAAAGCACAACAACGACAGCAATAAGAAACGAAGAAGAAGAAATTAAGTTTGAACGCTATAGTCGCATGCGCTCGACTAGCAAATACCCTAAAGATAAGACTTTTCCAATCATAGGTCACATACATATATAGAAAATCATGCTATGAAACATGATTATACGATTTTCTCTATTGTTGCTTAGTCGATCTTTATGCAATTTTAATTAGATTAAAAAGATATATCCCTAAAAGTGTGACTTTTATTGCAATCAGTAATGAATGTTAAAAGTTGTCAATGATATGAGATAAAGTTGATGGTATACAAGAACTTACATTCCAAATTTGATGTCTCTAACCCTTAAGACCTCTGAGATTGACTTGTTCATGCAGACGGACAGACACATACGGTTAAATCGACTTGGTTACTGATGCTAATCAAGAACATATATATACTGTAAGGGTATGGATATGCTTGCTTCTGTCCGTTACATAATTTAGCCCAATTGTATTATACCCAATTTGGCCACTTGCTTGGATTCAGGGTGTAGAAATAAAAGGAGCAAGAACCGAGAAAAGAAAGTAAAAACTGTGAAGACAAATCACGGCGACCCCTAAAACAAACTTTGCCACGCACTCAACTCAACTGACTCTCGGAATTAAAGCAATAATAACTTTGTTAAAACAAAAAAATATAAATAAACCCAGGAGAAAAAACTTTTAGGCAACATTTTCCACTTTCCTGTCATGTTTTCTTCTGTCCTGCCAGGCAGCTGTATGTTACGGCTTTGTAGTTGTGTGTGTCTGTGTGTGAATTATGCTCCCACAAACAAATAGCAGAGTTTTCTTAAAAAAGTCATGAATCAAACGAAAACCAAAATTTTTAATAAATTAATAGAGCATAAAGTTCAAGTTACTTTCTACAGTTCAGGGTCACAAGTACTTAGTATTATTTATGGGGATTTAATAACTTTATTAAAACCATATATATATATATATATATATTTATATTTTGATGTCTATTTCTTAGTATATCGAAGACAGAATTCATCGCTCCAAGATAGTTGTATTCTTAATAGTTTTAACAATGCCATACCATATCCATGTCGTCTCAAACCAAATTGTAAGTGCTGTAATTCCAACATGGAATTCATGGAAATTATCAACAGCTTAGATCATGAATATATAATTAGTGTTTGCCAATTCACAAATTCATTGCAATGGCGCATCTAACAAGCACAAGTGATTTAATGCCAACATTATTACATTGTACCAAAATATGGGCACACACGCATGAGCGTGTCCTGTTCTACATTGTGCCTTAAGCATTCAGGTATCTATCTCCGTTGATTACAATTAATGGCGCCAATTTGTTGTTGCTGCTGCTGCTGCGCTTTATATAATAAGCATGAGGAAGGGGGACAACCAACAGAAGGGGACAGAAACAGCAGCGATATTGGGTTATTGCTCAAGACAAAAGAGCGGTTGGCATAAAAAGGACAAGACGAGCCCAGCTAAGACAAGAATGAAAGTGGAAAGCAAAACGACAATGGCTGGCAACGGCATCGTAAAACGCGACCATCAAACGAGCACCAAAAAACAAACACCAACAAAAAATGGAATGGCAAGGAATGGAAAAGAAAACGAAGACGCGCACAAAAAAAATGCCGGGCTTTGTCTTCTGTGTGTGTGCGTGTGCGTGTGTGTGTGTGTGTGTATGTGTGTGCGTGTGTATGCGTGTGTGTTCGACTGTCTTATATGAGTGGATGGGTGGATTTTGATGTAACTGGATGAGCACGGTCCTTAAACGTATATTGGAATATTTGGGTTTCTGCCTGATAAAGATTAAGCGGCAGCAGCAGCAGCAGCAGCAGTGAAAAGTCTGCACAAAAAGCGCTCAACTCGAAAGCAGCACAAAATGCTCAAAGTTGCAGCTCAACTCGAGTAATAAAAAAGAGAGAGAGAGAGAGAGAGAGAAAGAGAGAGGGAGAGAGAGAGGGAGAGTGAGAGGGAGAGTATGTGGCTGAGTGACTTTGTGGCCAGCAACTCAAATAGTTATGAGAAGCCATCGAAAGCAATCATTTCATATTGCCTCGATGTATGCAACATTTATCAATGAAACTGTTATAAATGCCAAACAAGATCACTGTAAGCAATAATTTATTTTTTTTTTTTATAATAAAATAATAAAATGAACTTGAACATTAAATAAATGAGAAAAAATGATATTTGAAATCGTTGGAAAAGTGACCAAATAAATTCTCGTCTGCGAGTCGTGTCACGTGAGGACAAATTCGTGAGTTCGGCCTCAGCTCAGCTTGGCTCCAAGTGCTCACGTGCGCTCTATCTCTCTTTCTCTCTCGCTCACTCACTCAGTTGCTCTCTCTCTCTCTCTCTCCCTGTCTCTCTATCCTGCGCAGGCGCATTGCTTGCCAGGCGGCATAAGCAATAAAATTCAATAAATTGTTTGCCGACAATTTTTGTTTTTGCTTTCTGTTCTTTGTTACTGTTAAACGTAACAATTGCCATTGATGTTGTTGTTGTTGTTGTTGTTGCTGCTGTTGTTATTGTTGTTGTTGCTCAATGAGCGAGGAGCTGAGGAACAACAGCTGCCGGCCCCTGTGCATATGCAATATATTATTTGTTTGCCACTTGAGTGGCAAAAAAAAACAACAACATCGGAAACGTTAATTGCCGGCCGTTGTTGGTTTTGTTGTTGTTTGCTTGCAGCTGTTGTTGTTGTTGTTATTGTTGTAGTTGGCGTATTTTGAAGTTTTTATATTGGTGTTGGTGTTCAAGGAGGTCACTTACCTTTTGGTCTGACGAGGTGCTCTTAACTGCTGCTGCTGGTGCTGCTGCTGCTACTGCTACTGCTACTGCTGCTGCCACTGCACTTTATCATCATCATCATCATCATCATCATCATTGAAATAACAACGAGTGTTGTTGCTGTTGTTGCGTGTTGCGTGTTGCCTGCCGGTCTCTCATAAATTTTTGCACACCGCTTTTTGAATTTAAATATATATTTAGATATATTTTTAATTTAAATTTGTGCATATGTATATTTATAGATGTATATACATATACATACATACATATATCTTATTAATTACTACTTCTCGCAATTTTCCTTCTTTTTTATTTGTATTATTATTATTATTATTATTATTATTGTATTTTTGATTAACATTTAACATTTGGCCCGCGCTCATCATTTAAGGCAGCGTTCTTTTTAAATAATTTTCACAACATTTTTACGCGCACACAGCAAAAAAAAAATAAAAATATATTAACACCGAACAAAAAACCAAAAAAAAAAAAGTCAAATATTTTTCTCAGTTGACCAGCATTTATTTATTTGCCGTCTTTCTCTTTGGACTGTTTTTTTTTTTAGTTTGTTTTTTTTTTCAACGAAATTATTTCAAAATTGTTCTCGCAGCCAAGGCAACAAAACAATGTTAGCCGCACATGGCCTAGGACGACGCTGCGGTTGCCTGCACTGATTCTCAACACGGATGCTTTGTAGAGTTGACGTCGCTGCCACTGCCGGTGGTGCTGCTACTGCTACTGCTACTGCTGCTTTTGCTTCTGCTTTCGCAGTTGTTGTTGCTGTTTGTTTTGGCTGCTGCTGCGTCTGCTGCTGCTGCTGCTGCTTGTGTAGCTTAAGCTGCGGCTGTAGCTGTAACTGTAGTTATACCCGTTGTCATTGTAGTTGTTGTTTCTGCTGCTGTGCTCGATTTGTTCTCTTGTAAAAGGCTCCTCTCAAATTGTCGCCGCTCCATGCGCCCCATTTATATATATTTTATATATATATATATATATATATATTTTTTTTTTTTTTTTGTATTTTGCGCTTTTGCCAGCATTTCCTGTAACGGCGACGTCATCGAATTACAGCGAGGCGCAAGCGCCTCGCATTTCTCTCAACTCAACTCAACGCAACGCAACTCAACTCAACTCAATTCAACTCATATAAACCCATCTCAACTCAGCATTGAGTTTAACTCAAAGCTTTAACTCACCTCGGCCGTTGTTTATCAGCTGCGGCGCTGCTACCGTAATTGCTGCTGCTGTTGCTGCGATTGCCGCTTTAGCCGCTTATCGCACTGATTTGTGATTACCTTTTTACTTTTTGCCTCTTATTATTTGTATTTATTTTTTAGCACAACACACAGTAAAAAAAAAATAAGTAAAAATGACAACAAGAACAGCAACAAAATAATAAATATATATTTATATATATATATACATATATATATATATATTAATTTTTTTTTTTTTTTTTGATTTCCTTTCTTTTTTCACATAATTTTTCAATCAGCGTTTGCTCAGCGTAACTTATGCGCGCTTATCAGCCACTGACTGGGCCACACACACACACACACAATCGCTAATCGTAATTGAAATCAATCAACGATCGAAAGCGTTTTTTTTTTCTTTTGGTTTTTTTTTTATTGTAAGTTTGCGTCGTGCAGAGAAATCAACAACTCTTTAAAAAGATAATCTTCTTATCGCCTTTTAGCATAATTCAAGCGTTGCCAAGGGATCGTGGGGTATGCCGTTTTGGGGGGTGGTCGGGGATGCAGGAAGTTAAGTTTTGGTACACATTTTGAGCCAACAGAAACAATAGCTGCTCTGAGTTGTGATCGCTGCAAACGAATTGCTGAAGCAGAACGCGACGGCAAATGAACTGACTTAGCTGGCCGCTGGTCTGGTTCGGACCGCACGAATTGGAAACTGAATTGGAAATAGAAAACCCATTGAGACGGCCGGCCCAATCACAAAACAGAATCAGAATCAGAAACAGCAGCAGCAGCAGCAGCAATCCACAACAACAACAAGAGCAACATTCGTATGTGTGCTTTTTCTGTTGAACACAGAGACGAAAGCGATTTTAATCACATACGCAAAATGAAGCAAATTTCAAATGAAAAACAATGCCGAACAAAACCCGAACCAAAACCGAACCAAATCGGAACCGAACCGAACCATGCCCTGCCATGCCGCACCCAGCAGAAACAACACGGAGCAGCAAAATTGTCGAGCGACGGCATCGAGCGCATCAAATTGAAACGATCAACGGTTCGGTATTGAGATTCGAATTCAGATTCGAATTCGAATGATGATTCAGTTAATTCGACACTTGAATGCCCTGCAAAGCAACAGGAAACGTTCAAGAATCATAAGTCCCAACTCAACAACTAGTTTTTAACTACTTCTAAACATCTTGAATACTGGTTTGAATATTTTTCGAAGTGCTTTCACTTAATTTGAAATGCAGAATTACATAGTTTTCAAATAGAAACTACTTTTCAATTGACTTTTAACAATAAGAACTTTTTGACTGCTTGATAAGGTATAGTTTTCACGACCCCATAGTAAAAATGACTGAAATAATTTATTCTTCGCACAATATATTAACTTTATGATGACTAATCAAATCGTATCTTTAAGCAATTATCAATACTAAATATTGCTAAATTAAGTTTAATTGTTGAATCGAATAGAATCAAATCGAATCATTAACACCAAATAGATTTCAGCTTAGCTTTATTAACAATGCTTCTGATATCTGTTTATAAATAATATGATGATTTAGTTAACGGGTTGCTTAACTACAATAAATCAAATTATTTATTTTTAACACTTTTTTGACTACACGCTAATAACTTTTATTTGCCATTCCTTTCATAATTATTATCTACGAAGCAGCCAAAGCTCTCTGAAACCGATGCGACCCGCAAAATTTTGTTATTATAGCGCAGATGCCGTTGCTCGATTGCGATCAATCTGATGCTGCTGCTTTTGCTGTTGCTGCTGCTGCTGCTGCTGATGTTGCTGCTGCTGCTGCTGCTGTTGCTGCTACTGATGTTGATGTTGATCACGCTCTGATATTGAATGCATTTGAATGTATGCAAATATGTATGTATAATGTATAGATGTGTGTATGTGTGAGTATGCTGCGGTTGCTGTTGTTGTTGCTATTGTTGACTGTTGGTTTGCACATTGCTTATTAGCCAGCAGCGGCACGAAGCGATCGACAACATTATACTTTTCTATATATGAAAATAAATATATATCGTTTTTATTTATTTTGGAATAGGCAAATGAAATTGATCGATGCTCGTGCATGCTGTTGTCGCCATTGTTATTGTTGTTTGTTATTATAATTACAATCAAAGTGAAGCGACTGCGACGGCAACAGCGTCAGCGACGTTGTCAGCGCCGTTGTCACAGCAATAATAACAACAACAGCAACAACAACATCAACAACAGGAACGCTGACGTCGATAGAATAACGGAACCAAACAAACAAACAAACAAACAGACAGACAGACAGACAGACTAACAAACCGAACCGAACCGAACCGCACCGCACCGCCGGGTGGTCGTCGATCCAATCGCAATGTGGGAAGAATACTGCGTCGCCGTCGCAACTCAGCTGCGAACTGTAACTGCGAACATAACGCTGCGCCAACTACGTTCGCATCGCATCGGTGTCGGTGTCGGTGTCGGTGTTGGTGTTGGTGTCGGCGTCGATGTCGCTGCTGCGACGTTAACGATTTTCAAATAGCGCATCGCACATGAAGCAACCATTCCACCCCCCTCCACCACTCCACGGCCCAACCACTTCCACAACCGCTGCGAGCTACAAACAATTGGCGAAATTGAACGCGAGCCGTTTGTGTCGTCATTAGCTACGTCGACGTCGACGTCGTCGTCGGCATTTGTTTGTTGTTGCTGTTGTTGTCGGTCGGCATTGGGCACGTCTGCTTGGAACGCTTATCAGATAGCACTCGCAGCAGCAGCAGCAGCAGCAACAGACAGCGCAAAATTCTACAGCTGTGATAGCGTAATGGCCTTCTCCCGGTTAGCGATATCAATTGCAACTGACCCAGTCTCCCATATCCCCAATCGGTTATTAGTTATCTACAACTGGTTGCTATCAATAAAGTTTCCAACAAAAAAATTAACAAAATAAATAAAAATTTAGATTTCTTTTCCACATTTTGTTACATTAGTCACACGAGTAATAAAAACTGAAAAAATAAAATAAAAATATCTTTTGCCATCTGTACAAATAAATTCCAGCTGACTGATTAAGGACCAAGGCTCCTCCTAATCGTAAGTGCTATGTTAGTGCTACGGTGATAAGTTGAACTGTTGCCTCATTATAGTCTCAATGAAAGTGCATCAGTACACTTCCAGTGCGGAAATTCAATCCACAAGTTGACATAAAATACGAATATGATGTTTAGATACCCATCATAAACAGAGAGTAAAATTTTAGACGATTGGAACCGATGGAAACTAATGGAATTTATTATTCTGGTAAACAAACAAAAATGTGCCACCATAATGAAAACAGAAGATGGAATTACAAGCTGATTCGACTATAAACCCTTCTTAATTAAATTTTGGAAATTGTACAATTTATATTAATTAATTGTTTTCTTATTAATTTTGCAAACACAAATAACTTGAAAGGGAATTAGCTGTTTATTTTTTTAACCAAGCAATAATTTCACCAATCACACATTTCCGAGAACAGAGACTAATAATGAATTCTCGAAATGCAAAAGAAATTTGTGAAATGTGTATGAAATGTTGGACAAAGTGGGATCCGTCTATTAGTTTGTTAAAAGGTATTTTGATTGGGCTTTGATTCAAAAGAAAGTCGCATACCACACACATTGACTCAAAGAGAATAAACATCAATAATAATATGAATGGCAATAATAATAGTTATAATAATAATGCTGATTATCGCATGCAAATTCATAATCTGCTCGCTGTTTGCTTATTTTGGGCAGCGTTCATCAATTAGCTGTTAATTTTTGATTTGCATTCGGTAGTCGTTAGTTATATGCGATACATACACACACACACACACGCACACGCACACAGACACTGGACATATGTTGATGATATATGCACTAAATATTCTGTTGTCGTTGTGAACTAAATGCGTCAATTAAATAACAAAAAATATACAAAAGCTCACAGCTACTCGGGCCTTAGATACAAAGATACATGTGTATTAGATACACCCACACCTGCTGCAGATACACGCGCTTACGTGTTTGTGTGTGTGTGTGTGTGTGTGTGTGTATAGAAATTATTAATAAATTATGATTTTGGATGACACTATAAATCGCGCGCACACACACACACACACACACACACACACACACACACACGTATTGTATGTGTGTGTGTGTGTGTGCTGCTAATCAACAGCGCGTTTACTGATTTAAAACAACAACAAAAACAACAAAGGCAGCAACAAGTCGAACATTGGAACGATCTCGCAAATCCAATATCAGACAGTCACATGCACGACTGAATCTATATCCATCCCATCTAAGTATGTCTATCTGTGTGTGTGTGAGTGTGTGAGGTGTGTGTTGTGTGGTTTCAGTTCAGTCGGTGCCTATAAGTAACCCATAATCTGTATATGCACAATGTGTGCGCTATTTTTGAAATCTTTAATTTAATTTATTCGTCGCTTTTCAAATTTTTATTAGCACTTTAATGACATTTCGCTGATTTTGGCGCATTGAGTGCTGCCCCCCTACACACACGGGGACATGTAGGACCATCTACCGCCCCGCCCACCTCTTCACCACCCTTTTGTCATATGACAACTAACCCTATTCCAAGTCCATTGCCTGTCCGGCCTGTTACGTGGCTCATTAAGAATTTTTAGTTTTTAATTGACGATCTGCGACTGCGAAAAAATAAATTAATAAATAAATTGATGAAAACAACAACAACAAAACACAACAACGACAACGACAATCGCACACAAGACAACTAAAGAAAATAAAAATGGCAAGCGAATAGATTTCGTTTTATATTTTCAATATTATAATTTTCTAAATGAGCCAAAAAGATGTCAGGGGCTAAGAATTGGAATGCGAAAGCAATGTTGACAGCAAGTCGAACTATTATGTGTGTGTGTGTGTGTGTGTGTGTGTGTGTGTGTGTGTGGGTGTGTGTGGAAGGGGTGCAAATTGTTGGCCAAGACACAACATGAAGGTGATTCGATAACTAACAGACTTACACACACACACACACACATACAAACACACATAAAATGCCCATCAAAAATCGGAAGATAATGTATCTCATCGCATAATTGAATATAAGAACGGAATGTTGTTTGAGTGTTGAGTACACTCATGGGCATTCATACTCACACTCATTAGCTAATTGAAGTTACAACTTGCCTCAGAACTTTTAAATACATTTTTCGATAACACTATCAACATGAAAATGTGTCAAATGAAATTATGTGATTCTAATGCATTTCAAATATGCTTTTCATTATGATTATAAATTCAAAAAAATAACATTTGGATTATGTATATGTGTAAGGGAATGGAAACAACCATGGTGTCATATCGGAATTAGCAATGGAATCGGAATCCACTGATTGCAATTAACAATCAGAATTGCAACCTAAATTGAAAATTTGCTAAAATCCAAATTCCGAAAGTGATATTATTATATTTATTTCGGAATGAAACACCATAATGGTGGATCCCGATACTTATGTTACGTATGTTTATGTCTGTGTCTTTATTGGAGAACATATATTTGATATTTCAAGTTCGTACAGACCTTGATCATATACCTAATGAGGCAGACGACTTACGTATTTTTAATGGGTACAGTATATATAACCAAAAAAAAAATCTGTTTTAGGTACGTCCGCCCTTATCTAGTCCACTTACTCTCACCTCAATTGGAATCGGAGCCTACACTCTCTAAACTGTTCTTTCTTTTAACTTTGACTATGATTAGAGCAGTGCGGGAAGTTCACACATTCCAAGCTTATCTTAATCTTTAAAATATATATTCATTTAGCTTATTAGTCCAATTCGCTCGAGTGTAACATTATTTATTTGTTTTTCTATTTTCTTACTCTCATTAATATGCCCATTAATTTCCAAATTTACTTTAAAATTCTTGTGGATCTATTTTTTTTTTTAAAGTTCTCTGCTATAGTTAAAATTAACAACAACAAAAAAAGGTTTTTTATTCGTGACATTTCAATCAATACTGTCCACATTTTGTGATTTTCTTGATACATATGTATTTAAATATTTGTATATGTAGATCAACTTCTATACCCGGCAGTACTCGTCTATTTGCTCGTAATGATATTCAAGGGCAACTCGAGTTTGTCATGCTTTTTGGCTGTGCTTCCAACTGTGCTTGTATATTTTTTTATATTATATTTTTTAACCATGCGCATCTTCTATTAGCACCACGCCGCCAAATTAACGACTGTTTTTATTGAAAAATAAATACACACACACACACACACACATAGATGAATATGAATAAATAGTGAATAATTACATGTAAATATAATATGTGTGTAACAAAGAATGAAAACTAAGACGGGGCGCAGGGAGTGGTTTAGTTGAAGCAGTTGGCCAAAGCGCAACAGTTATTTATTTATGAATTCTAAATCAATACAGCTCCCTAAACCAAACGGGGCAACTACTTCCCTCTACTTACTGGGCTGGGTTAATGTAAGCAGGTGGAGTTCATCAGGGATGCGGATTCACTGCCGGCTTTAAAAAGGGTTAAGGTCTACACAAAAACTAACCGCATCAGCAGAGTTCTCAACCCCACCCCCAACCCTACCCTCACCCACTCGCGGCTTCTATCTGTGGGGGGTGTGTGTATGTGTGAGTGTGTGTTTGTGTGTGTGTGTGTGTGTGTGTGTGTGTGTAGCTTTGTTACCTACATTTGATTTGGCTAATATTTAATGGCTGTTGCTTGTTTTTTAATGCACATTATTTATTTGTCGAGCGGAGAACACGCGCACACACGCACAGGCACGCACAGGATGAGACGCGTTATGGTTGACGGCGGGCTGAACGTGAAGCAACAATGCCGCGATAATATAACGGTAACGCTAAAATCTAACGTTAACGGTAAGCATATAAACAGAACGAACGAGTCGCGTACAAAACGAAACGAAATTAAACCAAAAAAAAAAACCGAGCAGCAAGCGTTTTAATGTTTACCGTTGCTGCTGCTGCGGCGGCGGCTGGTGATGGAGCTGCTGCTGCTGCTGCTGTTGGTGCTGCTGTTGACGACGCGCCATACGATTCGTCCTGCCCGACGACGTGCGTGCTAATAAAACGCCGACGACGTTGCTAAAGCCGCCAGGTTGCGGCTGCCAAAGCTCGCTAACAATATCTGCTGCTGCTGGCGCTGCCTTTGCTGCTACTGCTGCTGCTTGCAAAACGAGCCCTTCCCCCACCACACCACCCAACACCCAAAATGTGAGTCGAGTCTCAAACAATTGAGTTGAGTCGAAAGTTGAGTTGGGGCCTTTTTCTCATTGCTGTTGAGCCCAACTCAACCGTTACGCGCTCTCTCCCTCTTACTCTATCGCTCTCTCTCTCTCTCTCTCTATTTAAAATAGAGTTGAGCGCGTGTCGTGACACGAGGTACACTTTGTATAGTTAGAATGGAATTTTAAAAACATTTATTCACAACAGCAAAAAAAAAAAAGAAGAGAAAGAATTACTTATTCAATTATTGGCATAAAACTGTTTTATCTGTAGCGCTCTGCGTTTTGGCCTCATCAAAAAAGAGCCGCAACAAATCGTCCTTCTTCAGCTGATCGCCGGCCAAGCGTTCCGCTCCCTGCCAGCGAATGAGCGTGGGTATCTCCACTAAGGAATATGGAGGCTGACGGAACTTGTTGTCAACGGTATCTTTCCAGGCATCCCGATTGCCAACGTCAACGGTGTAAATCAGCGAATCCGGATGGGAATATTCACGAAATGCGGTATTTACGGTCTCCTCAACTGTGCACAATCAAATTTAATATATTTGAATATATTTGCTATATATATATATGTGTGTGTGTGTGCACTCACCGGCTACGCAGTCGGGACACCAACTTTGGCCCTTGCCATCCTTCTCGCCAAAGAAATAGATATAAATGAGGCAATTGGGTTTCGCGTGCACTTTCAGTGAATCCTCCAGCTGCTTGTAGCCCTGTATCGGCATGTATTGCGGCATCGTGTTGCTTGTGGCTAGTGTGCGATTAATCTACGATTATTTCGAGGGGCGATTTGATAAGCTTTAATAATTGACGTTTTACAACCTAGTTTTGTTATCGCCCACACAAATTGTCTCGGTGAGCAACAAAAACAAACCGGCAATTTTATCGTTTCTGCGGCATCTGGTCACACACACAGAATAACAGTGCTAACTTGCGCAAAGAATTTTTTTGGTATTTTTTGCAAACGCTATATTGAGTGTAAAAGTCATTGAAAAGGGCTGGCAGCGTGCTGAGCAAAAATTGCGCGTAAATAATTTTGAATATCTTTTCTATTTCAGATTTCACATTTACAAGAGGACTACAAATTGTCAATCCAACTTGAGACGCAGCAAATTATGCAATAATGTATTATACAAATTATGCAATAATGTATTAAGTGTTATAAGTAATTAATTTATGCATACATATTATGTGTTAATTGTAAATAAATCCACCAGGTTCAATGCATTAAATACGTTATTTTTAAAACACTGTATGAAACTTGTAAATAAGCTATATTTGATTAGTTTTTAACTGAAATATTTGTATGTATGTATAATATATATTTTCGATGTGCTTTTTCTTAAGTACACAAAGATATAGTTTATCAGCGAAAGAAATGAAACCCGAGAATGCAACGCATGTCAATCGCAGCTTTTATTTAAATGCCCTGACCCACATTTAAAATAAACATATATCTGCAGATACAGTTACACACATATATATATATATATATATATATATATACATATATATCGAAGAAAGCGCTGATGAACTTGAACTCCATGGAAATGCATTTAATGTCAGAGTCAGAAAAGTGCCGACGCTGTCGAAAATGCTGCATAAAATGCCCAACATTCAACAAATTGACAAACAGAAAGAGATCCGCAGTTAAACGAACACAAAGATGGGTAAGATACGATCCACCTTATCTGTGCAGTCTGAGCTTTATATATATATATATATATATAATTGCATAATTCCAGCTTGCCAGCAGATGAACTTGAGTCTGATCCTAATGCTTTTGATGGCACTTGTTGCCTGCGAACAACTAATGGCCAATGCCAGCAAGATTGCCTACAAGAAGCCAATCTTTGGCAAAGCAGCCTACGCCGCTAAGGAGAGACGTCTCAAGTTGCGTCCAAGCAGCAGCAGCAGTAGCAGTAGCAGCAGCAGCAGCACCACCACCACCAGCACTCCCAGCATCACAACTGAGACGGATTGGCCGGTGGAGTTTATTATAAATACCACGCCGCGGACAACATTGAGCATGGATCCAGCGGACATTGCTATAAACATTGCCAGCAGCACCTTAGCGCATATAACGGAAAACAACAACAGCAGCATCAGCACCTCTGCCAGCAGCACAACAACAACGCCTTCGAGCCTGGACAATACATTGCCATCGCCGCCGATGCCAACTAATGCGAATGCAGCACAAGCACAGGCTCAGGTGCCATGCACCTGTGGCGTCTTCCTTTCCTCGCAAATACAGAATGGTCTGCCGGACACGCCGCTCATCCACAGCGAAATGGATCGCATGTATCCGTGCAATGCCATCGGACGCAAACAGTGTCAGACCAGATGCCTGGAGGCTGTAAGTTGCAAGGCAGGCAGTCAATAGTTTGTGCTCATTGATCTCAATTGTTATTTACTTGCAGATTGTGCAGCATTTGCCCAACTCGGCGAATATTGTGTGCTCGACGCTGGGACACAATTGCCACAAGGAGCGGGCGTATTTGTTCATCAAGAACTGCCACAACAAATGGGTAAACACGAATCTTCAGGCGGGGCGCGAGTATTGCTGCCGGGAGGGTGTCCCCTATCGCTGTCCATTGCTGGGCTAATTGCCAAAGTGTTTAACGTTTGCATATTTTTGGCCAATTTTGATCACACAATAAATATAAAAATAAACAGCACAACATTGATGCGTATTTCAATAACGGCCCCTTAACAGCTGTCTGCCTATCGATAGCCAGTATATATTTGGTATTTATTTAAGTCGATAGCAATCGGCAGTAAAGAATGGGTCGCGTACGAAAATTCAATTTATATATATATATATATATATATATATATGTGTGTGTTCATTACCTAACAAACACAATGACATCTAACGGTATTTTTCATCTATTTATATTTTTTACAATTTATTTAATTTGCAGAACCTCCTCAGAAAAGGGGGTGCCATGATTAGAACAACACCATAAAGATATCAAAATGTGTCATTTGGTATTTTACAAGGTCAGTAAGTAAGGCTTGAAAATTAAATTGGGAAAATATTAAAAACATAGTTTATTGAATAATACTATAATGTGAAACAACACATTGATATTGTGCAATCTGCTGCTTCAAAGGCTTAGCCAGCCAGGGAACGAGTTTAGTAATAGGTGGAGCCACATAGTAATTTTTCATAGATTTTAAACTAAACCAAATTGCGTCTATGTAAAGTCAATATGTAGAGGGGCGGCTCGACGTCCCCTGCGCATACCTGGCTACGCCTATGGGCAGATTTATATTCGGTTGTCCATTGACTTCATATTGGAGCCCTGTACAATATTTTCCGCTAGGTGGCGGTATGTAAAATTAAATTGAATTGTAAATGGAAAACAGCTGCTCTCGTCGCAATTGCACTTGCTTAAGCTTGGCAGCGCCACCTTGCGGTAAATATGGCAAGCTGGACATTTCAGCAACCCTACGAATATCGATAAGTACCCCAATTGCAATAGCTCTGTTAACTTTACGTTGTTGTACTTTGTGTTTTTAGTATTTCCATTTGTTCAACACGTAAACAATATATTTGTATGCCAAACGCAATCGAGACAAACATATGCGTAAATAGTCAGTAAATAACAAAAAAATGATACACAGCCTGTTCATAGTCAACAGCAGCGGGTAAGCAGAGCAGCATCAGCTACCAGTTGCCAGCTGTGTTGCAAATTGCGCGAGCAGCGAATTAAAAAATTCATTTGTGCAACTAACTACTTTCTACAACACACACAGGGAGGTTTTTCTGGAGAAGCATTGGCGCTCTGTTGTTTCGCGCTCCGTTTGCGAATACTTTCTCGATGCGCAGCGTGCCGCACCATACGTAAGTTGCATGCCACGTTTGCATACAATGGAATAGAATGAAAATGAGTTTCTCTTTTTGTTTTGCTTATTTGTAGGATGTGCCACCCGTCATTGCAACGCCCCACTATTATTTGATTACGGTGCAGCGGGAGAGCGTCTCTCTGGTGGCAGCCTGCAAGCAGGAGGTGCCACCATTGTTCGTCATCGAGTTTTTGCATCGCGTCGTCGACACGTTCCAGGACTATTTCGGCGACTGCTCCGAGTCTGTGATAAAGGACAACTATGTGGTCGTCTATGAGCTGCTCGACGAAATGCTTGACAATGGCTTCCCCCTTGCCACCGAGAGCAACATACTCAAGGAACTCATCAAGCCGCCAAACATATTGCGCACCATCGCCAACACAGTCACCGGGAAGAGCAAGTCTGTACAGCTGCCACATAATCTCTCTCGTCACGTCCATCTCTAAAAATTCTTCGACTTTTTGCTTGCAGCGTCAGCACCATTCTGCCCTCTGGCCAACTGTCGGCAATTCCCTGGCGACGCAGCGGCGTACGTTATACGAACAACGAGGCCTACTTCGATGTCATCGAGGAAGTGGATGCCATCATTGACAAATCCGGATCCACGGTCTTTGCCGAGATACAGGGCCATGTAAGTGGAAATAAACTTCATATATATATATATATATATACACCTGGACAGTAAAATAGGTGTGAAGACAATTGGCGACGAACATTTCTTTAAACGTTTCGTTTCCAAAACAATTTATCTGATTTTTATCGTTCCAGAGAATGTTGTATCATTTCTTTTGCACTCTCTGATCTATATCTATATCTGATATTCTACTAGCTAACTTTGCACTCCCTAATCCGCGGCCAAAATTCCCAATATCGGTCTGATGGCTTCAAAGTAATCCTGCTTGCAGTTAAATGTTCTTGTTTTCCTGACTTATGAGCATTTGTAAAGATGTTCTGAGACCGTCCAGTTGATGTGGCTATGCAATTGTTAAATGTTTCCTTGATATTAGAGCTTACACTTCTAACTCGTATCCTCAGCCCTTTGCCTATTTAATGTTCTTTGATAGCTCAGTTATGCCTTTATTCTAATGAATATATTATAATCGTACCTTTTGCAAACAAAATCAATAGACAAATTAAAGTTTTCGTAATTTGTCCAGCTCAATATGGACTTCTAACAAAGAAATGTGCCAAACAAATTGAGTATACATTATCTGAAGCCAAAGACTTGTGATTTTCATTAAGCAACAATGTCGGCATACTTATAAATGATTATATTGTATTAGTTATAGTTATTGTCTTAGTACCTATTTTACTGTACCTGTGAGAATATATATAGATAGATGAAATGTAATGTAATATGTATATGTATGCTGATCTATATATATTTGATGCCGTTCAGATCGACTGCTGCATTAAGCTCTCAGGTATGCCCGATCTGACGTTGTCGTTTATGAATCCGCGTCTCTTTGACGACGTCTCGTTTCATCCGTGCGTGCGCTTCAAGCGCTGGGAAGCGGAACGCTTGCTCTCCTTTATACCGCCCGATGGCAACTTTCGCCTGATGTCGTATCACATTAGTTCACAGTCTGTGGTCGCCATACCCATCTATATACGGCACAATTTTTCCATTAAGACCGGCGAACAGGGTCGTCTCGATTTGACAATTGGGCCACGAAACACACTCGGCCGGACTGTGGACAAAGTGAAGCTGGAGCTGACGATGCCCAATTGTGTGCTGAACTGCCTGCTTACACCCAATCAGGGTAAATACACGTTCGATTCGGTGAGCAAAACACTTTCGTGGGATGTCGGACGCGTCGATGTGTCCAAGTTGCCCAACATTCGCGGCTCGGTAAGCAGCAACATATTGGGCTCTGCACTTGTGCCAAACTAATTGGAATTGATTGTTTGCAGGTGTCCATAATGCCCGGCAGCACGAACATTGATGCCAATCCGTCCATCAATGTGCAATTCCAAATCTCACAACTGGCCGTTTCTGGATTGAAGGTCAATCGGCTGGACATGTACGGCGAGAAGTATAAGCCCTTTAAGGGCGTCAAATATTTAACCAAAGCAGGCAAATTCCAGGTGCGCATGTAGCCACATGCCCCGCCCGCCCAAGCCGAGCCAGGCCTCTCACAGCTTTAATTAAGTGTAAAAAGAAGAACAAAACAAAATGATTTCTTTAAGTATAATGTGCAAGAAATGATTTTAATTTTACTGCTATATCTATTTTGAATGATTTTAACGATTAATCTATCATATTGTGTGCTATTCAATCTAAAAAAAAAAGAAAAGAAAAGAAGAAAACTGTATGTGTCAAATAATGCAAGACGTGAATGATCTTTAATTTCATACCATCTCCGATTTGTTGGGGTTTTATTATAATCTACTATATAATCATAATTTGGTTTCTAGATTAAAATATATCTGAAACAAAATCCACTTAGGAACAGATAATAATGTTTCAACATTAACGAATTACTTCTCCCTTACTTATCTGAGCTTCGACTTAATTTTCCGTGTGTTGTGAAAGCTTTCTACAAATGATTTAAATCACAATTAAGCATAAGATATTTAGCTATGATCTATATATTTATTATCTATCTATCTTTTGCTCTCTATGAACTATTTATCTATTTACGATATAATTATACAGACAAACATAGATGTATATATCTCTCCTACATACATATTGGGTCAAGAAATCTCGTTGAAAGTGTTTATTTATGGTTGGCCATATTATGATTTGTTCAAGTTTGTGTTCAGGGCATCTCTGCAAATCGCGGATTCTCAACGAGGATGCATTTTTATATGTTTATATGTATGTCAAACTGAACGATTTTTAATGCAAACTTCAAGTGTATTTTGTGTGTTTGTGTGTGTGCAGCGCCATATTTAAAACTGACTGCAGCAGAATCTTGTTCGCCACTTGATTGGCAAACAAGTTGCAAGTCCAGTGTGACTCCGTCTTGGTCTGCTGCTTGGCAACAAACCTCAAAGCCGAAGCAAAAGCCAATAAATTTAAATGAAAATGCAAAACTTGATTTTTTTTCGTTTTTGTTTTGTTTTGGCGAAGCCACACAACACATACACATTATGTATATATAGCTAAATATATATTTATTATACATATGTACTCTAGTATATGGCTTGCATTTTTTTCGACTGTGCCAACCGGTTCTGTGGCCCGCAACCCGGTCTGGCTTTTGGCTTTGGGTCTAGCATTAAAGCATTCGGTGCGCTGGCGTGCAACAGTAGCCAAAAAGCGCCAGCAGCGCGTAGGATACGCCTCTGTCCAAGCCCAATGCTAGACATGTTATACACACCAAAAGCACACACACACACACACAAAGACACTAGCACACACACAACCAACAACCCACACATGCCGCTTAGCTTGGTCAAAATTGCGAGCGTGGGAAACATTTTGGTTACAGGTTAAAAGGCGCTGCACTCAAGAAATACAAAAGAGAGCTAAAGACCAAGCGGCATGTGGCATGCAGCGCCTTCAATTTTGCCATAGCTCCATAAAAGCTCATTAGTCGCCAAGTTTGTTGCATAAGTCATTCGATTTGCTTTCAAAAAGCAAAATATTTCAGGCTTGCTCTCCACACTTGCCACAAACTCTCAGCTTTGCTCTAATAATTGATATTAGCTTATAACCCTTGAACTATCATTAATATTAATAAGATGCAGACTCTTTACATATATACTATATACCAATATAACTTACCAAGCATTTATATGATCTTTTCTTTTAATTTATTTTCGTTAAATGCCAACAGCAATTATAGCCGAGAAGTGTTGAGATAATTGTGTGTGAAATAAATATACAAAAAGTGCTGACTAGTCATTATCGAAATCGTTTACAAAGACAGAGACAGAAAATTAAAGAGAGAGAGAGAGAGAGAGAGAAACGAGTAATGTATTTACTTACATCTGACATTTGAGAAACTTGAAACTTTTAATGGCTTTCAATTATTTATAACTCTTTTTAATCTTTTAGCATTGTTCCAATGAAATTGAGTTTGATTTCAATAATACTCTATTTTTATCTTATTTTTCTTATATTTAATTTGATTTATAGGCAAACAAGCCAAATTTCAATCGGATCTTATGGGGAGTTGTACCATATAGATATGGTAAACTATCTACCTCTAAGTATTCATTGAAAGTTTAACTGATTTTAAGGTAAACTTAAAGAGATGGATCAACTGAAAGTTATTCTAATTTATTATATTATATATATAAATGATGAAAAAACTGATAATTGGGTGTGCACTTAATATGATAACCATCTTTTTGTAAGCAGTGTGTTTCCAAAATTTGCTGATTGATCAGATTGTTTGTTAGTTAGCTTGTTAACGACCAAGCCCAACTCGAAAACCCCACCCAGTGGAAGGCATTGGAAATTGTTTTGCTCCATCGATGCTCCATTTTCGTAATATGCTGAGCAAACTGAGCTAAACACTTTACCGAATGCTAAGTGATTTCAAATAAATGCAAGTACATGCACCGCATGTGCCACGCCTCCCCTGTTGATGTTAAAGTCAGCGGCCTTTTGTACATCTGTTTGTAGAAAATCAAATGTGAAGTGTGTGTACTTATAGTTATTGATAAGGTTTAAGCTTTATTTGGCTTCGCATTGTATCCGATTTGTGTAGTCTCTGTTTGCTTGACTTCATAAATCAAACTACTTTCCACCTTTAGTACAAGTAAAATCCATTTTCACCTGCATCAGCATCAATATGCAAATATTTGTAGCAAGCGAATAATGGGACACACTTTTTGCTTTACATATATGAAGTAAGGATAAAACAATTGAAAGCCAATTTCTTGTCAGATCCATTATTTTGCACTCCACGATATCTGAGCTACACTCCCAATTAATTGTGCCCAGTTGAAATTATATAAATTGTATAAAGTGTATATATAACTCGACATGTTGTTCTTTCGCTAATTTTGTAATTAAATTTGAATATGAAGATTAGTTTTGGCACAAAGACAAACCGGTTTACGTAGCCACTTGACTACTTGTGGCAGGGCAATCGAAAAAATCTCACTATCGACAACATGCATTTGTCATTAGCAGCAAAGTTTTGTGTCGTTGTTTTACCTGCTGCTCTCTTTTTTTGTTTGTTTGTTTGTTTTTGTGTTTCGATATCTGCTTTTGTATTTTCTTTGTATGCACAATGAATCGTGCAATTGCATTTGTGTTTAATAATCATTTATGCAACTTGTTCAGTTGTTGCACTTTGCAAATGTTTGAGCTGCAATTTGTTTCTGTTGTTCAATTGCGAAACTAAACACGAGCCAACAACAACAAAATGCCAACGTCAATTTTTGAGCTGACAATAATGAAAAAAAGAAGAAGGCGAAATTGAAACTGAAGCAGAAATTTGAGTCCGTTGCCCAAAATCCAAAGTCTAATAAGCGTCTGGCCGGCTAATTAGAAACGCTGATTGTGCCTCAAACCCAGACACACGCATGCACATACATATATACACACACAAGTCCAGACAAAAAAAGGGGGCACATGAGTGTAGACAACGGAAATCCATACGCTAAATTGCAGCGACAGACGATGCCAACGCCTCTTTTGATGGGCTTTGTATACCCTATAATAACCACTTATTATTTATAAATGGCTACAATATAGTGTTGCCAATGCATGTAACAGGTAATGAATAGTTGATGCCAGCTGATTAAAATGTCATCTGAAAAGAGATCTGATTGCTCCCCCCTTTTAATAGGATGATATTTTTATACAGCCATAAACGTATTTTATTCTATATTTATTTATTTGTCTATTTAATGTGGACTAAAAATAGTTAAAGCTAAAAATTAAATTATATGAAATGAATATGTAATTGAAAGTAAATAAATTTCCAAATTTAAATGAAAAATACAAAATTAAATTAAAGAATATAATAAATCTGGGAGTATTCAAATGTTAGAAGGTCTCACATTTATTGCAAGGTTTGGGAGAGCCAGAAATAAATAATAAACAGAAATCAGTAAATGTTATTTATTACGCCTAAACTATAATAAAGATTGCAAATATCAGCAAATTGCAAATAACTTAAGCAGATTGTCTTTTAGTCGAGCACTCGCAGCTCTTAAATGCTGGTCAGTTCATATACATACATAGTCGTTGTAAGGCTCATTAAAAACGATTGAAACTTCCGCACAAGCCGAGCCACAATTTATTACTAAAGAAAGAATAATTGTTGAGACGACATATATAAATAGCCAAATATGAGCAGCTGTACAATACACAATGTACATATGTACATAGATCGGTCATATCTGAATGTATAGTTTTCAAAGTATGTTTGTGGCACAAAACATGGTTTGATAAACTTAAAAAAAAAGAACCAAAAACAAAAACAAAACCCAAACTCTGCTATGACTGTACACTGACTGCCTTTGTTTGAACGAGGTCGCCGCACAGTCAGTCAGTGATTGGAAACTGAAATCGGGAATGGGGGCTTTAATTTTGTGGTAGGAGAGGGTGCTATGCTACCCCAACCCCAACCCCAACCCCCTTCTGTTTCCTCATTGTGCATTAATTTAGTCGAATGTGCGACAAAGTTGTCCAACTATAAACAAAAGCGTCCAAAAATTTTAAATGAGGATTTGCATACAAAGTCGGCGACGGGTGATAAACAATTGCCGAATATCAAAGAAACTGTTTACGCAAAAACAATGACTGGGTGTATGCTGAGGGGGGGCGAGGGCCAAGGGTTTGGTCTATCAATAATTGTGCTATGCTAATCAATGTGTTTAAAATAGATTGATATATGTATTATTTTTTTAAGATGCCACATGATAATAAAAAATGATAACGTTTATGAAAAGTAAAATACATTTTTATCGATTGACCACGAAAACAATCAGACATTCACTGATAGAAAGAGAGGTATAGAGAGAGAAAGATATAGTCAACGATACATGCGAGCTAAAATTTAATCAAATATACACAGAAAGAACTTAAGAGGGAGAGAGATAGAGAGATAGACAAAGAAAGCACGAGTCAACGATTTCATTTCTAAATGATTTACTATAAAAAATAAAATAAAAAACTAAGAAGAAATTAACACTAATTTAATGAGCTCATAAAGGGTAAGACAATAAAAACACTCTTGAAATGTAAAGCAAATAAGAAATATCGTTGAGAAATTTTCAATGTTCTCAAATCAGTTGATAATGATAAGGCTGGAACGGCATTTGGTGAGCAGCGGGTGGGCGTGCCTCGACAATTACTAAAAAGCTAATCATGTCTAGAGGAATGAGCGGAGATTTTTTATATATTACCAGGTTATGGATAATTATCAATCGAGCAGTTTAATGGACCGCTCCTACACTCGTATACATAGTGAAGAGATCGATAAATCACCGAGTGATGACGATGACAAGTCTGTGTTGAGACTATGGAAATACATCAGGTACCTTTCAGTTCCCACATCGAGAGTGAAGGGGGAAAATGTCAAAATACTCTACTGAATACTTTTTGGAACAGCAATAAGTCCATATAGGAAGTGCTCGATTCTGGTGATGATGACTGGAATGCAAAATATAATATAGATGCTTTTGGGATTTTTTGCGGCAGGTGATGATTGGTATATGATTGATATATACTGAAAATACTGAGAATCTCGCTCATTCAACGCAGAAACATGGCATACAAGATGCTGATGATGAAAACCCAAGGTGAGCAATCTTATACAAAACCTGTTGCTATCAATTCAGAAGCAACTGCCAGTGAATCATCGACATTCCTTGAGAACCAAATGCGTGACGAAGCGGAAGCGGATGGCATCCTGGAAGAGGATTCCATTCCTCTTGTGACGTTTCACACATGAAGAACATATTTAAATATATTTCTTAAACTGTTTTTTGCAAATCTAACCATAAAGATATCCATGTTTATCATTTAATTTGATATGGAAATCGATTCAGTTTTAATAAACTCATGAGAGCAACAAAGATTATCAAGCAAATATTTTCACAGTATACAAAAAAGATGAATTAAATATTTCCTTAGATCAAACTGATCAAGTTTAAAGCGATTGAGATTCTAGGATATTTACAGGCACAAATAGAATACTATTGATAGTAATAAGACAAAATGACACTTTTTATGTCAGTCAAATGCAAATTCATGGTTTTGTTTGGGGGTTCGCAAAATGTGATAAATTTGCACAGTGATTGCAGCAAGAACAAATTGAAATGGACGGCACCCATAACAAGAGTTGTAAAGAACTTGTCAATCAAAGCCGCCTCGTCTAGTTTTGTTTACATTTCACAGTAAATTGTTATATTTTTTCTTTTCGCAAGGCAACATAATAAAAGTGCCAACAAAAACAAATAGAAAAACAAAAAACCATAACAATAAATGTGACGGCAAACACAGACGAAGACAAAAGACAAATGACGAACCCACAAATTAAAATAGAAAACCGAGAAAATACAACTTTTGATAGTTGGCTTTTAAATAAATAAATAAATAAATTGTGTCGAAAATAAAGCGCAGACCCCATACACCCATACACCCATACACACTCATGCAACTATGTTGTGGCTGTTATGCAATTTACGGGCACTTGAGGTCGCCAATGATCCGAGCTGATTCGCATTTATGCAACACGTTTGTTTAGCTTGAATTAGAATTACAATTCGCGCCACATTTCACGCGGCAATTGTTTGATGCGAGCCATTTGCAAATTACGCAATGTTCAAGGTCATTCAAAGTACTTGCAAAATAAAACACACATATTATTGTACAGATACGTAGAGATGTGATCTGCCATGAAGCCATTTCAAATGTTATATTTCATTTGTGTCTCTTCTTAAACGCCTCACAATACGACAATTAGAAACTTTTGGAAACACTTCCATTGCTCTCAGTCAAATTGGCATTTAGAATACTAATTAAAATTATAGTAAAATAAAATTTGTGCTTATATCAAGTCAATCGTTCCAATTCGATTGGCATTGCCTGACTTCCCAATTGTTTCGACTCTAGTATCAGCGGTGTCTGTATAGGTATTTGTTTTGTAATTGTCGTAATACTCATAAATTGCATAAGTTGTGGGCGATTCTCACATTCCAATTGCATAGTCTGACTTGTTGTTGACCCTAACCGAGCTCCCGGTCCCTCTTCACATACCCTCCTGCTACTTTCCGAGTTCCGTAACCCACTTGAATTTCGCTTTTTCTTATGCTGTCGTATTTTTTATTTATTTTATTGGGGGCGCGCCTGGACAATTGCAACTGTTAATTCAATTTGATATGTTAATTTGCTCGAGCAATCGCTATAGAAGGCACACTCCGTCAAGCAGATGCAATACTTTTGAGAGAAACTAGGATTGCATCTTAAGGGGCGGACCCCGTTTACTTACATTGCATTCCATTAGCTACAATATAATTTGAACACCTTGCAATATAGTACACGGTGTCCGGTTGTTATGCCTCTTGCAACTTGTCACACTTTCCACATAATTTCAATTTGCTGGTGCTCAAATGTTGGCTCTTTGCGTCATGCACTAACCGAGAATATTTGTAATTCCTTACGCATTACGCAACGTGAGAATTGAATCATTTGGGATTACACTTAACTCAATTACAACACTCAAAGAAAATGCTTCCTAAAGCATCGCCTTGATATCTTGGTTTCCAAATATAATTTCTAAACTAATGTAACAAACAGTGGCAAAAATATTAAGTTTTCTCCACTTCTTAACAACTTTCTGTTTTCAATAAATAACAATAATAATCAACGCAAGCCTTTGATCTTAAATTTATTCTTATCTTGGTCGGCTTCATGTTGCTACTTGTTCCTGTACCATATACACAAAAGAAAAAATCATTCTGCGGTTTTTTCTAGCGTCAACAAAAAAAAAAATCTAAATAATGGCACGAGTGGCATAAGACACTGATGAGACCGTCTGTGGCGCAGTTATAATCCGATATGATGTGTTAGTCCCACGAATTTGGACTCAGATTTCATTGCTGGAATGGGATGCTGTGGAAATCATCCACAAATTGCATTGTGATACTGATTCACTGCTGTGCATCTAGTAATACCTTAAAACCATGAAGCTATAGAAACGTTGACTCAACAAAAATAAAAAATATATTTCTTGCCACGTGCTCGAATGCGCGGACGAGCGCCTGTGCTTGGGCTTGTGCAACGGTTGCGAGTCGGTTCATTGGCATCTGTTGAGGCACCAAGTCAAACAACGCACAATGCACAACACAAATACAATCTAACGCAACCAAAAAGAGATTTAGTACTTTGCCCACAACACTGAGCATGCTCGAGGGATGCGACCGCCTTTTAAGTCAACTTATCTAGGATTAGGAACACAGAGTGTACAACTTTTGAAAATGATAGAGACGGCATAAAGAACCGAATATATGTGACAGTAAATAATCGCTACAGTGGGAAATGTAGATAAATGTACACATAAGGTGAGGTTATCCAATCAACAAACATTTGAGAGAGTAAACATTCCATTATTCAAATATAGCTATGTTTGACAAAAAATTAAGAAAAATGCGTCGCAACGAGCGTTTACTGTACTTACTCAAAATGCATACACATAGATTTGTTTGAATTCTTCGGAATGTTCAACCTTTGAGTTTTTTATTTGAAGCGCTGTTTATTTGAGCTTTAGAGAATATCATTGTTTGTTGTAAATACAACATCTAAGATATATATATATATATGGAAAATTAGATATCTCAAGAGATCTCAAGAGATCTATACATCTGTGACATGAGTCTCGGCAATCGTTGATCATTTGAACTTCATCAATTCGATGTTATATTTCTTGTAGTTAGTTTTATAGCGTGTTGATTGAATCTCAACTGTTTTTCTCAAGTGTTCTCAGGTTGAGGTTAAGGTTCAGGTTTTGGGTTCACTTGTTGTTCGAGTACGTGTGACTGATGTCTAGATAGCGAACATTTAGTGTAGAGTGTTTGGCAGGTGATGGGCACAATTACATAAGATAGCCGCAAGGAAACAAATTAAATTTGATGATATTTTGGGTTGTTTTTTTCGTAATTGTTGTTGTTCTGCTTTATTCAAAAATCGTGTTACAATAATATTGATTTTATAAAACTTAGCTTACGGCCTGTGGCGCATTTACACACTCGATAAATCGATAAGTCGATATTTAAAAATATATTTATCAAGCTGGCTTGTAAATGTGCGCACTTACATATATTAAAATTATATTTATATTTTAGATGCGGTTTATTATTTGTCTTTTTTAAGCTTATACAATTTTTTTTTTTTTTATATATTGCTTTTGAGTCTTTCATTTTATATATCTAAAATGTATGATTTATACAAAAATATTTTTTGCTGTTTACAAAATTGTATAAATATTATCTGTATTTTTATTTCATTTTTGTAGATAAAAAAAATTGCGCTAAACTAAAATGGCCTAAAAACTAAAATATAAATGCTACAAAAAATATGACAAAAATTTCAATTGGAAAAAAGGCTAAATTGCTGGCGAAAAAATTGCTAAAAAAAAATAATTAATGATAAAAATAATGATTATTATTTTTAATGTTTGATAATATGGGCGATTGCAAAAAAATTTAATAAAATGGATATCATTTTATAATGATATTAATTAATATATATTATAAATAATATATACTTTTATATATATATATTAATTATTATTGTTGTTTTTATTGTTGTTGTTGTGCTTGTTGTTGACATTTGCAATAGAAGCCCATAGCTCTTCGCTCATTTGTTTACTAGGCGTAAATTATTGTGTTTGTTTTGTTTTTTATTTTTCGTTTTCGTTTATTATTCAATTTGTTTATAAATTTTATAAACAGCTTAATCAATGATCACAACTCTTAGCATAAATATTAATCGCATGTGGCATTTGCATCATTAATATATATGTATATATGTATCTCTAATATAATATATCTATGCGTCTGTAGATACTTGCATAAGTGTATCATGTATTTATGGTTTACATATAGTGTATGGTTTATAAAAAATATTTTTCAATACGCTGTTAGTAAAAAAAAAAATAGTAGTGTATAAAAATGCTTGCACTTTGTTTTTTTTTTTTGTTTTTTTGTTTCTGTTGTTGTCTTTTATGCTTTACTTTTGTCTTCTGTCTTTTGTCTTTTATTGTTAATTTGTATTTCCTGTTACGCTTCCTTTAGTTTAACCGTTACCTTATTAGCAGCCTATGTGAAATGATAAACTAACAATTAATGATTGTCGTTGGCTTCTAAACAGCTGCCTAATCCAGATGATGGTGGAAGTGGGAAGGTGGGTTTGTGTTATGTGTGAAGAGATTTGGGTGTGAGTGTGGGTGTGTGTGTGTGGGTGGGGGGGCTAGTACTGTTGCATTGCTATCTCTTGCAATCGTTCTCACGCGTTTTGCAATTCACTCAAAACACGTTCAACTTTAACGGTTACCATGGAATTCATTGATATGTGTTCATTAGCTCAAAAGGCAAACGCCCGCTTCAATTCGTGTAATTTGTCATCATTATTATTTTCTTCAAAGTTTGGCTGCGTGAAACTGTGAAAAGATTGAGAAAAAAAAGAGAAGAGTTTATCAAATGAGTTAATTACGTATACGTATTGTAAATGAAACTAAGAATTAATCTAATACAAACAAACATCATAAATAAACATCATAAATAAAAAAATATATATATTTTGAATGGAATAGGAAATGAACATGTATATTAAAGTCTATATATAAAAATATTTATTATTTATTTATGTATATTTCATTGTAAGTTATATATATATATATTTATATATATATACGTATATATTTTGTTAAGTAGTTTTGTGCTATTGCTTAAGCAAACTCATGGCGTATACGTTATTTGTCAGCTCTACTTCTCGTTCTTATTGCTGTTAGATATTTCACACTAAACTTTGCCACAATTATTAATGCCAATTATCTTGGATATTTTTGCTTCTATTGTTTGGCAGTCTTTGACTAATTGAAAGTAATTACAGCAATTAAAAGCACAATTCTATAGAAATGAGACTCTTCATTAGTCTGAATGAATATTGTGAATATTTGCGGCATTCATTTGTGCGTGCCCATTGCAACAACAACAATAAAAAGAGGAAAACAAAAAAACAAACAAGTATTGAGTCTGTTTGTATGTTTTTCATTAACATTTTCATTTTCGTTTTTCGCGTGTCAAACGCTTTCTGAAGGCTGCCTCATTTCTCATTTACAATTAACTGAGTACACTCATTCACAAGTGTTCCGTGAACATTCAGCTAAACAGCTTTTGTGCTTAACAAACACATGAACATAGCTATTCTGAGGTCCATTCATTGATACCTCAAATTGGCGGACACAGATCGTTTCTATTTACATATATATATATATATATATATATATATGTGTGTGTTTTTTAATTATCATGAGGCTGAGCTGCACAACATATAAATTGTCGGTGTTATCTTTTTCAAAGGCCTACAAAAGGGTGGGGGGTTGGGGAAGGGAAGGTACGCCTCTATAACCTATCCGAACTAAAGGGATTTCAATAATATAGGAATATGTATATATATATATATATACATGAAGTCTTTATTTTGATATCAAATCTTAGATTTGTTTAACAGCCACTCAAACAAAGCGTAGGAGTTATCTACAAGATTAAGTATGTATTCTAAAAATGTCATAACAATCATAAATGACGTGGAAAGCTATACACAGAGAAAAAAAAACCGTAAGTAATAAACTTATTTTTTGATAGATAAGTTTTTTTTTTTTTGGGTGTCAGCATTAATTGGAACTTAAGAGTATATGTCCTAAAGTGTGTGTGTGTGTGTGAAAGCTGAAATGTGTTCGGGTGATCTAAAAGAAATGTGTGCCAATTGCAACACTTTTTAATTTGATATGCGGCCGTCACAAGCACCCCGCCACCCGGCCAACCACATCAAGTTAGCCATCAGCATCTCTCTTTTTAATATATTTTGCCTTATCACGAGGCCCGATTAGTTTTTAAGTAGCGTTGCGTGTCCCTAAAGCGAGGGGGGGGGGGGGGGCAGAGGAGAGGATGGGAGAGCGTTGATAAGATAAGATGCGTCACTGACAAGTTTGGTGCAGACAAAAGACGGGACAACATGTTGCGCAACTTCTAATTCGCATTGTGCGTACGCAAAGAAAATACATTAAAGACCAAACTAACAAAAACGAAAGACATATACGAAGATGGAGAGACAGACAGACAGAGAGAGAAAGAGAGGGAGAGAGAGAGAGATCAGAGTAAGGAGCGAAGAAGAGAGCAAAAGAGAAAGAGAACGCGACATGGCAAACAAGCTGACACTTGAGCAACAACTGCTGATTAGAAATTTGCCCAAAATGAGCAGTTTTTTTTTTTGTTAATTATATCAAATTACATGAAATTGATTAATAAATAAACGCAAGAACCAAATACAAAATATTGGAACTTTAGCTTTCAGTGAAGTGAAGTGACAAGTGTGGCTAGTTTGATTGGAGCGTTACATACTTTTATGCTGGCCATCTTAAACCATTGCAACTGTATGTGAAGAGCTGTCAAATCGTGTCACGCGATCATCTCTCTTTAGAAGTTTCTTTTAATTATCGCAACGATTTCTTTTGGCCACAGCATTTGTCTTGTTGGCAAATGCGCCCTCGCGATTGCCCTGAACTTGTGTCCCCTCCCCTCCCCTACCCTCCCCTCCCCACCCCACCCCACCCCCGCTATCCATTCTCCTCCGCTCCCGTATTGCTGGTGCTAGCGACTTGCGCTGGTCAAACCAGTTTGCATGCAGATTCAGCAACTTTAGCTGGTACAGCGACAAACTTAAGCAGAAACTACAAGACTGGAATGTGGCTTGGAGCGTGCAAGCGAGACGGGCATACACAGCTTTCAAATAACGTTAAGTGCGCAGACGTAGCGGTCACTACTGACATCTCGCTTGCGCATGGGCACAAGTCGACGTTGGCTGCTTGCGTTACGCTTAAATCAACGCGTAAGACCAGCAGTGCCTCTGCGAGTGCGTGAGCCCGTTCTCTTGCTCTCCCTCACCCTAACCCTCTCCCTCTCTCTCTCTCTCTCGCTCTCTCTCTGTCTCCCTCGTCCTCTCTTTAAGTTATAGGAAACTCTTCTCTTCTTAAGCTTTTTAGCTGCTATAAAAAGCGCACATTTAGTTTGAGTTCAAATTTATTGTTTTTTTTTTCTTTGTTTTATATTGTGTGTATTTTCATTTATTGATATTTTCGTTGTTTGTTGTGCGTCTGCAATTTTCTCGTGTCTTGCAAGCAAAATAATATATTTATGTATTTAAAAAAAAATAGACAATAATTATAATTACAACTAATGGTAAATGTAAATGTAATTCAAGCATACAAATTTTACAGACAAAAAAAAATGGAAAAAATTATAATACAGTGGACGCTTGTTAATTAAAACTGTTGCAAATTAAATGACTCAAATGAGAAACTCATATTTTGAGAACATTTTTGGAAAACTATCAAAAATTATTCGTAAATTAAAATTTATAATATATATTTTAGTATCATTAATATTGTCTGATTATTTTTGTGCTTGGTTTTTATATGGAAAAATTGGAATCATGCCCGAATTCAATTTGCCAGCGACCACTGTAATTGGCTTTACATAGTTTAAGTGTTTACGAACTAGTGGGTTTACTGTGAGCTATTACTAAATGTCTTTTGTGGCATGCACAACTCTTGAGCGCGTTCTCTCGCTCTCTCGCTCTCTTTCTCTCTCTATATCTCTTTCATATTTCTTTCTTGCCCTAACTCTAATTTTAACAGAGAGCGACTCTGTAAAACAGCTACAGGTCGTTAGCTAAGATCGTTTTATATATATATATATATATATATATATATATATTTGTGTGTGTGTGTGTATTTAATAAGTATATATTTGTATGTGTGTGCGTGTATTACTACTAAAATTGCTGGCAGGGTGTGTAGTGTGAGTGGGTTGGTGTTGGTTTTTAGGGGGTTGTTCAACTTACGGCCGCTGGCACGCTGCCCGGCCTAGCACAAGGGTATGGCCCAGGTCCGACTCCGACTCCGTCTCCGTCTCCGCCTCCGACATCGATTTCTCTTCATCATTTTAGTATTTAGGCGTCGAAGGGCTGCTTCTGAGGACTCTGACTATCGCCACCCATTTCGCGGGACAAGTCCGATATCACCTCCTTGTAGATCAATGGATCGATATTCTTGCTTAGCTGATAGAGCAGGAACCAATCGCCGATGTTGCATCGATTTGCCACCGTTTCAACCTCATCACTTTCGGCCAGGCGTGATCGGGCGCGCAGCAGCAGGTGACGCAATTTGGGGCCGACAACGACAGCGATGCGGTAGACAAGTGATATGCCCGACAATATGCTCAGGAAGATGAGCCAGAACCACAAGAACACATAGATCTTCTCGTTGACAATATTCAGGGGTAGCACACAGAGGCCGTCGAACTTTTGCACGCCGCCAGATGGACCATATTTGTGGAATGTACATTTGGTGACTTTTGGAAAGACCTTTGCCATGGGATCGATACGATCGTCTGGCTCCATTTCTGTAAATTTGATCACATCGCTGCCATAGGTACTGAACTCGCCATCCAAAAAGAAATCCACGAAATAGATCTGTCCGATGACATTGACAAAATTGAGTACCTCACAGACGAAGAAACGGATTGCGTAGAAATTGTGACGATTCAGATTGCCCATAAAATATTCGACGAGTATCTTTTTGCGATCGTTTTTACACTCATCATTCACAATGGGACTGTTGAGATCCATGACCAGCATCTTGAGTCGGCCGCCCTCCCACGATTTCCATAGATAACGCGGCACATAGAACAATATGGCCTGGAAGAATAGGACAAAGCAGACCCACTGATAATACTTGTGGTACTTGACCTTATCCTCGCCTTCCACATGGGAGCCAACGCCAGGTTGGACAACATCCCGTCCGGTGACGCCAGTTAGACGCTCGGGCACCGTAAACGTTGAATAGATCCAGCAATAGGTGTCCATCACACCAAGTGGTATCTCATCGACAATGCAATCGATCGGATCACCAATATATTGGCGTGAGGTGACCAGCAGCGAGAACGCGATCAATATGATCACCGTCGCCTTGTAATGCATGCGAAACACATTGTTATCGATGCACACCTGATCGATCTTTAGCAGCCCCTTAACGGAGCCGAATACATCAAACATTTTCGCACTTCAGTCGTTCAGTTGACGACACGATATGTTTTGAAAAAAAAAATTAAATAAATAAATAATACAATTTTGTTGATGTTTTTTTGTTTTTGTTTCGTTAAGGGTTTGCTTCCCGTTGATTGGCTTGGTTTGATTTGATTGGTTTAAAGTTCTTGTTGTATTTGTTGTGTGTTATTTAATAATTATGCTGTTGATTTTTATTTTATTTATTTGATTGTTTTATTGCTGCTTCCACACGTCACTTGTCCAACATAACGCTTCAGAATGCACCCAGGGCATATATGTGTGCACATCTGGCGGGCCGTAATGAGCCGTAACTGTTTCGTGCAGGCTCAAACTCGCCGCTGCTCCGTGCTGAACTGATCTGAAGAAATTCCCACTAGTTTATTCGAGTCGACGACGCTCTCCGCGCGACAACAAACAAAAAAAAAAAAAAAAAGAAGATGAAGCAGAGGAAGAACAACTAAATTGAGCGTCGTGCAACGTGGTGTGCGTGTTTATTGTTGTTGTTGCTGTTGCTGTTGTTGCTGCTGTTGTTGCTGCTGTTGTTGCTGTTGCTGGTGCTGCTTGTGTTGCTATTGCTGTTTATCAGACAGATAGACAGACCAAAAGCAACACACAAACAAAAAAAATAATAATAACACAGACAGTTGTTGTGGTGTGTATTTTGGTTCTGTATTTAAACGCCGTCACAGCAGCGGGCACTAAGCGCACTCTTCGGATATAGAATTCAAACTGAGCCCAAACTTTGGAGTAGCGGGCAGCGAGAGAGAGCGCAACACTACAATACAGCATAAAAAGTGAGCGAGAGAGGGAAGCCAAGCAGGTCTCTTGCGCCCGAGTCATTTTCATCGATGTGTGCGTGTGCTGTATGCGAATGAGTGATTGAGTGAGCGAGAGGGACAGAGAGATAGATAGAGAGAGCGAGAGAGAGAGAGCGGGACAGAGAGAGAGAGAGAGAGAGAGAGAGAGAGAGAGAGTGAGTTGTTCGTGTTTGTGGTCCAGGTAAGTTTTTATGTTTGGGGTGGATCTTGTTGAGTTCGCGCTTTGAGTGCACACACACACACACACGCACACACACTCGCAAACAGACAGACAGACAGACAGAGAGAGAGAGAGAGGGAGAGAGCCATGCACTCGCTTTGCCTTCGTTTCTGCAGTCAGACCTGTTTTTTTTTTTATTGTTGGCTTTTTGTTGTTTTATGCTGTTGGCTGAGTGCAAACTGTTGCCCATAAATATGATTTAGTGGAGGCATCAGCAGACGCGTTCAAGACTCAAGCGCTAACTGGAAGCTGAATCGCGTCTCTTAAGTCGGCAGACACACACACACGCACACACACACACACACACATATGGGGAAAGCGTTCGGCAAGTGGGGGTAAGTGAGGGCGGCAGTGGGGTCAAGTGGCATTTGAATGGGCAAGGGGTGCCCATGACTCAATGATGCCACACTTCAAATGTCGCCATTTTCTAAGACCAGCTTAGTCTTGGCTAATACATGCACACACACACACATATGCATATGTATACATACAAATAGCATTTAGCTGCCAGCTGCACATCTGGCAACGCTTCCCAATCATAGACTTTCCGAAAGATCAGCTAGTTTACCATCGTATAGTCTGGCAATGAGGTGTACATGTTAGTAACTTTTAACTGGCAACGCCGTCAAAAATGTTATTATCCTTTAAGCTTGTAATTGTGAAAGCAGAACGGTACTGAATTAACCCATTAACAAATATGACATGTTCGATAAAAAGCATCATTTGCATCATATTACAATACAATAAAAAGTTCTATGCAAATGTGTTTTTTCGATACTTAAAAAACCGAAAATATGACCAAATAAATTGCAATATATGGAAATTTTAGATTTCCACTCAAAAATCTGTATTTTTTGAAGCTGTTCAACATGCTGGCAACGCTAAAGCATAAACTGCACCTATTTGTGTAACGCTCATCAAAGCAGTTGAAGATGGTGGTGAAGACGAAGATGAAGACACAAACACAGATAAATATGAAGAGTTCTCGGAACTCGTCAATTGAGTGTCGAGTGGAATCTCCATTCCAGCAGCGCCCAGCTTCAGAGTCCATCGGCTGCACAATGCACAAAGAAACAAGTTACTGCCAAATACATAGATATATATATTTATATATATATATTTATATATATATATATATATATATATACCTGTGTGTGTTTGTGTGTATCTGTTTGTGCGTTTGTATGCTTATGTATGTCGCTACACTACGTGTGCTATAGATATAAAGAAGAAGAATCGGAGACACATAGAAATTTTTATCGCCGCTGCTTTCACTGCCTGATGTTTGCCTTCAAATTCTTACTTACCTGTCGCGTCTCCTGATAATAGCCAGTAATTACAAAAATGACAGAGTTTTCTGATTTTTCTTTTACCTGCCTGCCCGTGCACACCTACCTGTATCTGTATCTGTATCGGTATCTGCACGTGTATCTTTCTACCATTCGTTATGCTTTCAATCTGTGCCATCGATAGATACATTTAAGCGCTCAATCAATGGATTTTCAAGTTCGCCCTTATATATTAAACCACTTAATGCGAACACACACAAGTACACACACACACACACACACACACACATATTAATGTGTGCATGGTTGTGTGTGTGTGTGTGTTTGTGTGTATACAGCCTACATATATTTGTCGGAACCGGCTGACTACCTGTTACACTCGTTTCTTGCTCGCTTGGTCTTCTATAGGTGCGACCACTACTCAATCTTTGAATTGTCTGGCCTGCTCAGAGCGACCATAAATTATTGGCCTCTTTGAACGAGCTGTATTAACTTAGCTTACTTACTATCTTAATTCCAAATTAAATGCCATAAGAAATGTTATATATGATTCTATTGTCCCATCTATCCCTCTCTCTTTCTCTCTCTCTCCCTCTCTCTCGGTATCTCGCTCTCTATCCTTATCAATGCTCGTTACAATCGCTCTAAGTGCCATATGCATGTATATGTTACCCAATATTTGCACTTGTATAATTTTGAAGAGATTCTATTTGACATTCACTTCACTCAAGTTCACCCAAATCCCTAGGGTAAAAACAACATAACTTATAAGCTTTTCACGTTTATTGTTTATTTTGAAACTTTAAGACAACGCCGGTATCGAAATTAATAGGATCATAAATATAAAACAAAATAATATATAGATATAAAATAAAATAAATATATATAAAATGAATCCCTGACTGTTTAAAACTTCAACGATTTTTCAAATCTATTGTAGATACTGTGAAGAATTTAATCACTATTCGAATTTAATCATATTATTGTGATTAAATTATTCACAGTATCTACAATAGATTATTATTGGAGCTAACCATGTTGCAAATAAATATATAAAATTTGTAATGATTTTGATATTACATTCGCGAAAGTATCGATTATTGATACCAATTAATATTGCTTAGCCCATTACAACGTCTTATATTTAACATAGATAACATAAATTTGATACGCCTACTACAAGTCGTACGGCCATAAATAAATCCATTAGATACATTGCCTAAAATTTATAGCACTTTTTTCGCGAGGCTGTCGACCGCTGGCTACAAATGGCCGGACAGACCGTTTAAAAAAATAAATCTCACTGCCATAATTGATCATATCGCCTATAAGATGTGTGAAGGAGGGGGGAGGGAACTCGTCTATTTTGGCATAAATCAAATCAACGCCTCAAACGTCTCAATTTGTGGAGATTGTTGTTTGGTTATTTGATTTGTTGATTGACGCTGCTCGAATTTCGCACCATATTACAAAATTTTGCGCCCAAACCAATCTGTGAGAATTGGATATAAAAAACTCGAGTCTCAGCATACTTTCTTATACTCAGCTACTGTTTTCTGCAAATTTTGTTGAATAACTTCCCACTGTCTTAAATTGTATAAACAAAGGGCATTCTTATACCCTGAGCCTATTTAAAATGTGTAACAATGCTATTCTGGGTTTGTGCAAAGTAAAAAATAGACAGAAGGCATATTCAGGTCAGAATCAACAGCCGAGTCAATCTAGCCATGTCCGCCTGTATGCACAAAAGGATCTGCGAAACTATAAGAGCTAGAGAATTGAGAATATATTGTAATTTCTTGTAAACTACGGGCATATTGTAGATTATTTTATGTTTTGTAAATATCAATATTACATTGGAGTTTCCAAAACCTTAAATAGGTAAATTTGGTAATAAAAGTATATATATATATAAAGTATACATATAATATGTTTAAAAGCTGGACTCAGGGAATCCCATAGTCGAGCTCACTCAACTGGAGCATTAAGTTTTTGACACTTGCATTTTAATTTGATCACGTACAGATGGTATTTTCGGCACATTTTCATTTCAGCATGATTCAATCTTTTGTGTGGCATGTAGAAGGGAAGTGGCAGGGATTAAGGGGCTCTCAAAATGCGATGCTCCACGAATTTTGATCGCTTAGTCATTGCGGATTCCAGGTCTTAAAGCCTTTCAGCGTTGATTTCGCTCTTTCGTTTTATTTGGTGGTTTTTATTGCAAACCATTTCTTCTGTGATCTATTTGAGTCAGTACCTAATCATCCGATCAGCTTTAGCAGCTCGCTATAAACAATTTATAAGATATATGTAGGTATATAAGTATATATTGATTATATATTGATGCGCAATATAATCAATTATTTTTTGTCTAGCGGCGTTTTTATTTTTTTATTTATTTATTTTTTTTTTTTTGAATTCCTATTGCAATATGCGCACTTAAAAGGCACAAAAGCGATTTTATCATGCATAACGGTTAATAAAGACCCTCCCTTCTCCAACACCTCCACGTTTGTACATATCATATCGTATATGGGTTTATAGAATTAATTACTTTTGATGACTTAACAACAGTTACGTATGCAAATATGTTGTATGAGTAATGAATATTAATAGAATGTGATTATATGTTATTAAGGCTAACAAAAATTCGATTCCTAAATTTGATAAATTTTGGTGCTTTTGAGATCGATTACATGAAGAATGCATACAAATATATGTAGTTCTGAATGCATCGATTTACACCCTCTCGAGTTTTCGTATGACATAGTTTTTCAATGGGTTTTCTGCTAAAGTTAATCAACATTTATTTAATATATCATATCATAAAAATATCAGTTATTAAGTTTTACAAAGAAAAAAAAACACTCATTCGTTTTCAAAGAAAAGATTACGAGCTAGTTTTGATTATATTATCACTATAAACTGAATCATTCTGAGCAAGTAAATTTGATTTTATGTAATTGGTATATGACATTTATATATAGATATATTCTAATTGCTATAACCAATTGCTTTGCACTTAGTTTAGCATTTTCCACATGCTTAGCTATTTAATGGATCATTGTGCAATTATTTCAATAAGTTTCCAAAATACTTTCACTTTTAAGGCAGATCTTATTACAACTGGTGCAAAAATTGCGAATGCGTTCATTTGTAATTGCTTATTGTAATTGTTTCTTTAATTGAAGTGCGACGTGTTTTTGACAATTTTAATTTATATATATATATATTTATTTATTTTGTTTTTGTTTCTTGCATATATATTGTGTTGGCGGCAGCAGAAAATATGTAAATGTTTCATTGCAGCTTGAGCGGCAGCAGCCAGCGTTAACAGCGCTCTCTTTGTACCGCGCTCTCGTTGTGCAGCGCTCTCTCCTGGATGCACAGCTGGCATCAGGTCGTGGTAGTGCGATGGTCGTGCCACTAACACATTTGCCCGAGAGTCCGCCCGATTCGGGATCGGTACCCGCCTACACTCCGCTGGGGGAAACGCATGGACTGAACGGAAGAGAGCTCATCTGTACCGGCTTGGGCAACATGCAACAACAGCACCAGGAACAACAAATGTTGCAAGCGGACTTGCAGTTTACTTCCCCACCTCCGCCGTGGGTGCAGAACCAACAGAAGCGCAATAATCGCAGCAGCGATGGCTACGAGATCTGCTCCAGTCGCTTAATGCAAATAATTATCTTCATGCTGATCGTTGTTGTGGCGGCCTGCTTGGCTGCCGTTTCCACACTGTATTTTGTGGAGCACAACAGGCAGCAACAGCATCTGGATGGCTTTCGGATGTTTGGCGACAGTCGCCTCTTTCGACCGGATTCGTCGGCGACACGTTTCAGCGACGAGGATCGCTTGAGTTTTTGGCACGTCTGGCAGACGCTCTTCAGGAACAAGACGCACGGATCGTGGCCCAGCTTAGTCTTTGCTGCGAGCACCACAAAACCCTTGGTGCGGCGAGGCGAGGGGGCCGATAAACTGCGGCAGGAGAAGGAGGAGCTGACGGCTGTGATGAACGGTCCGCAGGTGGGTCTCGCGTTGCCGAGGCGGGCACGCACACGGATCACAGCAGCGGCGCCGCGAGGCAGCGGCAGCAACAACAGTGACCACAACAAAACAATTGTCAACAAGATTTGTCTGCTGCCTATTGAGGATGCTGTTGAAAGGGGGCCTTTCAACGGGGGGAGTATGTTGGCGGCAGCAGAAAATATGTAAATGTTTCATTGCATCTTGAGCGGCAGCAGCCAGCGTTAAACTCTATCGTTGTTGAAAGACTGAGCATTGGCTTCTAGTCTTAATATATTCAAATAAATATAAACTATTTTCGTGAAACGTTGTGTTTTAATAAAGCTATCAAAAAGCTGATAGCGCAAACATATTGTATTTGTTGTTTCGAAATTTTGTGCATGCCTTGCATGAATGGTTTGCATTTCGATTTCTTTTGTGCTTGGCAGTATTCAAATTTCGGCTGTAATTTAATTCCACTATGAAACAGATGTGGCAACAACATCGATAAATATAGTGGGGTACACAGAGAAGCAGAGTCCACAGCTTACTATGGCTTACGGTGATGATTGGGCATTTTTGCAATCATTGCAACTCATTTCCAACAATCAATGAACTTTGTCGCACCTCACGATTACTAAAGGGGAAATGAAATAAGCAACAATCAATTTTAAAGCCTCTAATTAATAATAGAAAATAGTTGAACAAATAGCAAACCTCGCACAGTGACGCATTTGGCCTTTTTTTAAATAATCAAATATCGTAAACTAATGAAGATAGCTTCACAGTTTTCACGGGTAACAAGGTGCTTTAATACATGTTTACAAACATCGATTTTATGCATTCCACACTCAGAAAAACAATCGCCCAGAATTCTAGAAATTCGTCATTTTTTTAGGCACAAAAACCGCGAATTTTGTTTTCTTAGTTCCAATTTTAAACACAATTTAAATAAAAAAAAAAAAACAAACAAAAAAATATGTTTTTAAAACGTTAGAAAACAAGTCCTGAAAATAATAATCAATATTCGAGTTTAACAATTCAGGACTATAATTATTAGATTCAAAGGATCCTTTCTTGAATATTTGTAATCCTTGTTTTTATTTCTTTGGCTTGCCTTCAGTTTTAGATTATTCTTTTGCGGTGTGTCAAAATATACTTATCCCTATTATTTACAGGTACAACAGAACAAAACAATTCTCTATCAGATGCATTTATTGAATTTGCGACATCCTTTTTGTCTGTCAAAATGTTGATTTTTGAGAACTTTTTTGGCTTGCAGCACCATTGTGAGAGCAGCGGTTCTTATCTGTCCAGAGCACTTCGGTGGCCACTAATCAACCTAGTTAAATTTGTGTAGCTAGCACAAAAAGTAATTTATATTTACCGGTTGATGCATAACTTGCTCCTATCTGAAACTATGGCCAATCTTATCCGTCAGTCGTTTACTTTATTCTTTCTTTTGCCACTAAGCCAAGCAGTAATACGCACCTAAATAACTTAGATAAATGAAACTCAGATACGGGTTTAGATTAAAATATGACCAAACACTTAGAGAATATATTTAGGTAGAAGTACACAGATGAAGATCATATATTATAGAAAATGATGCCGACTCAGTTATAGTTAAGATATTCAAGGATCCAAAAAGATACAAATTGAAAGCATGCTTTGTCATACATATAGCTAAAGCTCTGAATTTCACATATGTAGATGAATAAATCTCTCAAAATAGAGGCAAAAATATAGATAATTATACATAAACAATGATTATTTGAATAAAAATAGAAATATGTCACCAAATACAGTTACTATACAACAAAAGAATTCAACGTGAGATAACGCAACAGAACTTATTAAAGATAAGCATGCAAACAGTCACAGATAAGAAATATCCGTAAGTATTATCTAACTCAGAATTTAAATGGGTAGGTTGATGCAGGTTCAGGTTGTATATAAATTTGTAAGATTCAAATACACACTGAATAGAGAAAAGTGATAGAATCTGATTTATTGATTCCTTATTATCTGCATAGACAGTCTGAGATGCAGATACGGCCAAAAGTTTATTATTTTTAACGATACAGTCAAAAATAAATAGATAGCTAAAATCAGGGAATTCCATTCCTTATCTGAATCAATTTGGTCATTTCCTTGGATTCAAAAATAATAAATCAATATAATAAATCAAGACGAAACACTTGAAATGGCAAACAGAGATTGTCTCAGCATTTTGCTGTTGATTCTGTTAAGTGCCTAAATATTGGCTTCTCACGATTATTTGGATTTTCCGTTTGGAGTTGACGTATTCGCGATGTAAATGTCGCATAATACTGAACTAGGTGGCTCTGTGATTAGATTCCGGCATAGAGTCACATGCCTCACGCATTGTCTAAGAATTTTGATACGGCTATCCGCAGTGGCACTGTGCTAATTAGTTCCGCTACATACCAGATACCACAGTAGGTGGCTGAAACAGGTAAACATGAATCAGTCATGACGCAAACACAAAAACAGAAGCTAACAATCGCCAACCGTGATCCAAAGACGAGACATCAAAACAGTTGTCGCAGCCCAAGTAACTCAATCATTAACCCAAAGCAAAACACCCAACCCTGTGTCTGTATCAATGTGTGCCACAGATATTCAAACTAAAGCCGTGATAAGTGATATGATACTCATTAAGTAGGTCAATTGCACAACTGATTGCACTGCAGTCACAATTCTCCTATTGTTGCTGTTCAGCCAAACTAGAACCAGCTATTATGATTGAGATTAAACTTGTTAATTTAAAAATATTTGTTTGGCTTTCAGGGAATTTAGCTTAAATCACTTTTCTATTTTTGGGTATAAACTCATAGCGCTCAATTGTATCTAACCACATGAAAACTTGGTTCACTTCTAGATAAGTTTATCCCGAATTTCCGTTTATACTCTAGACTCTTTGTCATTTTTATTTTCGTTTCCTCCAGGCTCATTTTTTAAATATCTACCAAAAAATGGTAATCGTCTCTCTCACTCTCTCTCTCTCTCTCTCTCTCGCTCTCGCTATCTCTCTCTCTCTCTCTTTCTCTTTCTTAAGCTATTCAAAACATTCTACCATTATTTAGACTCTTCCTACTCTCTCTCCTATCGGGATTCTCTGCATTGTACGCAGAAGCTAAAAATTATCTGTTGAGCACACAGCTTGAATGGCAGTTTTCTGTTTAATGCATACATAAAAAAAAAAATTGAAAAATTAAATGCAATGCGTTAAACTTAATTTAATCATTGTTGATTTTGTACAAAGTATTATCTTATCATCGCATTTTTGGTGCTTGGGAGTTCTGTGATCAGGGCTGCAAGGCAGGGCGAGGGTGTTGGCAGGTTGATAAGTAGACTCCGCCTCGCACGATCGCCTTGCCACTGCTGGCTCAATTTTGTTCATTCGTTGCCAAGAAAGCAGCAACGATACGAGGAGCCGCTCGCAAGCAAACCCCTCTAACCTAAAACAAAACATAAAAGCACAATTCGATCGCATATGGTCTAAAATCAAGTGTTGGACAGGGTTTAGCTTTTGGCTAGAAAGTTGGAATCATGTTGAGCACGTTCAGCTCGGTTAAGCAATATCTTAAGTTTGATTTATCGCGTGTGATTATCGATAATATTGTGTTCAAGCTGCACTATCGATGGACATTTGTGCTGCTGCTGGTGGCAACCTTGCTGATCACCTCACGTCAATACATTGGCGAACACATACAGTGCATATCCGATAGTGTGGTCGCGCCAGTCATAAACACCTTTTGCTTCTTTACGCCCACGTTCACAGTGGTAAGTGGCAAGTGGCAAGTGCGATTGATTTTGGAGATTGGATCATAAATTCCAAAGATTATTAGATCATAGATTATCGTAGCCTAAGAAACATATATTTGTTATGGTTAATACAATTCACCACAACTGAATTCAAAACAGATGTGTCTTAGATATATATATATATATTTTAACAAGACTCCAACTTAAAAGCAATTTGTCACTTCTGGCAATGATTTTTTAATGTCATCTCTCTTTGCTTTACTGTACAGGTGCGTCACATGAACAACTCGGCGCTAAATAGTGGCGCCATTTTTCAACCAGGCATTGGACCCTACAATAGCAAGGAGGATGAAATCAAGCGACACGCCTACTACCAGTGGGTGCCCTTCTTCCTGTTCGGTCAGTCCCTGTGCTTCTATCTACCGCACATTGCGTGGAAGAAGTGGGAGGGTGGACGCATTAAGGCACTGGTCTATGGTCTCCGTATGGTTGGCCTGACCAAATATCTGAAGCATGACAGTATGCGAATTGGCAAACTGAATATACCATCGATGGCGGAGACGGAGGAGCGTGTGATTAACATTCGGAGGACAATGATTGATCGGATGCGCTTGAATCAGTCGTGGGGCGCACATCTCGTCTTTGCCGAGTTGCTCAATTTGTTCAATCTATGCATTCAAATCTATTGGACGAATCGCTTTCTTGGCCGTCAGTTTCTCACGTTGGGCATTAAGGTTCTACGCGAGCGTTGGATCGACCAAATGGATGCACTCGACGTCGTCTTTCCCAAGGTTACCAAGTGCACCTTCTACAAATATGGCGCAGCCGGTTCGCTGCAGAACCACGACACACTCTGTGTGATGGCTCTGAATGTTATGAATGAGAAGATTTTCACAATACTCTGGTTCTGGTATACCTTTCTAATGACCATGACCATATTGGGTCTCCTATGGCGCCTTCTTACGCTCATCATATACAAAAAGTAAGTTGGCAGTGATATTTCATTAGTTTTCTCAATCTAGGCCTTGAGGTTATGAATCTTGAGTCTTTTTCTATAAATCTATATAGTTATATACTCATTCTTTACTCATACTAAACTTTTGGGTTTCCAATAGATAAGCTGGGCTTTTAAATACATTTACTTAGTTTCGTATCGATACATTTATTTATTTTTATCTATTGAAATCTGCTTTTTGTAGCGTAACTTTTTCCAAATGGGCACTGTACTGGGCCAAGCCTGGCCAACTGGATGAATCGGATGTGAAGTCTGTTATTGAGAAATGCAACTTCTCCAATTGGGTATTCCTGTACTTCCTGCGCACCAACCTAACGGAGTTCCTGTTCCAGAAGGTCATTTACCATCTGGCCAGCGAGTTTCCCAACGATGCGATACACGATAACGATATCAATGACTATCGAGCACGCTCAGCAGCCACGGACAGTCCGGGACAGTCCGTCAAGTATCCGCAGCTCAATCGACTGGACACGGTGGATGCACCCTTGTTGCATCATCGAGCAACAACAGCGCTACCCACAGTACCAGAATCATCGAATGATCCAGCCACGCAGCTTGTTTGATAGCATTTATTTATATACCTTATTTAATAATTAATTTTAGTCATTTAATTTTGTTGTGTTTTTTTTTAATAACTGTTTGTTGTGTTTAAATATATTTATTGCTAAGTTCTCTGTTCTTCTACTTTCTGGCCTTGGTTTGAAACGGGTTTTAATAACAAATTCAATATTCAAATAACCCAAAAGAAATTATAAAAAGAAGAAAAGAAACTTGCTCTGGGGCCAGTTTTTTTTTGTTGTTGAAATTGAAATAAAGCGTCCAAACCGGCTAAGACACGCCACCTACCACCAACCAAATATGTAGATCTGTTAGGGCGTGGCAATTGAAACAGTTAGACCCCCTCCCCTTTTTTGTTTGGTGTCGGTCGTCAAGTCGAGCATTTGGTTTGACTTTATCTTGACTTTGGATTTGACACTGGCTTCGGTTAACTACATATCTTTACTGTGGTTTGACCCAGTTTCAATTGACACGCAACGCAACAGGCGTGGCAAATGTGGCCCACAACTGCGGTTTCCATTCACAGATCAAAGATCTGACTTTCGGTCATATCTCATGTTCACAATTGGGTCGTGAAATTACGCAGCGGCAATCAACTATACATATATATAAACGATTTCTTTCGCTTCTATGAGGAGATATATAATTAAGGCCACTCTACAAAGTAAGCAGGACATTCTCAATAAATTGTCTTATATGAATATAAGGGAATACACTCATAACTGCCTAAATTTAGACATGTCATGAGATATCTCAAATACCACAAGTAATTTAGCTAACCCATACAAATATTACAATCATTTACTGAGACTTATGGCCTTGGTAAAATCATATTCAAAATTTGCTCAGAAAAAAATCGCCAATTTTCGAAAATCGCCAAAAGTAGCTTACCTTATTATTCAGAAAGTGTTATTTCCAAAATGGAAGGTTGTTTCTGATTTCCAAGGTGTACACCGAACTTTTACATTCAATATTTTTGTGCATACATATGTCACAGTGGAGTTTGAAGAAAACGCATTACGTAGTTCATAAATTGATATAATTTAATTTGATTCGGGCTCGGAATATTCTAACATAGGTTGCATTTATACTTTGTATAAATATTTTCTATTATAAGGAAATATATTTCAAAATAATAGGAAAATGGCCTTTCGAATTAAGCATATTTAGAAATGATTATTTTCATTTTAGGTATTATTTTTTTTGAGTGTATGATATGCTCCGATATCATACGTGTTATGTTGAGCCAATTAGCAAACCGAACTATTTTTCAAAAACAACACAAAATTACATGGCAACTTTTGACGAGATTTTAAGTCATGATTTCGAAAAAAAAAATAGCTTAAATAATGTACTTTTATAGACGAGAAAGCAATTTGTAGATTTTGGCCTATAACCTGTTGCCAAACGCGCCACTTGACACTTAATATGTGACAGTTGACATGCCCAAAATTATAAGCCATAAAATATTCGGTCAGCCCATATAAGGAGACGTGTAATTGCCAGTTAGTTATGACACCTGCTTTGCAGGCCACATTCGCCATAGTCGAGCACGTCTCGATCTGATGAGCACTTGACTTAACCGCATTCAGTTGATATTTTATTGACAGAGACACACTCAAAATCTTTACGTTTCTAATTCTTTTCAATTTAATTATTCTTATTTGCTTTTTATATTTTGTTTTTTAGTCTGGCAACTTACGACTGCTTTTGCGGTCAATGCCAACGAGTTGAACTTACTTGCGTTGAGTCTGAATTGAAGCCTGACTTAAGGCCTGAGGCAGCAACAAACAACCCCAGCCCCCAACCCACCTAGCTTGGCCACCTGCAACGTCCCCCCCCCTCATGCGGCTGACACTCGACATGTGTTTGCTGTCGCTCTAAGTAGTTGAGCTAATGGAACGAAATAAACAGCTAAAGATACAACTAACTTTTGAATACAGCAGCTTGAATACCCTAGAATAAACTATTAAAAGGCAACCTTCAATTCAAGATACAACGATTTGTTGCTAAAAAAAAAAAAAAATAGTAGCTATACTTAACTTATCAAAACTGAACCGATTTATGCCTGATGAGCAATAATACATTTCAATTGAGAAACATAAAATCAATTCGACGTAAGAATCACTTCGAGTTGAGCTATTTAAATATACAAATACGATTTCCATATTATCAAACTTTCGAAATGAAATCAATGACAAATGGGGAAAAAAAAGCGAACTGATCAGAGGTTATTATTGGATTGTTGGGGGCATTGAAATCGACTAAATTTATCACATAGGCGAAATACATATGAAATACTCAGACTTGTGTTGTTCTCCTTTCGCATATCAAGTGATTCTTTATTTAAACGAATTCATTTCTTAAACTCCGCTTTTGAATTTTATTTTTCTTTTTAAAGTTTCGGACAAAGAACATCGAAAACGGCTCTTTTCAAATAAAATCAACAAAAAAAAAAAACACATGAAAAGACACACACAATAAATAATTGTGTGGAGCGCGCATTGTTTTCTTTTTGCATTGTATTCGGTGTCTCCCCTCTCCCTCTCTCTCTCCCTCTCTCTCTGTCTCTTTCTCTCTATTCCCCATGGTGAATGACCGTTAAGATTTTCGAGATCGTCGCCAAAGAACAAGCAATTTCTGGTGTGACAGGTTTCTTTGGGCCCCTATTGAGCTGTCTTTTTGGCCTTGGTCCCATAACCGGCACCAAATCCAAAGATGGCCGAAAAACAGAACAAAATTAAATAAATAATAAAAAGAATAAATGTTTACAAAATGGTAACAAGATGGAGAAAGACAACTCTTTGGCATGCCACAACACAACTATTTGAAACCCATAAGTGCTTACTTCTCTAAGCATTGACTGAGCTTCAAAATCGGTGCAGTTTTTTGCCATAATTATGTTTCTCATGATTTCGCTGTGAAAATCCGTAAAAGGAAAATGGATTTGAAATGACAAAGTCATTCTTACCATATTAAGTAAATTTTAAATGTGTGCATTTTTTTGATAGGATTTGCATCAATTTAAGATGTTAAATTTGTTGCTGGGAACAAAAACGCTTACAATTGTTCGCAGAATGCAGTCGAAATGCAATCCTTTTGGGGAAGGGGGGGTGTGAGGCAACAATTTGCCTCAATTATCAAAATTTATGCAGCAATTAACACTTTGAACTGTGGCAGTCAAGCGAAACGAGCTCCAGGCGACAATTAGCGACTGCGGTTGGACATCGGGATGGTAATGGGGATGAGGTTGGGGATGGGGATGGGGATGGGGATGGGGATGGGGATGATAGTGTGATAGTGTGAGTGGGGTTGTAGACTATTCTCGGACCTGCTGTGGACCTGCGGCAGCGACCTGTGGCTTGTCGCGGAATTCGTTGCCAATAAATTGTATGCAATTGGAACATTTGCTGCATGCCCCGCCACAAGAAGATGCAGCAGAGCTTTGCCAATTTCTTGGCATGCAAAAATTTATTTCAATTGCATTTAATTTGTGCGGATTATCAAATGTTTTTTTTGGTTGTTTGTTTTGTCGCAGAACGTGTTCCTGCCATTTGTTGTTTGTTCGTTTGTCTGTTTTGAATCGTGCCATCTGTGCACCTAATTTGCATCTCATGCAACATTTATGGCGATTTATTAGCAATGCTTGGCCCCAATTTAGCCACGTGTTACGAGCTGAGTCACATTGCAAATAGAATCAGTTACAATATTCTAGTTTATGCTGGACAAATTTAAATAATATATTGCCACTTAAATTAAACAGAATTCCATTGGCAAATATTCCATCTGAACTTTCAACTCTTATGACTTTGTCAACAATATGTTGACATTCTTAGGATTTTGCTTTCACACAAGTTTAGTTCTACGTTAAAACTTCAATTCTTGGCATAAGTTGAAAATAAAACTCAAAACTGATTTTGTCGCTAACAAAGCAAATTCATTTTATAGTTGGCATAAGCATAATTCTTTGTTTGGGTTCAATTCGCAGCCAGCCAGACGTTTGTGTGGGATATGTGCAGGATATATCCGCGTTGCCTTTGTGTCTTTGTTTCGGATATGAAAATGCGATTCCTGCCCAGGACAATGACGAAATACCATCCACAAAATGCGTACAGCGCCTAGGTCAGTTCAACTCCAGAGAATTCACTCAAATTGTCCTCTCTCTGGCGCTCTCTTTCTCTCTTTGTGTGTGTGTGTGTGTGTGTGTGTGTGTGTGTGTGTGTGTGTGAATCAGGATCAAGCGGAATGGGGTTGCAACCCTGATAAAATGACATCGCAGCAGCCCGAAGCAGCTGAACAAAGCGAACGACGCAATTCGCACCCGCAATACGGAAAAGGCGAAGGCAAAGGCAACAATAGGGAAACAGGAATAGGAAGCAAAAGCGTAACAGAGCCAAAAAAAAAAAAAAGAAACCAGGAAAAAACCAGGAGCGACCCTTATAGCAACTTCGTAGCGATTTCCAGGAAGCGAAATGCATTCGGGAATTTACGTATTTGGTCAAAAATCGTAGCGATTCAGCTTGGTCCGGGTCGGGGGAGGAATACTGCGATGTAGAAATTCAAGGGTTGTTTGTATTTCACATGTGCGTCTGTGTGTGTGTGTGTGTGTGTGTGTGTGTGTATGTTTAACATGTGGCACGTTCTAATGTCGTCGCATTTAATGCCCGGAAATTTACTGCGTTGGTGTTTGTTGTGCTCGTCGGGTTCTCTAGATTTTTGTAATGTGTCTCGCAATGTTTGATATTTCCGTTTTAATGACTTGTCTGCCATGTCTGCATTTCTATTTGTATCTCTCGCTCTCTCTATCTATCTCTCTCCATATCTCTCTCTCTTCGTCTCTCTGTCACACTCTCGCTCCGTCTCCGTTTTAGTTCTTTGTGTATGTTGTGAGGATTGGCATTGCATTTAATGCCACTTGGCAATGACCTTGAGCAGCTGCTACCGCAGTTTTTTTTCCCCATTTTCGGCTGGAAACTTGCATCCCTCAAATGCTTACGACTCCTATTTCCATTTGTCGCCTCTCGTCTCGTTTTGTGTCTGGACGTATCAGCAAATGTTATTGACCCCTTAGCCTTAGACTGTTTCATAAAATGTGCTAGAATAATCATGTCATATGCTGGGCATGTTCTACTTTTAGATACCAAGTAAGTAAAGACACGAAAACTTAGATTGTTTGATTTTTTTTTACTCAAAATTTCGATTTTTCCCTATTATACATATTCAATTTAACAGCACAAAACAACAAAAGCTTTCCTTAATTTTGATATTTTCTTTATGATTTTTACTATAAAGCTGCTATCATAAATTCCCGATTAATTTGTAGCCCTATATAACTGTTAAATGCTAATTTAGCTAATTGTTATAAATAATTTCTTGCAAAACTGCTTTTAATTTTATAATTTAGATTTCATTTCACACATATTTAATTTCTCATTTTCATTTCTTTTCCTACACTTTATATATACCTTTTGTATGGGCATTACACATTACAGGGTATACATATTATTTTACATAACAAATCTGTCCTTTGGTAAATTACAGATTATCAGCTTATCAGCTTAACTTAAGCCTTTCCTTAGCTACAAAGTGTTGTAGGCCGCACATTTGTTGCGAAACTGCGAACACGCTTCTGAGTTTGACGTCAAGTAAATGTGAGATTAAAGATCATTTGCCCGTTGCTCAATTTGATTAGCTTCGAGCTCCATTTGGTGAACTGAACTTCCTCTGCGTATATCACACTCATACAAGTTGAATTCAAATGATATTCATATAATATTTGATTCTAATGAACCGCAACAGAAAAGAAATTCAAATATTTGTTGTTTTTCCACGTCTTAGAGTATTATAGGAACAATTTAAGAATCTTAGCCTTACACAGAGCCTATGTCGTATGTAGACCTATCTATATATATATATTTGGATACCACTTGAATGATAATTAGACATTCCAGTTGCGATCCATAAAGAGGGCAATGCTCACTTCCAGCATGATGAACATGATATGATGTGTTTCCCTTTCGATTCGCTGTTCGCTCTGATGAGACAATGTCATAAAAGTCAATTGAAGAACTCTGTACCAGAGAAGCACTTGGAAGCATCCATTGTTGAACACGTTTTAGATTAGTCAAGAGTGGCTGTCTGATAAGAAGCAACAAGCAAACGTGGCGTCGATTAGAACCTGAAATTTCATCTATATATTTAGAATGCCTGTGATGAGTGTCGACGTGTGTTTATGTTGTGTGTGTGTGTGTTGTGTATATGTGTGTGTAGTGTGTGTAGTGTGTGTGTGTATGTGCGTAAGCGTGTATTTATGTTTAAGATCTTTTTGGGTGGCGTTGTCCGCCCAGGCAGAGACTCAAATTAGCGCCACATGACAATGATAGCGCCTCAAGGCAATTTCAATTTAGACAATTACGCAACTGTAAATGGAATTGAAAATGGAACTGGGCATTGGGCATTGGGGATTGGGCACTGGAATTGGCATAACGTGGGCGGCGATTCCAACCTCAAAAACCCAGATACACAACACACACATATATATATATATATACATGTAAACCAGGCCAGGTTAATTAAGAAATGGTCCAAATTGAAATGCCGGATTAAATGGTTCTCGCCTAATGAAATGTCAATATCAATATATTTATTGATGAGCCGATCAATCGTACAGGTTACAATCCATTCGATTGAGGGTCGTTCGTCAGTCGTAAGACAATTCAAGGCGACTAAAACAACAACAACAACAACAACAACAATGACAACGACAACTATCAAGTAGCAGCGAAATAGCTGCGAATGTTCAAGTCTAGAATACTGGATATTTTGTTTTTTTTTTGCACAGGTCTGCGGCAAAAGGTACTTTTGTGTTAATTATACAAGATCTAAAGATAACAACAGATGAATGACAACATTTCGTTAATTGTTTTGTTAAATATTGGAAATTAAAAAGTTTTTGATATTTATTCAGTTTGAATGAGTCTCAAACAATGTGAGTGCAAATAGTATCTTCTCTACATAGCTGAACATTCCAAGCTCAACAAGACTTGTCTTACACCGTTTTGAAATACCCTTCACAGTCCAGTTGCTCTACACAGGGTATGCACAGTCGTTGAAATGTGTGTCACAGTTGCAGTTATTGTAGTTGTGAGCGCGATTGATATCGATCTGTCGATTAACCAATGTTGCCGCAAAAGCAAGCCCCCCTCACTCCATCCCAAGGCATATGCAGCACGCACATCAATCTGCGATCCATTTGCCCAGCGTGCGTTTCACTCCATTTCCTACGAGACAACAAAATGCCGCTGTTTGTTTACAAATGTGTGTGAGAAACTTTACTTTTATTCAGCTTACAAAACTACAAAACTTAACTAACGAAAAAAAAAAAAATGATGAATTTATATATATATATCTACATATGTAGTATATGTAATTATTTGTTTGCGGTGTACAATAAAACAAAACAAAAAAAAAAAACAAAAAATGAAGAAAATCAGTAATCAAAGACGACGACAACAACATTGGCGGCAGCTGTGTGCTGCACTTGTTTGTTTTTGTTTTTTGTGTTTACTCTTTTGTTTACAAAGCTATGTTTGTTTTCATCAACGCTCTGTCTCTCTCTCTCTCTCTCTGTCTGTCTGTCTGTGTGGTAAGGGCACGCTCTCTTCTAGCAGCGTTGCCAGATCATCAGCATGAGAAGCAACAGCGACGTCGACGCCACACCCCAGCGTCCGTTGGTCAGTTGATTGGTGCCATTGCAGCCATCGGTGTCGCAGGTGTAGATGCAACTGCGATAGTCCATGCGATCGCCCTTGTTGCGCACATAGTCACAATAGTTGCCCAGATCCTTGGAGCTGCAGAAACGTTTCGCACCGATGCCGCCCTCAAAGCGACCCACATGCTTCACACAGAACGTTGCCCCATGGACACTGGAACAGTTCTGCGGCTGGATGTCCGGCTGATCGAAACGCTCGAACCATTCACCGCACTGGAACGGATTCTGCGTATCGCTTGCATCGCACACGTAACAGTCGATGGCCCAGCTGAGGCGTAAGCAGCAACAGCAGCATAACAGCAGCAGCGCAGCCAGCGGCAGCAGCGAAGTTGACATTTTTGCCTTTTGCGCTGCTTTTTTTTTTACTACCTTTTATGTTTGATTGCACAATGTGATGGGGGGGGTTTGGGGCGGGGCAGCAGATGACGCACTTAGCCAGCAAGCAAGTCAGCAAACACACACACACACACACACACACACACACAATAGCAGAGACACGAAAGTCGGCGTAGTCAGCAAATGCCAAGCTCGTACTGAAGCGTTGTTTAAACTTCGTTTCAGTTCGTTTCCAAGCGAGAGCACCTACTACCACTCTGTTAGTGTGGCAGAGAGAGCGCATCTTACGTTGTGTCTGCGTGTGTGTGAGACGCTCACTTGCTAGCGCTCTCTTACCTGTTGTCATTGCAGTTGTTGTTGCTGTTACGCTTAGAGTCTGTTACTCTAGCCCTAGCAATCAGCTGTAGAACGTACATCCTTTTGCTGGCGCCCTGGCGCACTTAAGGCGCATTTATCGCTTATCGTTTATCGATTATCGTTTGAACTAAAACTTGTTGCGTGGCAACAAAAAAATATAAAAACCCCTACAAGGCAACAGGTATTTACGTGATTTGCTACACACACACACAGAGAGACACGCACACAGACACTCATTCTTTTCGGCTTCCCATTTTGAGCTCTTATTGGAATTCCATTAGAATTGGCTGCAGAGCGTCGTCATTGTCTGTTCTTGTTCAATGATGAGCCAAAGAGAACCAAACGGGGCCATTCAACTTTGCAGAGACAAAAGCAAACACACACACACACATACACACACACATATATATATATATATATATATGCATATATGCACACCAATACAAACGAGGCGAAAGCCACCTTTTATTTGTGGTTTTTGCTGTTGTTGCTTGAAGTCGCTTCTCGGCAACGGATTGTTGCGGAACCCACCAAAAGCCAACAAATCAGCATTGTCAACGATCATGCAGCCATAGCCATAGCCGATGCCCACTCACTAACTCCCGCCACATGCCGGCTCGATCCCCACCCAACCAGTTGGCCAACTGGCTGGTAACAAACAGGGCCAAGCCTTAAAAATAAACCCACACGGTGCCTGTAATTGAAACGATCCACAATCAGACATCAAGTTTTCACTTTATGGTTGTTACTTCATTCCAGACTTTGGCTTTAACTTACGAGTCCGTTTGTCATGTGGCATGTAGTAGTATGTGGTATGTGGCATTCGGTATGCGGTGTAGCCATTTCTCAATCTTCAAGAGACGCCAGCAAACTTAATCAAACCTTAAAAACGGTTTGTCTTCGTGTATTACGAGATGTGCCACGTTTTGGGGCAACAAGAAGAATAGTTGTACTTTTTCAGAAACCATTTTTTTTTATTTCATTTAAATTCGGCTTTTAAACACTTTTTTCTAGTCATCCATGAAATTTATCATTACAATTATTCTCATATTTCCAAATTAGAATCACCAATGTGGAACCAAAAAAAAAAGTTTTTAAGCACAACTTTAATATAAATTCAATAAATAAATGCGTGCATATATTGATATTTAGATATGTATATGTGTATATATAAATAAATTATCTGAATTTTCAAGAAGCCATAAATGTCTCGAGCGGTTTTCACAATCGTTTCTAAACTCAACAATAAGGAACTCAGACCAGACCAGAGATGTGTGTACTTATCTGTGTATATATTGTATAAGAAAGGGTAACAGATCTGTCGATCCCGTCAATCCTCAAACTTATCATTCGTTCAATCATTCTTATGGCAGCTACAAATATGATATGTATTTATTATTAATACACACATTAAAACAAAATTAAATAAAACATGGCTCATATTTCATCTCAAGTGTTCCGTATGTTATCATCTCAATAACCACTCTATATATGGCTTGTTTTCAGTCGATCAGAGATCACTTGGGTTAGTAAGTACTTGAGGCTTGCTTTACGTAGAGATTATCAAGTAATCCATCAGCACTTTAGCGATATCTATATATAAAATAAGAATGGAACTATTTGAATTCATTATACATTATTTTAATATACAGCACTCAGCAGAAATTTCGACAAAGTTGAAAACTCAATGTTTGTTAGTTCCTCACTGGAACTATCTAATATCATTTATTCACTATTCACTATGTGAACATTCTAAAATGAATATATAGCTAGATGATCTTCAAATCTTGTTATTAATAATATTATTAGTCTAAGTTTAAATCTAGGTGTCTTAGTATTTATGTAAGTACAATTTAAAAACACTACACTATATATGTAAGCATAGATAAATTGTATAGCATGATATATGGCATATCATATCTGTACCCAGATCTACCTTGCCTATGTGACCAAAGAAACGCTAACCAACTTCACAGGAGATCTTCAATTTTACAAGTGATGCCGCAAGGCAATTGTCGAGTACAGTGTCTGCTAGCAGTACCTGTACACACGTACACATACTTATATAACTGACTGCTGGGATAAGCATACATGTATATGTATATATATATATATAAATATATATATATATATGTTATGTTTCTGTTTTGAAATTAGAGATGCTCTACGTAGTTGTTCATATTAGAAATGTGAACTTTGATCAACATGATTGAAAAAAAAAGAAGAACATTTCGTCACATGCCACGTCGCGTCGCGTCTCTTGCTTGCCACAAACACACAGACACGCAGACAGATGACAGAGAGACAGAAAGGAAGAAAAAAAGAAGCTGTAGTCGCGTCGCATTGGCTACGCCCCTCAGCCCTCGGACGTTGTACGTTGTACGTTGAAGCAGCAACGAAGCAGTCATAAAAGGAAGCTGCAACACAGGAACATGGAGTAGCAGCTGCATGCCTCAATGAGTGAGAGACACTGAGAGAGAGCGCCGAGTCTGAATGCATTGAGTGAAATTTAAGTTAGAGATGGAAGCATGCGATATATGCTTGTGTGATAAAAACCCATTCCCGACTCAATAGTGACATATTTACAATTGGCCCAAATCGTAAGGTATGCAAATTGTCTAAAAGACACACACACACACACACACACACTCACACACACACTCATAAATCAATGTCACGTACGTTTCCAAGCACCCACGAAGCCAGCTATCGAATTGTTTATCGGCTAACGGGCGAACGTGAGAGAAACAGAGTGAAAGGTATATATATGTATATATATATATATATATATATATATATATATGTGTGTGTGTAGATACAAAAGTCAGGCTCAAGATCGTAATGACAACGCACTTGAATTATCTCAGTTTTTCGAAAGTGGCGCAGTTTTTTATAGGACGGACCATAAAAAGACCACGAACAGTCAGCAGAAGCAGAAGAAGGAGAAACAGAGTATAGTAAATGCTAATTACAAAAGTGCCCGACCATTAGATACCCATTACATAGCTGTATTTATCAATTCATCTATTTTATTTGAAAAAACCAAAAAAAAAACTCAAACATTTTTGTCAATCACATAAAACAGCGATTTTTTGGTCATATGCACTGATCTCAACACAAATGCATATCTTAAAGATCTAAGAATGCTATATTTTTATGCACACTTTAACTACACCCATTTTATACATATTTCTTGGGTATAACACAGGGGCGTACACAGCTTTTCGTGAAGGGATGGGGTCCGACTAGCGTAAACTTCTCTCCTTTTTTTTAACTGTGTAAAGTTGGGATGAGTGTGCGTAAGGGAGCTGCAGCTGACGACAACCACCCACCCAGCCCCCTTCCACCAGCTCCTGACTGCGTACGCGCCCCTGTACTAGTCATACATATTTAAGAAAAAATGAATTTCACGACCGCACCGCATGATATGACCACATGTGGGACAAAGGGTTGGAGGCCTTGGAGTATATACATATACATACACACATATATATATATATATATATACATACATACATACATACATACATACACGCCTACATAAAAACCTTATAAATTACGTTACGTTGCACACGCGCAGTTTTGGGCCGTAAATGCGGTTAAAATCGTGTACTACAACTGCCCAACAACTATGGCTACCCTAACCCGACTGTAATTCGATAGCAGACATATTGAATGACTGATGAACTGGCTGGCTAAATGAAGCAGCAACCTGGTACGTGTCCATGTTATGTCAGGCAAGGTACATCGCATTGCACCCAGTCCACAAATAGTGTCAATCCGCGCAAGAATCGTGTATCATATCACGTTGCCAGGCAATGCTTCATATATTGTTGTCTAGAACTACCAGCTCAGCTTACAGTGTTGGCAAACATCATAAATTGCGATTTATGCGTACTCGAAACAAAAATGTCATCTAAATACGCAAATCAATAGAAAAGTGTCTAAGATATTATAACGTTTTTGTCTCGCTCCCACTGAAATCTTATTAAACTAGAATTTAATATATATATATATATATATATATATATAGATATATATGTAATTGAAGCTTTTAAGTGGACATATTCTCAGTTAAGATTCAAGTGTCTCTAAAGGGCATTTTCAAGTTGCCTAGCATTCCTCTAAAAACCATTAAAAAAAAATGTCGAATAATTAAATTCAACACCTTTTAAATTTCCAGTTTTTCTTCTTCAAACCCAAAAATAAAGTTAACAAAAAAAGCTTAGACAATTACAAAAAAAAAACCTTACCTTTCAAAATGTTACCATATTGGCGTGACTTGAAGTTGAATACAGGAAAGCGAAGAAAAGGCAACGCAACAACAAGAAAACATCATGAAATTCGAAACATTAACAAAATGTATAAAAAGAATATTAAAAGCGTACGTTTGTATGTATGTGTGTATGTATTTGTGTATGTTTTTATGTAGCTTTACCAACAACAACCCTCGGCTCGCTCAAACCGCAGTCATGCACGAAAAGAAGTCAAGTAGCCAAAAAAAAAAAAAAAAAAAAATACAGCAAGAACAAGAAAAATTCCCAAGACGACAAAGCTGAGGTTAAAGAATGAAACTTTAACAAAATACGCGAGCTCGACAGAGTTTGGAACTGCGCTCAAATTGTGCTCAATATTTGATATATTTCGATGTGTGCGTGTGTGTGTGTGTGTGTGTGTTTGCTATTACAATTGCTGCTCCAATTTTTAGACTTGGTGTGCGATCAGTCTAATGCAGAGCTTAATTCGTTTAAATAAAAAATTACATACACATTTATTTATGTATACGTGTTTGTATGTGTGTACATACATACACACATAAATTACTGGCTTGAGCCCAAAAGCGCAGCAGCAGCGTGAGTACACAGTACACTCAAAGAGCGCGCGCGCCGCTGTAAAACGACTCGAACATCATCAGCAGCGTTGGAGAACGCATGCACACACACACACACGCAAAGATGCGCACGCACAATGTACATGTGTGAGTGTGCTACACAGAGTGAGAGCAAGAACCATAGACCGAGAGAGAGAGAGAGAGCGGCTTGAAGCCGAGTTGAGTTGCGTTTGAAAAAGTTGAGCATTCAGTTTGGAGCGAAATAGCGAGCATAGCACGCGAGCGTGTATGTGTATTTTTACAGCAACAACGAAAACGAAACGAAACGACGAAACCCAAGCGGCGGCAGTTGACGGCGACAGCAGCGTGCGCTGGGCTCTGCTCACTACAAAAGCCATTCCGGACGGAGCGCACAGCGCACAAAGCGAGCTCAAAAACAAAAATTGTATTTTTAATTCTGTTTTTCGTTCTTTTTTGCCCGATTTAAAATATATTTATAAAAAAAAAAATATATATATATATGAATGTTTTTTGATCTTTTTATGTGTGCTGCTCGCGGTGACAGTTGAAGATTGAGATACACATAGATTGAACGCGTGTTATTTGTTTTAGTTGCGCGGCATTTGGAATTTTTTTTTGATTTTGGTTTTTAGTTGCGCGTGTTTGGCTGCAGCGACTGCAACGTCGACGCGCGCGCGTTTCACGCACCAGCAACAAAACCGAAAACAAAACGACAACGATACAAAACAGTAACATTTATGTTCTCTTGTTTTTATCAAAAATGAAAAACTAATGAAATAAAGTATAAAAAGAACAACAAACTTGTACAATAAATGCAATAAGCAGACAAAAGCACAGCAGCCCTTTTTAACAGAACCTGTTCTGTTACCCTGTGTCTGTGTGCATGTGACGCATGTGTGTGCGTGTATGTGCGCCACTGCTGCTGCTTATGCAAATTCGATAAGCAGAACAGCAACAACAACAACAGAGACAACAACACACACCTGGCAGCTGATTTGCAACAATGAAAGTTCAGCTTCAGCTGCTGCTGCTGCTGCTTCTGTGACACGAATATCCCACAATAACAAACAGAGAGTGAAGAGACCAACGCAAGGGATTTCGATATATCGCGTAAGTCACATTTCTGCTTCATAATTAACAGCACGTAAAACACTCTAATTGAGTGTCACAGCGACAACCGGAGAAAGAGAGAGAGAGAGAGAGATTGCAAGATAGGACGAGCTTATCGGTGGGACCAAGTGGAATCACAGCTTAACATTTCTAATAAGCTGCCAAAGCTGCTGTTATTATTAACAGTGCCAATGCCAATTGGAATAAGTGCCTCAAAGATCGTGAACACAACTTCATTTACTTTTATTTGATGTCTTCGATCAAAAGCGAATCGTGATTTTATTTACTTAATTTATTCGAAACGCGAAAATCGCAAATATCATCTCACAGAAGTCTCATAAAAACAATCGACAATTTTATTATTTGTATTTACTTTTAACAAGAACATGTGAATGGATTTCAATCACGGCTAATAGAGACGTCAATTCAACTCAATCAATCAGTTTTATGGCCAATAGATAAAGCTTTGCTTTAACTGTATCCTTTGTGGCATTTATTTTTGTTCATAATTATTCTCATATTTATCTTCATCTGTATTTTTCTCTTCGTCTTTCAAGACCCCTTGCGAATGATTCTTTGTTGGTTTTTGTTTTCTTCTTCAGCTTCCGTCTCGAATGCCCAAGTTTTCCATCATGTGTTTTTTTTTAATTTTGCAATGCATCATTTTATGTTGCTTATGATCTACGTTTAATAATCTTCCCACTGTCTTCGTCTCTTACTCCTATCCAGCATCTCTATCTCTCTTACACACACACAAACACACACACACATACTCTGAGTCGACAATGGGCGGCATCTTTATTATCATGTGTAGTTGCTCAGTCTAAAAGATGTTTCTCATTTGTACCGCATTCCACTTCCCGCTTCCCCAGCTCCTCCCACCATTTTCTCCTCCCCCCGCCCTGGTAGCAACGGAAATGGTCAATTGAAAGTGTACAGAGGCGACGCATTGTATTTTTTTTATTTTGTTTCTGTTTTTTTTTTCCACTCATATCCCGGTTTTTCTTAGCGGTCTGTCTCCCTTAGTACCTATTCTGATTATGTGCACGCTATATTTGTGCGGTTTTTACGGACCAGGAATCAAATGAGAGAGGACGGTTCACAAAGTAATACCTACAATGTCAACATAATATATAATTCTATATCATTATATTATTTGTACTAAAAATCGTACATATTTATTATCGACGTTTTACCCATGTTTGAAACGATGTTTTGTTTGCAATGACGAAGAGTTAAAAGCCATTGAAGCCATTAAGTGTGAATAGTAAGTGCTAAATTCAATGACATATGAAAATATTGCCTGCAACATGCATTAGAATGAGCTAATACTTGCAGAATGTGCTGAACTACCCTCGCGATTTCTAATTAAAGTTGGTGCCACCTGGCAGCGCAGAGGGTAGGCAAGCAAAAAGAGGCGCAGACAGACAGACAGACACAGAGTATGAGCGCGAGAGTAGAAGAGTGAAAGAGAAAGAGAGAGAGAGAGAGTGATATTAAGGGAATGTTAGAGAGAGGCAAGTGGAGGAACTTCCGCTTGGTCAGCAGCAGCTGCTTACCAACGAATCACAAAAAACAACAATTGCATTTAACAATGCAATTAAGTAAATACTTTTGTGACGTCACAGCTGACTGACTGACTGAGTGTTCGTCTGTCTATCTGTCTGTCTATTTGCTTATCTGTGGGTTTATCTTACTGACTCAAGTCTGAGTGTATTTGTGTTAAGGTTAAACGTATAAAGTTCTGTACAAATTCAATTTGCAAACAACAACAACAACAACGTGCAAAGTCATCAAGAGCGATGCAAATCATGCAACAACCAAAAATTACCAACTGCCCGCTACCCTGTAAAATGTTAATGAGACATCAATATTAACGTGCGCAACATTTTACAAGTATACAAATTGTATACAAATTTAAATTACAGCACATGAATAAATATTCTTTATTTAAATTGTTTTCTTTAATTCATTTGACTTCGCGTATAACTCAGCACTTGCCTTCTAGTTGAGCGTATCCTATTTGAGCATCTTTGCATCTTTGCAGGGTATCCGATCAAGCGAGCATTTATGTCAGCCCAGGCACGTAAAAGGCATTTAATACATTTGTGTGTGCTCTGACTGATTGTCGACCTTTGCAATGCGACACCTGTACGATCATGATCATGTACGACCCCCCCCCCCTTCTCACACTTAGCACTCTCCCCCTCCCGGTGTAGCCCCAAACACTTCTCAATTTGTGCATAGAAATTTGCATTTTTTTTGCACATAACTTTTGCTTTGGCGCTAAAAAAGAAACGAAAAAACAACAACGCTTTGCGAATGGCCTTGGCAATGAAATAAGCGTATGTGTGTGTGTGTGTGTGTGTGTGTGTGGCGTTGAAAGGGGCCCTCCCCTTGGCAATGGGGAGGCGGATGGGTGGGGATTGCGGGTGAGGGGTTTGGAACAGTGTGACGGTCATTGTTCGCTGTTTGCGACTGTTGCGGCTGCAGTTTGCTTGCCTTCGTCGTAGCCAGCGAAGCGTGTGGAATAAACAGGGAAACATTGGATAAGAGGGTGCAACAGTTGGCGGGGTGGGGAGTGCTGGGGTGGCTTGAGGTGCTGCCTACAACACTATAGGGGGCTAGTGGGTTGTTTAACACGACAGCGAGAAAGAGAGAGAGTGAGTAGACAAGTGTGAGTTGGAGAGGAGTAAAAGTAGGCAACATTTTCTGCAACAGCCTTAAACGGTTTTCGATATCGCATTATCGAATTAGAACTTTAACATAACTTTAGAAAGTTTCAGTTTATATATATATATATATTTATATATCTAATATATATTTCTATAAATCTTCATCTTCGTTAAAGACTCACTTTCTCTCCATTCTCTGCTGCTTTGCTCCTTTTTTTCGATATCAATTAGCAATAATGAATACTATTTTTACTCTGATATAAAATGAGCATATTTATATTTTCTACAAGTCCAAATTTGTGTACAAATCGAACAGTCATCGGAACTGAGTACAGTTGGAAGAGTAACAACCAGATCAATAGATACCACCAAAGAGTTAAAACAACTAAATGAAACCAACTGATTGTAATATGAATAGGGCGGGGGGTAGGGGGAAGGGGGAAGGGGGAGGGGAGTTAATTGGTGCACGGGTCAAGCGTATAAAGATCGATGGCATCGAGCGAGTGTGAGGGCATTCAACTTACTGCGTTAGAGCAAAAGAGGAGGGAGGTGGGTAGGCGAGTAGGTATGGATTGAGTACGAAGCTATGGCATTTGCAAGTGGAGCAGATGCCAATTGGATATTTAAATTTCAATGATGGCGCATCAATTTCGCTCAGTGCAGCGCATTTGCCTTTAATTGAAATTGAAGCTGTCTGCAGATTCTATTAGTTGATTTATATTCTTGCTCAATCATACATACAAAAGCAAATATCAACCCCCCGACCCCCCCCCCCCCGCCGCCCCACCCCTCTGTTATTCTCCCTCCGGTACACGGTAATTTAACGTAGCCCAAGTCAGAGTCGTTAGAGTCTCGTGTTTGTCTTCAGATAGTGTTCCGGCAAATAACAAAAATAAATAAAAAACAAATAGGCGCAGCTTTTTTTTTGTTTTTTTTTTTCGGCCGACTTCAATCAGGCACTGGACACGTTTTCCAATCAACCAAATGTACCGACGATCTCAATTGATACACAAATAGTAGCGGCGTTATATGTGCAGATACTAGAGAACTATTTCTACACAGATACTACTCATTAAGGTTGCTCTGCCGATTGGCGTTTGTGTGACCTTAAGATCTTACATTCATTTTAATTTAAGTCTGTGTTTATTGTGTGTATCGTCAGATCGATCAATATTGGACAATCGTGATATCGGAAAAGATACCATGGAAATTCTACTTGTAATTCTGTTGCTCGTTGCATGGCTTCTCTCCGGTTTGCAATCGTAATATTACCATATACCAATAGCAATTACTTATCAACTTATTATAACCCCCACTGTCTTCTTCGATCTATTTGCAGTTGATATTGATGTGTATCGCAACAAGAGGAACAACATTTGTTATTAATGACGAAAGTCACAAGAATGCGTATTGTAAATTAAACGATAAAAATCAAAACGCAAAAAGAAGCTGACATTTTACAACACTGCCCGTTGACCTGCTGTTAGGAAATATTCATTAATAACAGAACGGTACGATAGGGTTTTCACCTTGTGCCCGCATCTAGTTCTGTACCAGATCCCGCTTCAACTGTGCCACAATGTATAAGCTATTGGGTAGCTTAAAGAGCTACCTAAAGTGGCAGGACATCCAGACGGACAATGCCGTCTTTCGTCTGCACAACTCCTTCACAACGGTACTGCTGCTCACCTGCAGCCTGATCATCACGGCCACACAGTACGTGGGCCAGCCGATCAGTTGCATTGTGAACGGTATTCCGCCGCATGTGGTGAACACATTCTGCTGGATACACAGTACGTTCACCATGCCGGATGCGTTCAACCGTCAGGTAAGTCTCCACAGCTCATAGACAAAGGCAAACTGGCAAACGCATAATGCTTATGTCTCAAATAAGTCCCCAAAGATTTACAAGTTTTTATATGGCTTGAACATATCTATATTTGTAGTATTTGTAAACTCTACACAAGTCTCCAAATGCAACAAACTTCGTAGGTGAATGCAAAAACGCAACATTTGGTTTCCAAAAGAAGCAACTCTACAAAGTCTACACAAGTTTCAAAATCAATTTATGTTTAGAAATTAAATGTACTCTGCATAGCAACTCTACACAAGTGTCCAAATATTTAGACACAGCACAACAACAACAACAACAGCAACAACAAATAATAACTTGCAACCGATGCAGCATCTTCGTATAAAGATCCGCTCCAAATCTCCCCATGGACAGCTGCTGTCTGTCTGTCCGTCTGTTTGTCTGACTTGTCATTTTTGCTGTGCTCACGTAGGCTGATCACGTCCATTGTTGGCTCACTCGGATGGGATATGTAATACATGCTGTGGACCCGAGCAAAGCCGACTCTCATAAATATGCGCATATTTATACTGCGGCTATAAGGCAATTATAAACGGGGCGTAGTCGGTCGTCGTTGTTGTTGTTGTTGTTGTTGTGGTGCGTGTGACCCGAAAATATAAAATCAGACTTAAGGAGTATGAAAAGCGATTAACAACGACACAATAATTGAATACCCTGCGGGAGTGTAGACAGCGAATCTCATATTTCAACAGCGGAGGCAGGAAATGGAGACTGCCCTCTGCAGAGGCTGCCCTCATCCATGAGTACCTGAACCTGAACCCTTCGATCGAGACAGGCACAAAAGCTATACAAAAGATCAAAGGGTATTTGTATTCCATTTTACCTCATGACAAACTAAAAACGAATTACAAAAAATAAACAAATTTAAGTTGAGTTTTGATTGTTGTCTGCAAAAGCATCTTGTTTTATGGATCAAGGATCAAGGATTAAGTGTCCTAATTTAAGCAAAGATATTTGTAACATAGATGATGATGCAACCAAAGCAAAATTCATGTACATTTTATATTTTACAATAATATTCACTAAACATAAATTTAAGATTTCTATTTGTATATGTAAATGAAATCAAATGAAAATCAATTTCTTTATTTTGAACAGGTCGGTCGCGAGGTGGCTCATCCTGGCGTTGCCAATGATTTCAATGACAAGGATGCCAGAAAGTACTACACCTACTATCAATGGGTTTGCTTTGTGCTCTTCTTTCAGGTAAGCCGCAAACTAGCTGTCAAAGCTTTCTTTTGTTCCCTTCCCCCCCACTCTTTATGCCGTTGATTTGCTTACGATTTTGTTTGGGTTCGTCTTCCCGTTCGTGTTCGTGTTCGTGTTCGTGCTCGTTGTCGTGTTCGTGCTTGTGCTCGTGCTCGCTGTCTCAATTGCCAGCACATACCGAAAGCAGTACTTCAATCAATTTCAATTGAATGCGTGCGAGAGTTTCAGTGGACGAGTGGGAGTGGCAGGGGATGGGGGAAGGGGGAGGCGTAGCGAATAATAGTGATTGTTGCTTTTGGGAGAGAGAGCGAAAGAGAGAGAGAGAGAGAGAGAGAGAGGTCATTGTATTGCCAAGCACGCTCAAACAAGCAATGATTGCGCGCCTGTTGCGCAACGCAACGCAACGCAAACAATCAAGCAAAGCGACAGTTGCTAAACACTAAAAGCAACAACAAAAACTTGCGAAATATGTGACAGATAGCGGAATTCTTATGGATTAATGAGTTTGCTAACTGACACAAACAACAACAGCAACAACAGCAACAACAATAGAAACAACAGTGACGCATGTCAAAATTCTCAACATTTAAAAGTCAAACTCCTAAATTCAAGTTTAATGCTCTTTGTTTTGCCTATTTATGATTGATTTATTTACTCAGCTAGCGTATTGTAGCTGTCCAAGTACAGTGCAACCTGCATGGGATGTCTAGTTTTTAAATTGAATTAGCTAATCTTAAATTATTCCTCAAGTATGTACAGTAAAACCTCCCTGAGTCTAGCAATTGTAAACCTCTAAATAGTCTGGTTGCTTATTATACCTGAAGAAGACGGAGTAAAGGCGATCTCTAGATTGTATATGATGTTTGTTTGTTGAATAATAATATTTCTATAAACCTCTTCAATATGACTGGAAATTGACTTACTTAAATAACAACAAATATGCAAAATATTCTCGAAAATGACTAACTACAGTTATTTTTTATAATGATTTATATTCCAAAAATTGAATAGTAAACTCTAGGTAAAGTTTGGTGGACTAGATTTAGATTTACTTATTGAAAGATATAACCTATAATTATAACATCAATTTTGATATTTTCAGAAACAGTTTTAATAAACTGATGAAATTTTAGCATTCTTATTTAATTAATTTGAAGTTGATATAATCCAATTGTTATCCATTGTAATATTTTATTTTATTATAGGCCATGGCCTGTTATACGCCCAAGTTTCTGTGGAACAAATTCGAGGGCGGTTTGATGCGCATGATTGTCATGGGTCTAAACATAACGATCTGTACACTCGAGGAGAAGGAGGCGAAGCGCGATGCTTTGCTCGACTATCTCATTAAGCATGTGAAGGTAAACTAAAATGAAAATAAATAACTAACTAAATATCGATGTGTCTAGAATTGAATTAAAAAAATTGATATGTTTCAGCGCCATAAATTGTATGCCATACGCTATTGGGTGTGCGAGATGCTGTGCTGCGTCAATATTGTGGTGCAGATGTATCTTATGAATCGGTTCTTCGATGGCGAGTTCTTATCGTATGGCACGAACATAATGGGCCTGTCGGATGTGCCGCAGGAGCAGCGTGTCGATCCGATGGTCTATGTATTTCCGCGCGTTACCAAATGCATCTTCCACAAATACGGAGCTGGCGGCTCACTGCAGACGCACGACTCCCTCTGCATATTGCCCCTCAATATTGTGAATGAGAAGACGTATGTGTTCATTTGGTTCTGGTACTGGATATTGCTTGTGCTGCTCCTTGGACTGATGATATACCGGTTAGTTTTTATGGGCCCGAAATCTATTTCAAATCTTATTTCAAAGTTTGTCTCACTTGGCAAGCAGTTGAATGTGCGCTGTGTACACTGCTTGCATTCAATTATTGCACACCTTGTTAAGCAGTTCACTCAAATGCTGACTGTTAGCCAGCTGACTGCTGACTGCTCACTGCTTCAATTTACAACTATAACTATATACATATAATAATATTTGTGATTTGCCTGCAGCGCTTGCATCATCTTCATGCCCAAATTCCGGCCGCGTCTGCTAAATGCGCGCAATCGCATGATATCCATTGAGACCTGTCGCAAGCTCTCCAATCGCCTGGACATTGGGGACTGGTGGCTCATCTATATGCTCGGACGCAATCTCGATCCGGTCATCTACAAGGATGTGATGACCGAGTTTGCCAAACAGGTGGAGCCCTCGAAGAACGATCGCTCCAAGTGATCAAAGCCTACACACAGACAGCGGCAGAGAGAAGGAGAGAAAGAGAGAGAGAGAGAGAGAGAGAGAGAGAGAGGGAGAAGGAAAGAGAAAGAGAGCGACGGAGAGTGAGAGACCCTCTGGATTATAATCATAAATATTATTATTATTACTACTATTTAGCACAAATCATGACAAATTAGTTGAAAACCAGCACATTGAATGAAAAAGACAAGGAAACTGAAAAAGACAAGGAAACTGAAAAAGACATGGCATTAGGCACTCTACTAATGCTTAATCCTCAACCCAAACCTAACCATAAACTCGAACACTGAGAAACTCTTAATCAATGATCACAACTCTAATTTAGTTTCAAATCGCATGGCATATAAAAAAAAAAAATTTTAAAAAAAATGAAAAAAAAAAAACTGCTTAAACATTTTAGCAGTTTTCCCTTGACCAACAAAACGAAGCAAAAAATATTTTTTTATTTTTTTTCTTACTTTTAAAATTAATTTAAAACTTAGCATGTATTTATATAGTCCTAAAAAATTCAACATCAACATTTACGGCCCAAAAAAATTCTAAAAACTTTATATTTATAAAATTAAGCGCAATTTGCAACTGCCAGCATAAAAAACAGACCAACAATTACAACAATAGCAAACGCATCATGACATAATAAACATATAAATATTGCTTTTGAGTCTTTCATAATAAATCGCAAGATAATAACATAATATAATTCGTGGCCTGGAAGCGTTTTTCTGGAACATTTTCATTTTGGAGCTGTTTCTTATCGATGGCAGAGATAATTAAATGTTAAGTTTATTGTGTAGTTTTAGGCGAAAATTGCGAACATTTTTTTTTTGATAAAAGAGAAATATACATATATACAATACGTATACAATAAACTATATACTTTTAACTGGCGAAAATCAAGTTGTTTTCTATATAAAAGACACCTTAAGACCAATATAAAATCATCACTTATCAATCATTTATAATACATGTTTTTTGGTTTTTTGCGTTTCATACATTTACAGTCTTGTGAAACTTTGGCATATTAAAAATAATATTTTCATTTAAAATGCTTGTTAAATTTGTGAGGCATTGTTCGTTAACTTTGTGAGACATTGTTCGTTAAGTGAGTCATTGTGCTCACTGAACGAAACGTTGTCGAGTGAGTAACGTAAGAGCAACACGCGCGTGCAGCGCAAAATGCGCAATGTTAGCCCAAAACGAGTAACGCGAACGCACGACGCGCAACGTTAACCTGAACTGCGTAACACACAAAACTAATGCAGCAATTTGTTGCAAAACACGATTAAGAACCCCGAACCCAATCAAAATAAGTGATAAAAATGTGATGTTAAGTGTAAGTGCAAGTGCAAGAGAATAAACGTAAACCAAAACAACATCAACTCAACCAACACAAAATAAAGTTAAGTCTCAGTTTAGACTGAGTTTGTTTTTGTGTTTGTGTAGGTGCCAAAAGCAATTGAAAACGCAGCAAAAATCTCCTGCACAGTGCCAAAATAAACGCGCAAAAATGGGAAAAATATAAACATAACACGAATGTGCGAGTTAAATAAGAGTGGGGGGGTGCCAGTTATTCATAGTTAAACCAGACGCCGTTATATGTAAACACAGCGCCGCAATTTTTGATTTGAGTTCTCATTTGTTTTTATATTGTATTAATTTGCGCCCTTGCTAGCACTCTGTGTGTGTGAGTAAAATTCAGCGACGGCTGCTGCCACAAAATTCAACCCCCAATGCCCCCGCCCCAGACACAACTTGACAACAACAAAAACAATAGCAGCAGCACCACCAACAACAACCACCACCCCCTGCCAATAAAGGCAACAGCGCCCTAGACCACCCTCTAAAAAATGACTCGGTCGAACGAAGGTGATGTGTGTTGACTTTGTTGTTGCTGCTTCTATCGGAGTGTTAAGCTGAAATAACAAGCAGCAGCAGCGGCGCCGAAATTCAAAAACTGTCCAAATTAAACGGCTCTGCGCTCCACTTACTTTGTGCTCTCTTACTCTCTCTATATCTCCGTCTCGCTCTCCCCCTCTCTCTCTCTCTCTGTCTGTCTGTCGCCCACTGCTGCGCGTTTGGTGCTTCTGTGGCTCTGCCTCTTGTGACGCTGTATAGTGGCGCCTCAAGCAAAAAAAAAATTTTTTGCCAAAATCAACAATATATTTCATAAAATTCTTGAAGAATTTAGAAAAGGCACCCAATCTGAGCAATTATTATTAAAGTTTAGTTAAATTATTTTTTTTTCAAAATATCTATATTTTTGGAGCGCAAAAAATCAAAGAGCGACACTGTGGCCAAAACTTGATCTCCAAGCGCACTGTCCTTTATAAATTTCTGTTCGCCTCCGTATGTGTAGGGGTGTGTGTGTGTGTGTGACTGTGTGCGCAAAGACGTATAAGTGTAAGCCAAAAAAAAGCAGGCAACGAAAAGTGGTAGAAGCATAGAATAGAACAGGCAAAAAAACACACTTCAGTGTTACCCTCTCCTATAATTGCCAATCTAATGCGATATTTTTTGAATTTTTTAATTCTTTGCATTAATTCCCAAATATGAAAAATATTAATTGTGATGTGTTAAAATTTGTTGTTGATTTAAATTTGCGCAAAGTAAGCGCTGCGCAACACCGGCCGGCGAACGTTTGGCAACACTGTTACTGTTGTTGTCGCTGTGTGCAACCCTGTGTGCCGCACACGTACGAATGTGAGTGTGAAAGCGTGTGGTCGAAAATTAAGAACAGCAACAAAAACGTAAGATCGAAAACGGCTCTCTTTGTATGAGTGTAGGGCAGCAGCAGTAGCAGTAGCAGCAGCAGCGGTAAAACCAAAAAAAAAATAGAATGCTCGCGGGGGAGCAAAGCAAATTGACAGCAGCAGGAAAGCAGCGCAGCCGCTAATCTTTGCCGTCGGTCGCGTCGCAAAAGCAAATCACGCTGAGCAATAAAAAGAACACAAATTTCCATACCCAAAAATAACCGAAAATTTTCAAGTTTGACGTTTTAATGGTGTGTGAAAAACGACACGGGAACAGGGCGCAAAGGAATAGGCCACATTAAACTAAACTAAAAGCAAAGCTAAAGAACAAGGCGCAAGCAAATTAAGAAGAAGCAGTTGTAGCAGCACCAGTGAACGAAACGCGTGCAAAGGCAAAAGGAAAAAGGTCAAAATATGTGTGCGAGATAAAAGCAGAATCATCGAATCAATGAAAATGGAACAAAAGTGAAAAACTTGTGGAAAAGCTAAAATTAATTTTTTTTGTTTTTGTTACGCGCGCGTATTTGCCATTGTATGTGTGCGCCTGTTGTCTTCTCAGATGTGTGTGTGTGTGCCAGAGTGAGTGAGAGAGCGAGAAAAAAAATGAGAAGAGAAGAAGAGGGAACAAATGAATTTGTAAAACGCATTTACTTATTAAATACGAAAACAAAATGTGAACAAATATTTATAGATATGTGTAAATTTTAAATACTCGCACAAATTGGATAAAATAAAAACAGAAGCAACTGCACAACTGCACTTGATGAACAACAATGCAAAAAGGAAATCAATAATAATAATAACAATAACAATAAACTCTTTTAGTGGCTCTTCTTCCTATAGCAGTTGCATTTTCTTTACCCCAAGCAACAACAACAAACAAACAAACAAAACAACAAAAGATTAGTATTTGAAAACTAAAAATAAAAGAGAAAAAAGAAATAAAAAAGAAAAAGAAGAAAAAAATTCGACATTATTTTGGCCGCAGCGGCGCAGCAGCAACGGCAGCTAAAAAAAATGTGGAAAGACAGCGAATGTACCGCAGCAGCAGCAGCAGAAGCGCCAACAAGCGTCGCCGTCGCAGCAGCCGCCGCCACCGCGTGGATAGCAGCAAAAAGCACCGCATGACCGACCGATGCGATGAATAATAAGTGAATTAAAACATATACACAAATAATAATAATAACAGAATTAACAACAACAAAAAAAAGAAACACCAACAACAACAGCAACAGTGTGAACATAGAATAGAAGTAGAGGTAGAAAAACAAAGCAAGAAGAAGCAAAACAGCACTGTAACTTGCACTAACTACAGACAAATACAACATCAACAAGAGAGAGAGAGAGCCTGCGAATAAGAAGTGGATAGGGGAAGGACGCGAAAGAGAGAGCAAAAACCCTCAACACCTCCGCACTTTCTACCCCCCAACCACCTCCACTCGAGCTTTGATTATTGTTGTTGTTTGCCGTTGATGTTGTCGTCGTTGTGGTTGTTGCTGTTCTTTGTGCATTGTTGCTGTTGTTGACATTATTATGAGGATGGCCAGCATTAGCAGCGTTTTAAATGCAGCCAGCGTCAGCAGCAGCAATAGCAATAGTAACAGTAGCAGCAGCATTAGCTCCAACGCAACCGGGCTGCCATCACTATTTGGCGGCAGTAGCAGCAACAGTGGCAGCAATAGTAACAGCGGCAGCAATAGCAACTGCAGCATCGGCATAGCATCGGCAGCAACAAGCCAAAGCGCCGCTAACCACAACCACCAACACCACAACAACAACGTTGCCGCCAAAGATATGGACGGACTGATTGCCATCAATGATAGCGCATTATCGCAACAAATCGAATTTATACTACAAGATGCTCCCATGGAGCAGGATGACGAACAGCATCATCACCATCATCATCACCATCGTCATCATCATCATCATCTGCAGCAGCAGCAGCAGCAGCAACAACAGCAGCTCCACATGGCAACGGCAGCGAAGCTCGACAACCACCCACCGACAACAACAAATGCAACAATAACGACAACAACAAACAGCGCTTCCGCATACATAAACCATAATAATAATAACATTAATAACAATAATAATAATAATAATAATAATCATAACAACAACAACAGCCTGAGTGTTGAGGATCAACATCAGCAACTGTTGCTGCAGCAACATCGCGCCCAACAGCAACATCAGCCGCATACACAACACCATATGGTTAATGGTCGCCGCGTTATAATACAAACATCAGAAAATGGCACATCCACTGGCGTAATGGACATCAGCGACATCAAGGTGGAGAATCAGGAGGTGGAAGACGAACAGCTCGACGAGGAGGAGGAGGAGGATCCAGAGCTCAACGATGAGAATCTCCAGGATATTGAAGAGGAGGCGCAGGCAGCCGAAGCTGATGAGGAGCCCGAAACGGCGACACATTTGCAACATCATCACCAGCAACAGCAGCAACATCATCATCTACAGCATCAGCACCAGCAGCAACATCATCATCAACATCAGGAGCAGCAACTTCATCATAACCAGCAACAACAACAACAACAGCAGCAGCAACAACAAGAGCAACATCTTCACACGCAGGTCAAACTGGAGCTGGAAGATCTGCCCGAAGATGAAGAGGAGCAGAGGGATGAGAATGGACAAATGTCACAGACAGCACAGCAGCAACAACTCGAGGTATATAATAAATAAAACAAGCAGCTGGAATCATCATTAATAATTAATGACTTTTAATTTTTTTTTAAATATCAGTTTTTATTTTATTAAATGTTTGCCGTTAGTTAATATTAAGACCGACAAGATTAGACTCTTCTTCAGACACACTAAGACATGGGAAAAGCAGTCTTAGTTAAGAGTTCAGATCTCATCGCATTTATGAGAATTCTATTACTAATTTTGTCAAACAGTTGAAATGCGTGAAATATATTTATGGTATATTAATCTGAATGATCAATCTGTTTTTTGTTTTGCAGCTTCAACAGCAAATGGATTACGCGACAGCGGCACAGCAGTTGGTGCTACCCACCGGCAGCATTGTGAGCACCACAACGCGTGCCCCATTAAGTGTGCCCGTTTCGGAGGCGGCACTGGTGCAGCTGCAACGTCGCCCTGTCTACATAAGCAATGCGACAATGAGCAGCTTGGCGGGCGCCACATATGTCCGCATGCCCACAGCGGCTGTGATCAGTCGCAGTCCGATGGCGGTGCTGAATGTGGTGCAGCAATCGGGCGCACCCACTGCACAGCTTATCTTGCAGACAACTGCTTCAGCTGCAGCTGCAACTGGAGCTGGAGCTGAATCGGAAGCGGCTGCTGCTGCTTCGTCGTCCTCCAGCAGCAACGAGCAGCATCAACAAATGGCGGCGCTCGCATTAGCACAACAACAACAACAGCAGCAACAACAACAACAGCAGCAGCAGCAACAACAACAGCAGCAGCAACAACAACAGTCCATGAAGCAAGTAACGACCACCAACACAGTGGTGGCATCATCGACGACGAGCTATCAGTGCATGGAGTGTGTGGAGAAGTTCGATTCGAAGGAGCTCTTTGACATCCATCGCAGTGGGCATGCGAACAATATGAAATGCGCCATCTGCAATATGGTGTTGAAATCGTTGAAGAACTATGAGAAGCATTGTCTGCGTTGCAAGCCCTACGAGTGCCAGATATGTGGACGTGTCGTACGCTTTCGCCCCAATTTCATAAAGCATATGCGTGTGCATACGGGTCAGCAATCGGAGCGGCATAAATACAAATGCGAGGTGTGCCACAAGGAGTTCATGAGCTTTGAATATTTCAAGGTGCACAAGAAGATACACAACGAGAATGTGAATCTCACGTGCGAGATATGCGGCAAGGTGTTCAGTGCGCTCGCCTCGCTGCGCGGTCACTCCAAGCTCCACTCGGGCGTTAAGTTGCACAAGTAAGTTAATCCCAAGACGTGTCTTCTTCTCTAATTCACACACCCCCTCTCTCTCTCTCTCTCTCTCTCTCTCTCTTTCTCTCTCTATCTATCTGTGTGTTTGTCGTTTGCAGATGCGATGTGTGCGGCAAGGGATTTGGACAGCGTTACAATCTGAAAATACACGCACGTACGCACACCGGTGACTTTCCGTTTGAGTGCAAGGTGTGCAAGAAGAAGTTGCATACGCAGTCCTCGCTGCAGACGCACATGCAGGTGCATCTGCGGGATCAGCCGAAGGGTGGCGTTCCTGTGGCCGCTACTGCTGCCGTCGCTGTTGCTGTCGCTGCCACAAATACAACAACCACCGCAGCTAGCAATGCCGCTGTCAGCAGTAGTAGCAGTAGCAGCGGCAGCAATAGCAATATTGTTGTCACGCCAGCAACAGCCATTGTCAAACTGGAACCGGATCTGGAACAAGCCGGCACAAGTCTGCAACAGCAGCAGCAGCAGCAGCAACAACAACAGTTGCAGCTGCCGCTGCCGCACGATATGGATATGGACGATCAGTCGGGTGTCAGCGATGAGGAGACTGAAAACGCTGTTCATAACTTGACCAATAATCGCTTAACCGGCGAAGACTCCTCGAATGGGTCCTCATCGAATGCCTCGCTACAGCAGCAGCAGCAGCAGCCGCACTCCTCCTCAGCCAGCTCATCGCAAACGCAGCAGCAGCAACAACAACAATTTTTAGTTGGAACGCCTGCGCGCTCCATTGTCATTAAGAATTACATGCAACAGCAGCAGCAGCAGCAGCAGTCGTCGTCGTCGTCGTCGACAGATCAGTCAATTGGTAATGGCAATAGCAACTGTTCGAGCGTGTTGCACACACAGGTCATACAAAGCGGTGCAGGCACCAGCAATGGCCATCACATCATTAACAACAACAACACCATCACCACCACCACCAGCACCAGCACCACCACTAACAGCCACAACAACAACAACAACATCAGTAACATCACCACCACCAACATCAACAGCTGCAGCAACAGCACCAGCAATCCGAACAGCAATAGCAGCAACAGTTGCAGTTCTGCACTGCCAGCAACAGCTACCTCGGCCAGCAATTTGGCACAGCAGATGCTGCGCAAAACGCCAATCATACACTCAACGGGAACGCTTAGCTCGGCGCTGGCCAGCGTCGTCCAGCAGACGGGCGGTAAGTGTAAGTGGCAAGTGACTTGCAACGAATCAATTAATTAACAATAAGTGTTCGTTCTTCATATGTACAACTTACTAAATAATTTTTATTTTTAAATAAGATCAAGACGGAAACGAATAGCGAACTGTGAATAACTTTCAAGTTATCATTCGAGTCTCTTTAGCCAGCTGGAAAGTAGCAAGTAGTAGCGATCTATGAATTTTAAGCTTGCTTCTACAGAATTAAAAACGGAATAAATATTTTGTTAGCATATTATGGTATATTATTTAGGATATACAAAATAACACGTAATTCTCTAGCAAAGTTAAAATCAAATTTATGCTTAAGATAAATTTCCAACACTAAAAAGGCTCGACTACATGTCATCCATCAATTATTAAAGCTTACATCAATATTAGAGACGGAAGCATATTGTGAAATTGAGAATAGTTAAACGCTGATTTAACAAAAGCTAATTTTTCTATACATTAGAAATATGGTATATATAATGTTGTTTAATATCCGATTGTACATGTGACACGTGACAATTTACATAGACATATTACTAATGATTGCTTGATTTGATTTTCAGTTGGTTCGCCAGCGCAGTCGCCCTCATCGTCATCCACATCATGTTCCTCCACCATGCTGGTGTCCAAGGCGACGGGTGTGCCGATGTCAATTGCCTCATCGGCGGCTCTGGGTGGCTCCACAATAATTCGCAGTACGCGAAGTCATCATCATCACCATCAGCAGCAGCAGCAGCAACAGCAGCAGCAGCAACAACCACAGCAACATCAGCAGCAGCAGAACAACTGCAGCAGTCAGCGTGTTGTGACTGGAACGCAACATCATCAGCAGCAGCAGCAACAGCAGCAGCAGCAACAACAACAACAACAACAACAGCAGCAGCAGCAGCAGAGAACCAACCACCGAAACCACCACCGACGTCGACATTTGGCTGATATGGACGACGAGGATGATGATGACGATGATGATGAGGACGAGACAAGCGCTCAGTTGCGCGCTGTATCCAATGGACATCATCATCATCATCATCAGCAGCAGCAGCAGCAGCAGCAACAACAACAACAGCAGCAACAACAACAGCACCTGAATCAAAATCATAATCATAGCCACAGCCACAGCCAGAGCCACAATCATAATAGCCACAATCATCAAAGCCATCATCATCATCACAATCATTTTGATGATGATGATGACGATGAGAAATCATCACCGTCCCTGGCCACAGCGGCCATTATCAAAGTCGAACCGAATCTCTATTCGTCAGGCTCCGGCGACAATTCCAACGACATGTTCATCAAGGAGGAGGTCATGTTTGAGGATTCAGTTGTACCGCATTCACCACAATCGCCGCCCAGCTCCAAATTTCGCATCTCGAATTTTGACAGCGATCTGGTTGATCATCATGTCGATCTCAATCATTCGCTGCCGCCATATGGTAATCTATTTGAGTCGCACTCAATACCCGACAGCATACCCGTACAGCTGTATCCAGACGATGACGATGATTTTCGTTTGGATCACAGTTCGCTGGGTGGCCTGCATAATACCTCATCATCCACCACCGATGGCGATTTCATAAAAAAAGAATGGGTCTATGGCAGCGGCACCAGCAACTATGCCATGAATGGCAAATTCGATGATGACAGCGATGCACTTTGCGATGCCGCCAACTTCATCTACAATTGAGTGGTCAGCGGCGCGTGATGATGACGATGTGGTGGCCATGTGAGGTGTCCAATTATGCTGACATACAAGGATATAAGGGGGCAAATGCATCAAACGGGTGCAGCAGCAGCAGTAGCAGCAGCAGCAGCAGCAGATTCAGCAACAAGTTCGAATTCTTGACGCACAAACCATAAACAAACATTTATACACACATACACCTACACAACTTATCCTTTATATGCATATATATATATATATATATGTGTGTATATTGCGAGATTCTGTTTTTTTTTTTTTTTTTAATATATATATATATATATATATACATATATGTATGTATAATTATATGTATAGTAATTTGCTATCTCTGTCGCGCTCGTGATCTTAACGTGATCTTAAACTAAATCAATGTGTAAAACGTATTTATAACTGTATTTTGTAGTTGTTTCTATATAATTGAAAAAGGCAAAACAAAAAAAAAAAATCCAAAAAATGAAAAAAAAAATTAAGGATGTATGAGAATGATGCAGTCTGTCTCTTTCACACACACACAAACAAACAAACAAACAAACACACAAACACTCGTATACACAGTGTCTGTCTGTCTTGCTCACACACTATCTCTCGTCTCTGTCTGTGTCTTCATACAGTTCGTTTGTCTTTCGTTGCATTAGCAAAAACTTGTCTGCAATTTTTACTTAAAGTAATAACTACACGATATAGTTATGTACCTTCTATCTCTGTCTCTTTATATTGTGATGTCTCTATCGCCCTCTCTCTCTCTCTCTCTCTCTCTCTCTCTCTCTCTCTCTCTCTCTCCTTCTGACTCTCTTACCTCTCTCTCCCTCTCTGTGTTCTCTATGCACGCCGTTTTAAAATTTTAGTTTTTTTGCTTTCATCCCGCTTTCAGTTGAAATTTAACACTATTTTTGGCATATTCTCATATATATAAACACTCAGTCCTAGCTATATAGACGCCTTAAAATGGACATAAGAAAAATAGAAAGATATCGCTTATACGAATTCGAACACACTGTCATTGGAGCGTGCAATGTATCTAAAAGATTCTGTTTGCGTTTTATTTTTTTTTCAGTATTGATTTAATTTATGTATCTTTTCCTTGACTGTATTGTTTTCGAAACCAAAAATGCATCATTAGTTTTGTAACACAATCAGAAGATCATCAGGAAACGCGTTCCAAAATTCTCAAAAATATATATATATTTTTTTTTTTTAAGTATCCCTTTGTCAGTATTTGTAGATTGTTATAAACCGCAAACAGTTGCGCCGTCAATTCACCCTCCTGCTGATCGCTGCTAAATGTCACAGTAGGCTCTCAGAAATGTTGGAAAGTTCTTTGTTTTAATTGCTGTTGCGAATTTTAATGATTTTACGTATACAAATTTCCAAATTCGATAAAATGTTGTCCAAAGGGACGTCACAATACAAACCATAAGTCGGTTTGGGAAAATTATAAAAACCTAATACGGTACAAAAAGAAAATATATATATTTGAATTAACCTATCCGGGTTATTTTACGTTTTAGTCGACTCTTTCGACTGTTTCGAGAGTCTACTGTGGATAGGATTTTCTTCTTATTTTTTTTTTTCAATCTTATGTGCAATTCTCAAAATACGCCTGCAGCTAATAGAAAACTATTCGAATTAATATTAAAGAAATGTGTATTATTATCTAACTATTAACTATAACAAGAAGAAGAAAGAGAAAGCTTCAAAGTTGTTGTGCTTTAAAACTTGAATTGAAATTTATTGTGGTTTCCTTAATTAGCAGCTAAGTTATAGGTTTTAATTAATTTCGCAAAAAACACATACATATACGAATCCATATATGCTACTTATTTGTCTAATACATTATATATATATATATATAAATATATGTATATATATATATATATATTGCGAGTTATATATATATATATAAGCACCTAATTTTTTCATAGTCATAAGCTCGAGAGCATGCTTTACAAAACACACACACCTACACACACACACACACACACATACACACATACAGACCTACACAAGGCAACTCTATACATACGCATACATACATACATATATATACATATTTAGCTTATATAATATTAATAGTTAAGTTCATGATCTTTACATATATAATACATAATATATATATATATATATAGAAATATATAAAAACTTATGTTTTGCATTTAATGAAAATTAATTTTGCCAGTTCTTTTAACTAACGTTTTTTTTTTCGTTTGGTTTTTCTGTGCTAAGTTCTTGCTACGGTTGATTCTTTTCATTTTCTTGTTTTTTTGTGGAAGCATGTATATTTACTCCAAACAAAATTGCATTAATTATATATACGTACAAAGAAAGGTATATATAGAAAATATGAAAAACGTATGAGTGTGTGCAACATGTAGTAACGTTTACTAAGCTGCGTGAAAAACGCGCTAACTTTGACAGGTTGACACGAAGTATTTTAGCGGAAATTGAAATGAACAAATTTATTCAAAGCATTTAATGTTAAAATAATATACGAAAATAAAATTATTACAAGTAAGAAGATGAAAATGAAGCAGAAACATAATTATCTCAATGTTCGTTTGCATATGTATTGGACGCAATTTTTTATTTTACAATTACAAAATATGAGTTTGTTTTTAGGGACCTGCCTGAAAAAAACATAAATCAAATAAACGAATACAAATATATATATATATATAATTAATATAGTTATCATAATTATTATGTAGCTGCAAATTTAGCCTAATAGTTGACCACACGCACACACACACACACACACACACACAAACACATATATATATATATATATATATATATATATATAAATACATATGAAATGTTTCTTTTTCGTTTCCATTTTGTTGCGCCATTCTTAAACGTTTTAGTGTCGCTTCTTCAAAGAAGCATAATTAAGCATAATCATGTTTGTTGTTGTCTAACTTTTGTTTGTTATGCTAACGTTAAATTAATGATCATTGTTGCATTTAAGCAATGCTACACACAAACACACACACACACACGCATACGCACACACAACTGCACTTATACATATATGTATATACAAATGCTTGTAGCATTTAGATGCTTGTGACATCTTAAGCCAGACACTTGCTGTGGCATAACCCTCAAAAATACACCCATCCACACACACACACACACAAAAACATGCGTAGTCTTTGAATGTCTTCCGCACCGTCTTAAGTTGATTTTTAAAGATGGTTTGTTGATGCAAGCTCAGCGCAAAATGCAACTGACAAACACACGGCTGCCTATTGAGACACATATGGGAAAGAATGTACAAAATACGCTTAATTTGTAAGCGGAATTCACAAACAAGCAATATAATTAGAGAAATAATCGGCCATTAACAACTTCACAAATGGGTATACGAGAGACAGCTGTTTGATAATGTTGTTTCTCAAAAACTACAGATATGTTCCGATCTTCGCTAAGATAGCTTTGTAGAAAGTACAATCAGGTATGCCAAGATTCTTATAGAATACATGGTTGGATGAGCCTTACATACATACTTTAATATTTCCAAATTGTCTACATAATACATATTAAATAGGAAACAGTTCGTAAATAATCTCAACGTCTTCATTTTCACATCAATGTCGTCTACCGAATATTGTGAACCGGTTCGGTTGGCTCCGCCTTAAACTTACAACTGTACCAACTTTCATTAACATAGCTTTACCGAGAAACCAGTTAACATAGAAAATATGGTTGAACGGATATATGACTATCGACTCAGCTTGTCATATGGCTCAAGAATATTAATCAAGTAATTTACTTGTATAGGATTTTAAATGTCTACGCATTTCATGAAAATCGTTAATCAGGAATCGAGGATATTGAAAAACTCCTATAGTTCATCACTTTTATGAACTCGCCAATCAGTACCCCGACAATTAGCACACAAAGAGAAAGAGAGAGAGAGTGAGTGAGAGTGAGAGTGAGAGTGAGAAAGAAAGAAAGAAAGGATGAGCGAAGATGCGATAAATCGAGTTGCAGACCGCATTCTAATCACACACACTTTAAATACATTTGTTTTTTACAAAAAGAAAATAATTCATACACCAAACAAAAGAAAACACAAAAGTAATTTTGTATATGAAATCTATTTTATATACTGTGACTAGAAGAAGATGATGAAGAAGAAGAGGATATCGCAAGCGGTGCAACAAAATACTAACAACGCAGAAACAAATCTTTATCTCGCCCCACTGTACACACCCACACACACACACAGACACAGATACAAAAGCCCCGCCCGTAAACCCCACAAAATACTTGAACCTGGGCAAGAGGACGATAAAAACGCAAAAAGAAATGAAAAAAAAACGCCAATGAATCTACGAAATTCTAGCATCCAAAACAAAACAAACAACAAGAATATAAATCTCAACGACTGCGCACACAAAAAGTGAACAAATTTTTTTGTATTATATAAAAAAAGCGAAACTATACAGAAATTCTCGTAAGCAAACGCAAAACGAACACCTTAACTGTAATACTATAAATGAATGAGAAAAATATACTATTTTTTAAGTGTAAACCAAGCCTTGAAATTTAAAAAACAAAAAAAGGCTTGGATGCCAAATTTTTCTGCAATAAAAAAAAAAAAAAAAATACAAAATGAAAAAAAAAACTCAAGTATGGTAACAAAGCGTAACAAGAACTTTATAGGCATATAGATACATACATACAAATATGTACAAATACACGCACACACACACACACACACACACACACAGTCAGTTGAATGTAATGTACTTGAAAGCTAATTTAACGTTTTGTGTAGTTTTTTTTTAGCCCAAACAATGGGAAAACTTGAGAACTAAATAGTCTAGCAAAAGAAAAGAAAAAAAAAAGTACCCGCCCCTAATGTAACGCGACGCCCCCTATAAGAACACACGAATACATTAGACGAAGCGCAATGTTTTATATTCTATTTGTTTTCTTTTCTTAAGTAAATGTACCTAACAAAATTTCGAATGAAAAAACACAATATTGATGAAAAATCATAAACAGTAAACAAAATTAGTAGTGGAAATGGAAAGAAACGAAAAATTCAATTGAACATAGATGTTTACACAATCACAAATTGATACGTCTTCGATTTGGAATTAAAAAATAATATATAAAACTAAAAAAAAATTTTAAAATTATAAAAATAATATTATTCATATATACACATACAAATAGTATATACATACATACATTTAATTAAATGTGTAGTTTCGAACTAAAACGTATATATAAAATACAAACAAAAATCACATATACTTCTATTACATATTAATAATAATAATAATAAAATTAACGTATAAAATTGTTTTTAATGTCATAAGATTTATAAAAATAATGATGGAAATTGGTAATTGACAGGCGCAAGCATGAAAATTATTTTTAAATGAGCTAAAACATAAACAAAATTTGTTGTTAAAAAATACTAAGAAAAAATTAAGATGAAATAGCACAAAGTCGGCAGCCCAGAAACTTGAATTTTGTTGAAATTTATTATGAATATTTGTCACAACTTTTCTAAAATCTTTCTGTTGTACTTATTTTTCTACACTGAAAACAAAAACAAATCGCGGGAAGAAGCGCCTAAACTGATCCAAATACAAGAAGTTTTTTAAGAGCATTTTCGAAAAATATTAAAAAAAAAAATCAAATAATAAAGTAACCAAACCAAGCCGAACAATTTCAATCTGAACAAAACCTAAAGCCCACGAAATATATATATACATATATATATATATAATAAATAAAATATAAATTATATATATATATACTATATATAAAGAAACACAAAAGCAAAAGCATATTTATATATTATGAATGTCTAGTCGTATTTTCAGTATTATACAAAACAACAAAAAAGAAAATAAAAAAATGTACGTGAACAAAACAAATTTTTGAAAGATACAAAACCAATTAAGTGTGTAGCGTGTACAATAAAACAATTAATGAAAAAAATATGGTAAACAATTTTTAGAAGCATTTTTAACATATAAAAAATAAATGTTTACATTATCTTAAAATATATAAATAAAAACAAACATATATGTATTTATATATATTTATAAATATATATATACATTTATATATATATATATATATATATATATATGTAAGTTTTTATTTAAATATGATATTAAAAAATTTATAACAAAAATAAACGAAAATGTGTCTGTTTTTAGTGTTAGTTTTTAAGTAAGCTACCAATTAAAAACAATAAAATAATTCGATGTGTGTAAAACTAATAAAAAACCAAGAATTATTAAAAAACGATAGATATATACATATAAACATGATATATATCAGGTAGGGTAACGGAAGGCCAGAAAACCATGTCAAAACTCGCGCTGCTGTTATACGTATTTACAGACTAATACTATATTATTTTTTAAAAATATATTTAAAAAAAAAAAACAAGAAAAATTAATCTAATGCAATAATTTCCTAGTTATTATGATTTTTTATTTTTTATATTACTGTATATTTATATTTCGCATAAAGTTTTTAACATTTCAAGAGCAGCAAATTAATTTATTTTTTTATAAATATATATATTGATTATAATTTGTAAAAATATTTGTTTGCCTTTATTTTCTATACATATGTAACAAAAACAAACAAAAAATATATAAACTAAAAACAAATATATATATATATATCAAAACTGTATTTTTAAAACCTTGTGTTTGATTTCCTTATTTTTGTCGAGGGCGCTCGCGTGGTTCATATCAATGTAATTATAATAACAAAAAAATAACAAAAATAAAGAAAAGTTAAAGCTAACTAAATATAGTTATTGTAAATCTATGTAATTACCAAAAAAAAAAAATCAATTGGCCTATTTTGCTCAAACAACATCTACAAAACAATTATTAAAAGATTTAAGTTGGAAAACCCTTTTTAGTTATACATTTTTTTTATAGTTGAATTTTTGAAGCATTTAGTTTAACTAATGAAAGGCAGCTCCACACAAAAAAATAAACACACATGATATTATAATATATAACAACAACAAAAACAATATACATATATTAAAATTCTTGATAATAAAAAATGAAATATAAATTTATGTGAAACAAGCAACATCAAAATAAAAATGAAGAAAATTTAGTTTTTATTGTAATTCCGTGTCTGTGTGTGTATGTCAGTAATTAATGTAAAAAATATAAAAAATACAAAAAAAAAACACAAAATCACAAAAAAAAAAATGGAAAAAAACAAAATACAAACAAACAAAACACTGAACATAATGAAAACTAGCAAAATAAATAAAGTGAAAACATTTGAAAAAAAAAATGTTACCCGACTTTTGATTGCAATGGAAATTTATAGGTTATTATACTCTGATATCGATATTGTGCCATATACGACTAGGACGGATCGCCACGGGTAAATTTATCGATAGAATAAAATTCATTTGATCTGTCTCAGGCGTTCGCAAACCAACCTTCGAAGTCTGTTGCTCTTACAATCTGTAAAGTCAGTGCTTCAATAGATACGGACATGTATATGTTGTTCTGAGATGAACTCAATTCGAATGGTAAAGATTTGGGTTCAGCTATCCCGATTACACCAGAATTTATTATAATAACGTTGTGATGAGTACAACGCATTGACGGAGACGTCTCTGATCCCATAAAGCATATTTATTGCTGATCAGCACTACTAGTCGTGTCGACATAGCCATGTTTGTCTGTCCCGCCTATGTTAGTTTTTGAAATGTGTCATTGTCAAAACTAAACAGATTATCACATTTTATCGACTCTCGAATAATACTGCGTTCCAATTTAGAAACACGATTTTCCATTGCAATTTCATTTACCAAAAAAAAATAATAAAAATACAAACATAGATGGGTCAAGCACATAGGAGGACCAATATAAGATATTGGATTAATGCTTCTTGGCTTTTTGAAACTATACAAATTTTAATTTTCTGTTCGAGTAAAAATAAAAGCTTTGTTCGTTTTTGTAATATTCAATATTTATTATATATATTTTGCATTTCATAAATTTTATGTAGTATACATATAATAATTATGTTAAGAAAAAAAATTTATTTAAAACTAATTTAATGAACTTTCTTATACGAATTTTGGATACACTTGGTATTTAATTCAAATTTTGACAAGTGTACTTGAAAAATTCAAATGAAAATTAAATAGAAATTTGCAATATTCTGTTCTTTCATGGAAGTACATAAAGTATATGTGTGTGAGTGTGGGTGTGTGTGTGTGTGTACACATATAGTTAAGGCCGTTAAATTACAGTTTCCGGATGAGTTTTTGTTTGATTTTCTTTTTTTTAAAGCTAAATAGAAAGTTGAAAGGAAAGATGGGAGGTAACTATTTGTTATAGCTTAGTGCTATATAAACTATGTTTAAATAATTATGTGTATGTGTGTGTGTGTGTGTGTGTGTGTGAATGAGTAGGTTGTGTATGTGTGTTTTGAGGCACAGCGCCAATGCGCCGCTGCTGATTCTAAATACGAACTATAGTTATTTATATGTATATATTCTTTTCATTTTGTTTTATACCAACACCAAGCGATTGCACAAATAACCCGTTGTTGCTTAAAGTACTATGCAAAAAAAAAATTATATAATTTTACTGTACTCGTGTGTGTGTGAGGGGGGGGGGGGGGGGGTGGTGGTGTGTGTGGTTGTGGAACCTATATGTTTAATGTAGTCGATAACTGTACGGAACTTGTTAGCTCCATAATATGTTGAAGAATATGCAATAATTATGATTGTCCAGCTTATCATTTCAAAATGCTGTTCACAAACAAAGTAAGACTTTTAAAACAAAACTAAATGCATATATATATATTCATATATATATATATAAAATATTATAAACATATATATATATATATAGATATATATATATATATTTAGATATATATATATAAAATATATATAAAATGTTGAAATCTTAACGATCACTAATTTATAATGTTCTTGTTATTTCGTGTTCTCAGTACAAATTGGTGGTTGCTCCAGCATTTTTATTTTGTGTTTAATAAATCAAAAACTAAAATAATATATTAAACTATATTCAATAAATGTGTGTGCGTTTGTGCGTGTTGAGAGGGTGAGGGTGTGTGTGTGTGTGTGCCTTACAAATACATAATAATTAAGATATGATACAAATGTGTGTGTGTGTGTGGTGTGTTGCGCTTTGACTTCATTTATGAACAGCATAATTTACCATACAGAGTTTTTCTTCATATTAATTAATTAATTAAATAATCATACATTAATAGACTGCTTTGAATAAACTAATTATTCTTACGTTTCATTATTGTTGTTGTTTAATTTTTTGTTTTTTGTTTATGCCTCTTTATAATTGCATTTTTTCGTGAATGCTCAAAGTTTCTATAAAAATAAGTACAATGCAATATTATTTGCATATGTGTAAACTTAAGATCTTAAGTACTTGGACTTCTTTATATATTTTTAAATAAGTATAAATTTTTCTTTTTGTTTTCTTTTGTAAATAAATGCAAGGGTTTTGCAGCTTGTTCATTTAGCTAAGACAATAAACAGCATATTCAGAATGTGAGAGAGTTAAAGAAACTAAAACTTATTCGTTCATTACTCGATATTATTTCAATATTTGTTTTGTTTGCTTAAAGCAGTTTTTTTTTCTAGAAACTAAGCTTAATTTTCAGTGCGACAAAGTGTTGAAATCCAAAAAAAAAATATATATAACTATATATATATATATATATGAAAAAAAAAACTTTGACTAAGAACATAAAAATAGTTTTGGGACTTGCCAAGAAAAAACTTAGGATCTAAAAATTGTCCGTTTTTGTTTTCAATATAAAACTAAACGAAATGAAATATTTAAAAATGTTATCAATTAGTTTTTTTTTTTTGTTTCCTTTTGTTTTGTTTTTTTGTTTGCACAGCAAAGTGTTAACGGCGAAATAGAATGCTTGAAAATGAAATTCTTGAGCTAAACTAAAAATTAAACTTTTCTTCTCTTATGAATCTACTATTCTAAACGATATTTGATATGTTTTTATACATATACAAAACATTAATCTCTCCATTTTCGTGGGGCAGTTTTCATAAAACTTCAGCTTAAAGTTGAATTTGCATATACGGTACGATTTCCGTTAGTAGTAATAGTAGCTTTTTTTTTTAATCTTATGTTATGTATGTTAATCAAATTTATAGTTAGTTATGCACCGGCATCGGCAACTGGCCGAGCAAATTGTTGGCGAACTGTGAATTCGTGAACTTGAAGTGACGCTTGTCGTAGAACTTCAGCAACGCCGGTGAAAACGGATGATTGTCCTTCAGATGCAAATAGTGGACCTCCGGCTCACAGGTGGTGTGACCGCACTCCTCGCAAACGTACATCTACACAAAGAGAACGAAATGCGAAATTGATTAAAATTGTTTAACAGCAAATGCAGCATGATCAATATTAATTTTTTGATTTATTGAATTTTGAGCTAACATTTTTTTAGTTAGGTATTCAGTAAAGTTTTGAATACTTTGGCGTTGAATTTGGGACTGTGACTCACCTTAGCGCGTCGTTCCTTGTACGCATACTGATGCTGTACACTGTGCACCTTCTGACAATGTGATTCGAGTGAGCAGCGCTGCGTGAAGCTCTTCTCGCACAGGTTGCACTTATAGGGACGTACCCCTGTATGGGTGCGCGTATGCCGCTTCAGATCGAATGTATCGTTAAAGCCTTTGCCACAAAAAGTGCACAAATAGCGCTTGATGTCCGAGTGGCATTTCATGTGGCGATTGAGCAGGCGCTGCAGCGAGAACGTCTTCATGCAGACGCGACAGACGAACTTGTTGTTCGCATCCTCGGCTCCACTATTGTTTGGGCAGAGGGAGTCGTCATGGTTGCTACTGTTGCTGCTGACGCTGCTGCTGCTGTTGTTGTTGTGGTGGCTGCGATTGTTGCTATTGCTGCCATTGTTGCTATTGTTGTTGTTGTTCAGTGAATGCTGGCTAAGTGAATGATGCTGTGCGGCTACAGCAGCCTGTTGCAGCTGCGACTGTTGCTGCTGCTGCGGTGAGTGCTGTTGCTGTGGCGAGTGCTGTTGTTGCTGCTGCTGCAGAGATTGCTGCTGCAACGACTGCTGCTGCAGCGACTGTTGCTGCAACGACTGATGCTGATGCTGCTGCTGCTGCGACGGGTGGCCATGCTTGAGATCATCGATGCAATCCATGTTGCGTATGCGGTGGTGATGATGGCCCCCATGCGTGTTCTCCACAGCCAACGGATTCTTAATCCCATGACCTCCATTCACAAACTCCAGCTGCAAATCTGGCGGCAAGCCCAACTAGACAGAGTAACAAAACATAATTGATAAATTAGCACAATGTTGTTTTTAAATTGATAGATACAAAAACGAGACGCAGTACGAGACTACTGACAATAAACAACCAACAACAACAAATAACAAAACATAGAAACAAGACTTACAGTAACATAATAATCTCAACACGAACCTAAGATTTACAAACTTAATTTTATCTAATTGGAATTCGTATTTCAAAACGAATTTACGCTTATGTGAATTAACGGCTCCTCTTAAGTATAGTTTGTATAGTAACTTAGATAATCTGATCATGCGTTAAACTTTTTATAACAGAAAAAAAATGTACCAAATTTTATTAAAAATACTCAGAGAAGTGAGTTAGAATAAAGACAACTATTTGCTATTAAAATGGAATATTTGAAACATCTAAATAAATTATTATAATTAAAACACCAATTATAGGAATTAATACAACAAGCCACACGTATGGCTAAGGCGATAAATACACATATGTGTTCCATTGGAACAATTAGAAATCTTTAATATAAATCACTAAACATTGAATGACATAATGATTGAAATCTGGTACATTGAAAATAAATAACGATTACTTAAAAAATAATTTAACGTAATAAATAAGAAACGAAGGGAAAGAAAAGTGACAAAAGACGAGACAAACATTGAACGGAGATTGCAACATAGTCGAATTTTCCTATAGGGAACAACTTTGATACAATGAAGTTCTTCCTGTTTGGAATTGATTTTGTATTTGTATGTTTTCAGTATAATAAAGTTTTCGTTGCTATATGAAAGTTCGACTTTATATACACATACAATATAACATGTACATGGGGTAGCTCCACTCCCCTACCCCCCTTCTTATCCTCCTCTCTCACCCGCCGCTGTAGCATTTTACTTTCGTTGAGCACCGAAACGGTGGGCGATGGTGGCAACAGGCCCACTGCGGTTGCAGCCGCTGCACTGGCCAAGGAGCGCAATGTGGTGCGATGCACATGTCGCTGGGCGGGCACCTCGAACGAGTGCTTCACCGTTGAGACGAACGTGACCATTGTGGAGCCATAGGCGACGGCTTTGGCGCGTCCATTCAGCTTACTGATATTGTTATTACTGGTAACTTTTCTATTCATGTTGCTGCTGCTGTTAACAGTCATGTTGCTGTTAACATTCATGTTGGCGTTACTAATAACGTGGGTGTTATTATTTGTGTTGCTAATGTTAGTAATGTTGCTATTGCATATGCTGCTTGTGCAAATGTTGCTGCTGCAAATGTTACTTATGCAAATGTTGCTGGTGCAAATGTTGCTGCCACGAATAATGTTAGTTGTATTTTCGCTGTTTATAAATGTTGTGTTGCTGGTGCTGCAATTGTTGCTAAGATTGTTATTATTGTTGTTGTCGTTGCTGCTGCTGGTGCTGTTGTTGAGCACCAGATAATTTAGCGGTTCTACGTCCACCAGCTCAACTGGTGGCTCACTGCTGACGCATTTGATGGGTTTTAGTATCTGTATGGAACTTACGCTTTGAATGAGCGGCTTTGTGTCGAGCAGCGCAGCAGCAGCAACAGCTGCCGTGTTCGCATCGAGCAGATTTGAGCTGCTGCTGCTACTGCTGGACATGGGACGTAGTGCAGCAACAGCTGCTGCCGCAGCGGCTGCAGCAGCAGCAGCTGTTGTTGGTGACGGCAGCGATAGATTGCTGTTATCGTTGTGGCTATTGTGATGTTGCTGTTGTTGCTGCTGTTGTTGTTGGTGTTGCTGGTGCTGCTGATGGTGTTGATGATGATGCGCATGTTGCTGTGAGTGATGCGAGGGATGTTGTTGCTGCTGCTGTTGCTGATGGAAATGATGTTGTTGTTGTTGCTGCTGCTGTTGTTGTTGTTGTTGTTGCTGCTGCTGCTGTGCATGATGTTGCTGCTGTTGTGCATAGAGATTATGTTGCTGATAGGCATGCTGCTGCTGCTGCTGGTGATGTGAGTGATGTTGTTGCTGCTGCTGCTGCTGCTGTTGTTGTTGTTGCTGCTGCAGCAATTGCTGCTGTGCCAAATGCTGCTGCTGCTGATGGTAGCCGTTGTTGTTGTTGTTGTTGCTACTATTATTGCCGCCATTGTTGTTGCTATGTTGCTGCTGCATTTGCAGTAAATTGCGTGTGGCATGCTGATACGATGGTGGCGGCTGTTGCTGTTGCAAATGTTGCTGCTGCTGCTGTTGCTGCTGTGCATTGACAACGTGTTGCTGCATATTGTTGTTGCCAACAACAGCATGTTGCGGAGCGCCATAACCATTGTTGCCGTTGTTGTTGTTGTTGTTGCTGTTGCGCTGCATATTGTTGGTGAGCTGCGTCAACAGATTCTCATGCAACGCATCCAATTGGACCGCATGCGGCGTCACCGACACCGACACCGACAACGCATCCGAGTCGGGCGTCAGAGATGGCGTCGACACCAGCTCATAGTCGTGGCGATGATGGGGACTGTTGTTGTTGGTCGAGTTGCCGTCGTCGTCATCGCCATTGACATCGACGCAGCTGCGCTGCAGAAACGAACTGAGATCAACGGCATCCGACAGCTGCTCCAGCAAATGATCCGTCTGCGAGCTGAGCATCAGCGTTGCCGTAAATTGCAGTGGATCAACGACGGCCGCACCCCCTCCTCCGCCAACGCCACCGCCACCCACATTTGGACACTGGGCCGCTGCAGCTGCCGCCGCCGCTGCCGCACTGTTTGCCAAATCTGACATGATCGCATCCTCGTATGCGCTCGCCGAGAAACCATTGCTGTTGGCGCCGCTGCCAACGCCGGCAGCGCTGCCAACGTTACCCATTGTTGCCTGTATGATATTCTGGGCAAATGTACCAATATCGATTTTCGCCTCATCATACTCAATGTCGGGCTCATCCTTGAGTATTATGCCATAGGCTGATGGATTGCCGCCATAGAAGGGATGCGTCACATTTGTGCAATGAAATTTGGAATTGGAATTGGAATTGATGTCATTATAATTTGAGTTGCCCAAACCACTGGCAAAGTTCAAGATGTTATTACCATCGATGTTTACAGCAGCATTTCCTCCAACTCCACCACTTCCACCTCCACCTCCACCAGATCCACCTCCGCCTCCTCCTCCTCCGCCGCCTGTTCCATTGTTGCAACTGTTATACTGCTGATTGGACATTAGATATGCAGCGGCTGCGGCGTTCTGTATAAGAAACTGTGAGTGCGAATTGCTGTGCAACAATTGTTGCACATTTCCAGTAGGCGTCGTCGCTTGGCCGTCGGCGCTTTGGCCGCTCTTTAGGCTCTCGTAAAACGGTGGCAAGGCGCCGGTGGGCGGTGAATTTGGTCCGTAATTGCCGCGACCGTCACGACCGCCGCCCATGCCTCCACCCCCTCCGCCGCTGCCAAAGCTGCCAGCACCGCTGCCGCTGCCGCTGCCAGGTGAACCAGCACTGCCGCCGCCACCGCCGCTGCTGCTGCCGTTCTGACCACCACTGCCGCCGCCGCCGCTGCTGCTGCTGCCGCTAAAACCGTTATTCGTTTGAAAACTCTGACCGGAGTTGCTGCTGCTGCTGCGACCGTGTCCGGCAGCGGCTGCCAAAATGCCTGGCAAACTGCGCACAAGTCGCGGATTCAGCTGCAAGACGCGCGCTGCCAAATAGCTGCTGCGTCGACGCGCCTCTCTGACGCTCTCCCGACGCGCACGCTGCAGTCGCAGTGCGTTCAGCTCGCTATCGTTGTCTCTCTTCGGCACGTGATAATCGATCGGCTCCTGTTGCTCCGGTCCCAGCTGCTCAAGGTCAAGTGTACGCTGGTATAACAGTTCACGCTCACACTGATATAATAGTTCCCGTTCACGCTGCTGCTGCTGCTGTTGATGATGCTGCTGCTGTTGTTGCTGTTGGTGTTGTTCTTGGTGTTGTTGGGCCTCTCGCTGAGGTGCACGCTGTATAACGCTGCAGCGAACAGCGGGAATGCGGGGCGGCGGTGGACTGGGTCGCTGATCGGCACTGGGTGGTGTGCTGCGCATACGCAGCGACAAAGGCTGGTCGACGGGCAGCAGAGGCTTCTCGTCAACGATTAGCTTGCAGCCGTCATCAGAATCGTCGTCGTCGTCGTCGTTGTCGTCGCTGTTGCTGCTGCTGCTATTGCTAACGCTGCTAGCGCTGCTAATGCTACAGTCGATGTCGACGTCAACGTCAACGTCGCTCGATTTGTTGTTCTTGTTGTTGCGCTCAAGCGGATATTCTTTGCGCTGCGCCTGCGTTAGGACAACGCCAGCGCCGTAATAACGGGGCTTTGGTGTCTCAAGACCAACGTCGACGTCAACGTCGTCGCTTTCAGCTGGCGGCGCAGTCGGACTGTATGCGTTTTCTTTTGGTATGCTGCTTGTTGTTGTTGCTTCTGCTGTTGGTGTTGTTGCTTCTGCTGTTGTTGTTTTTGCTTCTGTTATTGTTGCTTCTGTTGTTGTTATTGTTACTTCTGTTTCTGCTGTTGACGAATCTTCGTCGCAGTCTTTTGTGGATGTTGCGGGTGGGGTTGGTGTTCTGTTATTGTTGTTGGTATTGGTGTTGGTGTTGGTAGTGGTAGTGGTGGAGGTTTCTGCTGTGGAGCTGCTGCTGCTGCTGCTACTGTTGCAGCTCAAACGCTGCAACAATTCTGCTGGCGTTAAGCTACCATATTTTTCTGCAAAAAGAAATAAAAAAAAAAATTAATAATTAATTAAATGCAGAAAACCTAAGCAGTATTATATATATATAATATTATACTTAATATTAATGGTTATTGTATAATTTTTGCCTTTCAAGAGCAATCTCCCCAAAAAAAAAAAAAAATGATGTTAAATGTATTTTAATTGTGTTGAAATTATTCAACTAAGATGGGGTGAATATGCATTGCATGTATTTATAAAATAATCTGTCAGTAAAGATAAGAAATGGTTTTTCGTGTAAGTTGAAACACTATTGAACAATTCTACGTTTTAATTCTGGTGATATTTCATTATATATTTAAGAGTTATACTCATTAAAAATGTTTATCATGTATTATGTATTGGATCAAATTCGCTGTGAATCACTGCATTTAAGCTGTGCCTGTATTTTTACATTCGAGTACATTCTGAATTTGCAGTTGCATTTGCAAGAAGCGGCCCAAAAGGAAACTTAAGAAATGGAATAAGCGCGAAACGTGAACCAGCAAATCGAAACTAATATCGAAGACAAGTGCCGACTATTAACCGTGCGAACGCCACGACGACCATTTGGTAACTGTAAGCGTATCTCCTTTATCTATTCTATGCGCCCACAATATTCTAATATTCATTCCTGTCTCGCATGTGCGCCTCAGCCCTTGTAGCAGATACTACAAACTTCGTCGTTAAGTTTGTAACGCATTAAAGGAGATGTCGCTGACCATATAATATATATATATATAAAGTCATTTGAAAAGTTAAATTCACATATATACATATATACATATATATATATTTGATCAGCATCACTAGCCAGGTCGATATAACCATGCCCATCTTTCTGTTTCTATGTGTACATGAAAAGAGTGGTATCTAATTTTCGACGTGGCTTGTTCTTTTTGTTTTATGGATCACAGTCGACAGCCAGACAAAACACTCAGAGTGAGCACCATAACGGTTTTTAAAAAGGCAGCGAGCGCCGATATACACTGCAAAAACATATTTTAATTTTTTGCCGCTCTATTCATGGTCTACTTTACTGTAGCATATAAAGTACAAATCAGGATATCATTTATAATGGGCGCACATATAAGCTTCGTTGGAAAAAAAATTTTTTTAAAAATAAAAGTTCAATATGTACACTAAAAAAACTCGTAAACATTTTCTGTTTAAAAGTGGCTTTCAATATTATTTTTTGTGTGCATTTGAGAGAAAAAATCAGCTTTCCAACTTTCTTTTAAAAATATCCTATTCTCATTGCAGTCAAATCAAGAGTGATTTCAATTTCAAACTTAAACGAAGCACCGATTTTGACAAGTGCTGAAGATCATTGTCGCCACAATGTACAAACAAATTGTACGAAAGTGTTGAACAGATAAGAAACAGAAATTGCAGAATTGTTCGTGTATTTGTCACTCCTTATTCTCAGTGATCTGGCCTCTGTCTCTCTTTCAAATTGTCATTGTTCTCAAGAAATTATTATGTTTAAAATCTATTTACTGCTATCTTTACTTTGAATACAAAAATCATAAATTCTTAAGTAATAACTTGTCGTAAATTAGACCCACCACTGCACACGGTATGTTAAGGAATAGCATACAAGTACATACATACATATGTGGATGTACATAAATAAGTTAGATCTTGTAAATCTGTCTTGCTCACTTTTGCGAAGGATAATATACATATACATATATATATAATATATATACATATATTTAAGGTAGGCCGCCCACTGTGTTAATATATGTAAATGAAAACGCGAATACAGAAGAGCAAGTGCAAGTGCGAGGTGCCATTTGCAGTCGCCCTCGACGTCGTCAAAACGGGCAAAGACAAGGTTGGCCAACAAATGAAAAACTTGTCTTGGCTGCAAATCAAATTAAATCAAGTGTAATAAATAATAGCAACAACAATTGCTGTTCGCCGTTCCGCCAGCTCTATATATGTATATATACATATATATATATATATATATATATATATATATGTGCGTGTGTGTGTGAATGTTTGTACATAAGTATGTATTACGTTCATACGATCAAGATCAAGGCTTTTTGTAACTGCTTTGTGTGTGTGTGTGCATGTTTGCTGTAATGCAGCGGCATTCGTCAATGAACATGTTTGTGTGCGTGGGCGTTGTTGTTGTTAGCCCTTCATAAGCACACATACATCACACATGTATGCATTCACACATATATATGTACATACTTACAAAAAATTGTTTTTAATTGCATGCAAAGCGCGCAATAATAATAATTAGCTGTGGTAGCACTGGCGTGCGTGTGTGTGTGTGTGCAATTTCAAATGCCTAACACGCACACCATGATCAGTACTGACGCTGGCGCTACCTGTTGGTCATGGACGCCAACACAGGCAGTGCGCAGCTCAGTCGGCTGCGCTGCTCTGCTAGTAAATTCTAACTGTCGCATGACACTTAACAGCGCTCGCCTGGGCCAGTTAACAGCATTGCCTTGGGCTCACAGCCATTTAACATTTGACGTTAAATCAGTTTTGTACTCTACTCCCACCTTCCTCCCCCCACCCACAATAATTTAGCATAATTGATTATTTCGCGTTTCTGCTTTGGCACATTTAAACACACATGCTATAGTTAGATATACATACATATACATATATCTATATATATATATATGCACATAAATGTATTTAATTTGGGTTTAATTCATTCAATTCGTATGCCATGTTCAGCTGTGAAGCGTTTATATTCAAATTGACTGTAAATTGTTGGCTCGGCCATTTATCTATTAATGGAGACGCACGCTAGCGAATTCCATGCGAATGCCACGCCCATTTACTGATGTAAATTTACTTACGTAAAGACGATCTGGCAATTTAACATGCCTGCAAACTGCAAACTGTAAACTGTTCTACATACACACATTCACCTATCCATATATGGAATTTAACATGATCAACTGCATAACGAGCTGTTAAACGGCTTTTGCTTTTCAGTATAGTTGTTGTAATTGGTGTAATTTATATTATTGTGTTAAGGTCAAGGCAATTGTACAATGCTTTATAATTACACACATATGTATGTACATATGCTCGTTTAGTACATAGTGAAATGCGAATATGTATGTTGTGTGTTTGTTTCAATTTATTTTGTGTTTGTTTGCTGATGAGGAAATGAATTACAATTGAAATCTACAACAACAACAATTAGAGAAAAACGTTGACCTCGCCAACAACAAAATGCAACTAGAATTCAAATTGATGAAAGTGCATACATAAATCCATATGTACATATTTATGTGCATCTTAACAGCACACGTAGAGTAATTTTAACTCTTTTTTTTTTTTTTTTTTGCTATCATTCTTCGTTAGATTATGTGCTATCTCCATCTTTCACTCACGCTCGGCTAAGTTCAATGCACGTTTTATCCTTTACACACTAATTGATTAACATGCGTTTGTTTTGTATGCTGTCGCAGCGTGTGCATGAACTTTTAAGATATTCGCGTTACTTTGACGCTCTTTTCCTTTGTCTTTGTCTAGCGCAAAATGCGTCTTAACGAAATATCTATGTATGTATGTATATTGGTATATTTACATACACATACACACACAATCACACACACACACACACATGCACGCATAAGCGATAAAACAAATCAAAGCAAATACATCAAAAGTGTTGTTGCTGTTCTTGAACGTGTGTGTGTGCGTATTGGTGTTTGTACGTACATATGTTAATGTACATAAAGCTTCGTAGTTGTTGCCTAGAATTTGTAATACTTTTCGCGCCTTTTGTTTTTCTATTTTTTTTATTTTTTATTTTCTTTAACGCCTCTATGCAGCGACTGTGTTGGCAACATTTAATAATATGCTTCGTATGTAGCAATATACATCATTTTCATATGCATTTCGATTCATTCGATTCTCTGTTAACAGGACTGTGAATATTATGATAACAGGGCAAGCTCAAGCTGCTGTTTTGCTTTTGTTAAGTGTATTTGATCGTCGACTGTTGGAAAAACTATTCCGTTTGGGTTTTTTATTTTTTTTTTCTTTCATTCCATTCATTCCACACCTATGCGGGTGTTGTGTGAATGTGTTTCTGTGTGTGTGTGTATTGTTATTTACGAGCCGCCCACCGCAAACAGCTGGGTAGCACACCTCCCCCAACCTCCACTTCCCCGGCTCAGCAGTAAAACTAATACTTAAACGGCACTTATACGTAGTAGGTGTATGGATGAGTTTTTTGTTTGATTTGTTTTTGGCGGATGCTATTAATACTGTTATTGTTGCTGTTGCTATTGCTGTTATTGTTATGCTTATGTGGAGGCAAATTCGAAACGCATTCTGTAGGTAACATACATGCACACATACATACAAACATATGTACATATGGATGTACATGTTGAATTCCCGGCATGTACATACGATGGATGACAACACTCCTCGCTGCGTCTTCCATCTATCAACAAAAAAAAAAAAAACCAAAAAAAAAAGCAACAAGCAACAAAATACCCAAAGCTTAGTTTAAGCATGCGTTCTCTGTGCCATTGCAAATGCTAAACACGTCGTAGAGCGACTCTGCCCATATATAAATTATACACACACATGCAAATGCATACGTAGTAAGAACAGACAAGCAAACACACACACACACGCATACACGTACACATCGACAGAAATAGACAATATGAGCAGCTTCAAGGGTCGAATTTTGTGTGCTTTACCAACTGATCCAGATGGGTTAAAAGTTTCTTTGTCATGGGTTAATGCAAGTAAAGTTGCCATATCTTTTGCATGCCATTGAATAATTCATATGTACATAAGTGCTTTAAGTGAGTTACGTTTTCATTTCTTTTCTTCTTTCGTGTATTTTGTTTAAATATATTTTTTTTGTTTGTCTTAAGAAATATATTTTGAAGCGCTTTAGATAAAGGAGAAGCAGCATCAGAGATCTCATCGCTCTAGTTGAGCGACTTGGTAGCTTAAGAAATCTCTTTCAATTCCTTGCGGCAACTCTTCATGGCTTTTAGTCGGTTGAACTCGTGGAATAATTGCGCCTCTTTTTTTTTTTTTTGCATAACCTATAAACGCTTTATGAACAATGTCAACTATAGCTGGCATCTTGGCATCTTGGCCCTGACCCCAAAGGCATCGAATTGTAACCTGCAAAAATGTTGACATTTTAACTTATCGGCAACAGTGCAATGGGCCAACTCAAGCTACACACACCCAGGCACACCCAACTAATAATACAAAAATAAATACAAAAAATTACAACAAAATTAAATCGAAAAATAACTTTGCAACTCCACCCAAAAAAAAAAAAACAAAAACCACCCACTTGTCCAGTTATTTAATAGAGCATGAAAAGCACGCAACGTTGACAGCTAAATTGAGGCAGCGGTAGAGAAAGGAGGAGAGGAAGAGGTAGAGGGAGGCAGCAAGAGGTAAGTAGATTGGTAGTGTCAGCGATTAGCCGACAGCTAATCAATTTCGGTTGTACGTTGAGTGGTTCCTTTGATCCGCTGATCGCGCTGCGGAATGACAAGTGCGTTTTTTCAAATGTGCAAAAAAAAAAAAGGAGAAAAAAAAATAAGAGAAAATAAACTAAATATGTGTTGTTGGTGTTGTGTGTTGGGCCACCTTTTGTTTTGGATGTGGCAGATGCTCGACCCTTGTCAAAGACTGGGCGCATGATTTGCCAAAAAATAAACACACACACACAGACAAAACTAAGAGCAGGCGAAACAGGAGGTAGAGTCTGTGGCTTCCTGTTTGGCTGCCAAATTGATGAATGCATCCGTTTGAATGAAAGGAAGTTGTGTTGGCCACATTTGGCAGGCACAGGACGCTTAACAGGTGCTTTTCAGCCTTCATGACCAAATGACCTAATGCGAATCCAGCGATCCTTTGCAACGATCCTTGCAGCCACGGGTGCCACAAATTATGTAGTGCTGCTGCCACTGCCACTGCTGCTGCTTGGTGTGTAAAAGCTTAAACAGCGCCCCTATTTTGCCATTTAGCAATTCTAATGCCAGGCCACATATGATATCTGTGATCCTTTTCCCCCTTTTTTTTTTACATATGGCTTAAGCTCTCTCTCTTCGGTTTCTAACTGCTTGAGGGCAGTCTATAAATTTATTGCCTAAGCGATCCAAGCTTAAATGAATTTGTCTCTAACGCCCCAGCAACAACAGCAAAAACCACAATAACAACAACATCTATAAAACGGCTTAAAGGTTAGTTTTTTTTTTAGGTCTTACTGTCTGGGATTTCGGGTATTTTGTTGTTGATCGCTTTGGGTTCAAGTTTCGGGGCAGCTGTTGATAGTTCGATTTCTAAGGGCGAAGGGGCCGTTCCAAGGTCTTTATTAGTCTCAACACAACGCACACACATACACACACACACACACACAAGCACGTTGTTGTGTTCTCAGGTTTCAGGCGCAAACTTTAAAATGCATTAAGTGCCATGCAATTAAGTTTATCGATGCGCTCAAATCAGCCAAGTCAAATTTAATCTTGTTTTTGCTGTTGCTACTGCCTCGCTCCATCATCATCATCATCTGCTTGCTCATCTTCTTGGTTGGTTCTTTTTTTTGTTCTTTTGGTTTTTTTTCACTTTTTTTTGGGGAGGTTTATAAATTATACATTATAAATGCCGACGCGTTACTTTTTGGCAACTTTATAATTTTTGCTGCAATTTATTACTTTTGATTGTTGCCGCCTCACATCGGTGGCCAGAAACTGCGTGCTTAATAAAACATACATATGTACTTGTATGTATTATGTTAAGGCTGATGCCCAAAACATTGAAATCAAAGCAGTTTTATTTGTATAACGCAAAATTGTCAAATGAACAATAACCAATAGATATTCTTTTACATAATATTACATCCTTGGCCGATGTACTCACCACGATCTCTATCTCTTTCCCTTGCTTATGCTACCGCTCATTGTGCTGCACATTTCAAGTTCGTTGCCTAAGTCTTTTGTTTTCAAGTGGCTCAAGCAAAAAAAAAAAAAAAATGTAAAGACTTAATACAACGCTTAACTTAACATTAACCCAGTAATTCCAAATTGAATGACACAGCAGCCTTGCAGTCAGTCCCAACCCACGTCCCCCTCTCTCTCTGTCTCCCTCTGTACATGCACAGCCTACACACAAATTGTTAACTGTTTGCAGTGCTGTTGTCGCCGCTTTTCAAGGTCAAAATTGCAGCGCACATGCAAGTTGAAATACTCGTATGGGCACACACTCACTTACACATATGTGGCACCTAATATGTTTGTGTGTGTCTGTGTGAGTGTGTGTGTGTGTTGAGTTATCGACAGCATCCAAATGCCATTGCTTGATAGATTCGAAGCTGCAGATGGTGACTTGACACTGAGTTGGCGAAGCCAAGACTGAAGACTATAGATTGAAGAATCGAGAATCCAAGTTTGCCAGTTGTTTTGCTCGTATCTAAGGCCTCAGCTGCTGACTGCCGTCAGCTTTCAAGCTCAAAGCGCGTCTTAAATTGCAAACCACATGCTTGACAACAACAACAGCAACAACAACAACAACAACAACAACAACAAGAGCAACAACCATTACAACAACATGTGCTACGTTTTGTGCAGCTGCTAATTACAGTTGCTTGCCTTTTTTTTTATTTGTTTTTGTTTTTTTTTTTGTGTTTTGAATTTGTTTTTCCATTTGCCGCTGTATTCTAGCTATGTATGTGCTTCAATTCGTTTGTTTGGTTTGCTTTTTATATAGTTTTTTTTATATGATATTTTTTTTTGTTCTTTGCGGTATTAATGTCAATTTTAACCTTGCTCTGTTTCATTTTGCCTCGTTAACTCGTTTACATTGTTTATTAAGTGGCCAGGCTTTTAATTTTGCTAACGATTAAGATATTTTTTGTATACCCTGTGCCGGATGCGATCAACGGGACTATTCGTTCGCATTCAGTGAATGCTATTGCACAAGGTTTGCAATTGATGCCTAATAAGATTGCCTACACATAGCAGCTACAAACTCAATTTTAAATTCAGCTAATTGGAATTTTGGACAACATTGGTTAAGGGATCAGTTGTTCGTCCTACGAATGTGAACTGATTGCGCCTCATACTTGAGCGGCAAGGTCTCTAGTGTGTCGCTGTAAGTTAAAGGCTTTCGCAATTGTTAATGCATTTCCGTTAAGCACGTTGCACAAACAATGAGGCACCTAAAATGACAACAACAACACTAGCAACAGTAACAGCAACAGCAACAGCAACAACATCACCACCAGCAGCAGCAGCCCGCAAACAAAACGCAAATGAGTTTGTCAACATATTTCTAATTCGACACGCTTCAAAGTGACCAATACTTGCACACATTCACACACACACACACCAACACGCTTTTAGAATGAATATATTATATGCGTTGACCTAAATTTTATGACTGTTGCTGTTTACCATTTAGTTGCAAAAAGCAACAAAAGCAACAATAAATAACAACAATAATAATATCTATTGCAATTGCTACATATGTGTCTGTGTGTGTGTGAGTTGCTCAAAGATGCATGCTAAATAGCTACTAAAATACAATGCAACTGCAACAGCAAATGCAAACAATAAGCGCTGAATGAGACGCAACTCATTAACTGACTGACTGACCGACTGACTAAATGACTGACTGACTGATTGTGGCGTTGTCACAATGTAGCTGCTATGTATGTGTATGTGTGTGTCTGTGTGTGTCTGCGCTAATTGCTAATGCCAATATACATACGTCGATATGGGCTACAAGTCTATTGACAATTGCCAATCGGCAATTGCCATAATAGTACAATATCTACATACACCTACGAGGGTGGCTCATTATCGAAATAGTCTTCAGAAGTCTCGAAATGTGCATGCTTTATCTTCCAATAGGTGTAAATGTTCTACTCCTGTCGAAATGTTCTACTCCTGTCGAATAAACTGACAACTTTTATTGACAGTTATTTGAAATTTCTTTATTCTTTGCATTCTATCTTAAAGTGTTTTCCACCAAGTTTCTTTGAAATGACTGATGGAGTCATTCTTCGAAGCATTATCCTTAAACACTTTTGAAGGCTCCAGCTCTGAAATGCCTCTGTTCGAGCGCCACACCTGTTGTTTATACAACCTCGTTTCAAGCTATACAGCGTGTGTGTGTTTGTGCGCGTCGAGTGCATATAGTAATTGAACATTGCGCATATAAGTCCATTGGCCCACAAGTCATAGAACTGCACCATCGCCTCGTGCATGTCTCATTAACATTTACAACGGGGCACCTAGGTAACTGGGCACAGAGACAACAGTCTCCTCGTCCAATTGTTGTTATTTGTGTATTTTAGTTGCTTTTTGGCATAACAAGAACAACAACAACAACAACAAAAATCATTTAACGCAATTGCGTTAAAACGTTGACCATTTCAAACAAAAGTTTCGTTTCGGCTTTAGTTTCGGGCATTTTATTTGGTTTGTTTTTTTGGATTTTAGCGTCTTTGTTAAACAGCTTGTTGCACTTTTTGTTAACGACGGCCTCGATCTCCTTTGTCTCTGCCAGCTATTGTAATATTGTTGTTGCTGTTGCTGATGCGCTGTAAATAGCTGGCATGTATTTGACTCAGTTTTCGTTTAGAACTGAACCTGAAAGCTTTATATTTGTTGTTATTGAATTACAAATACTCGAGAGTGATCTCGCATCGAAATTGAAATAAAACCAATAAGTGAGTAACAACATTGGGTTTTATCCAAATGACTTTCAGAATTAAATAGCATTTTGTTTGTAAATTACAGCACATTTAATTGAGCTTGAATCAATTTGAGTAAATATATCTCATCCTTGAGGAGGTTTTCCTCTCTGTGTGTGACTCAGATAGCCGTGGGTGGATGGGTATCCAAAAATTGAGAGCATCATTTGAGTGTCATTCAATGAATGCACTTGCCTAATTGAAAATCAGGTATTTTCGGTTCAGCTGGTTGAAATGAAAACCGCATCTGGTTGACCTTCTCAACCGTTACAGGCGTTGATGATTACAGCATCAGCCTTTATGCCATATACATATGTGTCAATATACTCGGGCATACATATACATATTTGTACATACGTGAAATGTATGTATGTATATGTATATATATTTATATGCGAAATTAGCAGAATTTAATTATGATGATCATCGTCATGATGAGCAACGCTTCGTTTCATTTTAATTCGTTGCCGTTGTTGCCTTAATATTTATTGCTACACGGACGACAATTTGCAGTGTTTGTTGCTTTTAACTGTAAACATATTAAATGATGCAGGCGACCCATTTTAAATATTATATATATATATATATATATATATATATGTATATATACTTGTTGTTGTTGTGCGATCTACCTACCAGTTTTGACCCACATTTTAAATGCTGCTGTTGCCACCAACAGAAATCAATGGGAAACAAGTTAAGCATCCCAACAACAGCAACACCAAGCTACAAATTTGTATTAAGTAAACTCCCACTTACAACATTATGCATATAAATGAAGCTATAGCTGTAGCTATCTCTATTTCACCCACTCTCTGTCTCTCTCGCTCGTTTACACTCTTTCCGTTGTATTTTGTTACAAATATGAAATTATGCGTAAAATTGTTTTTGGTTTTTTGTTGTTGCTGCAGTTTTGGTTTCAGTTTTTCAGTTTTTTTTTTTTTTGTTTTTTTTGATCAGCTTCCAAATGAAATGAGCCAAAACCGCAACAAGCGCAACAAAAGTTGTCGCCATCTTTTGCTGTTGCTGTTGTTTTTGTTGCTGCCTCTGTGTGTGTTGTTCATTTATGACGTAACTCTTGCTGCGGCTGCGGCTGCTGTGATTACGGCCCGCTGTTAATACAGTTAAAGCGGCGCCTAACCTTGAAAACCGGTAGATTTTTTATTTCTTGACTTTACTCAATTTCATGTATGTTGCGGCTGCTGCTCACCGTGATTGTGTGTGTGTGCGTGTGTGTGACTTGTGCTTGCCTCTTAAGGCGTACAGAAAATCAAAATGTTTTGTATATACGTGCATAAGTATATGCTTAATTCAAAAGGCTCAAATTTATAAATAACATTTATTAAATTTAATGTATTATTATTTATTTATTAATTTTTTGTAAAGCACAACTTGGTATTGATAATTATTTGTTTGTTGTTTTTATTTCTTTTGCAACTTTATTCAAAGCCTTTAACTGAAAATATTTATTTTTGGAAATTTGTTGATTTTTTTCTATTTGCTTTTATTTTGTTTTGGTGCAAATTTCACTTGATGAAAACAAAAGACTTAGGCAACGAACTTGATATTGATATTGAATTTGCTGACATTGCCAACATGATAGCTATTGCTGCTGCCGCCCTTGTGTTTAATCAATTGGGGTGTGGTCAAGCAAACAAACATAGCACTCGGAAACTCCAATTGGGCAATTCCGTTGCGCTAAAGATTTGTACACGAAATTAGCAGCAATTTAACTAAACTGATTTTCAAGTGTTTGTTATGGCAATTTGAAACGATGCCTCACGCCTTGGCCATACAATCAGACATAATCCGCAGACAGTAAGCAATTAATAAGATGCACTTAAATTTGTCAAATGTGTGCGAAGTAGAAGAGAAAAGGCAGCTATTTACCCATCAGAACTTGGGGAATAGATGTCAGAACAAAGTTGGAAATCAACACATAATGCTGACTATGCTGTAATATAAATCGCTTCTATCATGCTAGTAATTTGCATAGGGTATTTGTCTAGTCGAACACACGCTCGACTAGATCACTTTTACACACTTTATTTGCTTTCATTCGAGCCGGATGACACATCACGCGCCATAATATTGAAACTGCCGTTTTATGCAAATCTTACCGACAAAAAAAAAAGAAGTCAAATAAAAAATAAAAAAAATATTTTATATACAAATTTCACAAATTCATAGGTCAAATATTGACCAATTCAGGCCGCAAAACTGTTCAACGGCGGGATGTGCAAAATTACACAATTTCCCCCAAAGCGAAACGAAACGAAATAAAATCAAATGAAACGAAACGAAACAATGGGAATGAAAACAAAGCGCAAAGTTATTTTTTTTTCGTTGATATCTCCGGAAAAATTTCACAGTCCAAAAATAAATCCAATTTATTGAATGTTGTTGTAATATTATTTCTTCGGTTATTTTGTGATTGCCAAAATGCAAGAAGAAGAGGTTTTTGGTAAACAATATAACCCTAATGAGGTAGCACCACCCGTTCACCACCTTCCTCGCCTTAGCCAGTTGCAGTTTAATGTGAGACGGGGGCATCTGCAGAGATATTGTTGCAGTTGCCAGTTGTCAAGTGCATAACCAGTTGGGACTGCATTGGGAGCGAAAAAGTGAGTGAAAGAGAGAGAGAGAGAGAGAGAGAGAGAGAGAGAGAGAGAGAGAGAGAGAGAGAAAGAGAGAGAAAGAGAGAGAGAGAGAGAGAGAGGGAGAGTGAGGGAGCTAAGGGGAGGGGTTGAGTTGTGAGGGGGTAGCTCATAGCGGTTCAGCTTTGCTCATACAGTATAGCTACAAATTGTCAATGTTTTAGTTAGTCGGGCACACACACACACACACACACACACACACACACACACACACACACAAACAGATGCATAAACATGCAGCAAGAGCGGGACAGTTGGTGGGGCGCATTCATGCATTCAATTCATTCATTCATTCATTTAGTCAGTCACAAGTCAACCCTGACCTGAAAATACATGACACTAGTGTGTGCATTACATGTGTATATGTACACTCATATATATATATGTGTGTGTGTGTGTGTGTCTGTGTGTGTATGTAGGTGTAGGTATGTATGCAACAGCTTTCGTAGCTTCTGAGCTGTTTAATCTGTTTATGTTGAGAGTCATGTAAGTGTGCATGTGTGTGATTTTTGAGATTGTCATTAATTTATTGTAATAGCTGTTGTTGTCCATCATCTGATATCAACTTGTTGTCAGACAATGCATGACAATTTCTTTGTAATCTTGTGCAAAATTTCAGCTGTTTTACTAGTGCTTTAAAATGTCTACATAATTAAATATGATATCTTGTAAAGTAAGAATTCAACAAACAATATATTTATCAACTGTAGGTCGAAGATGTAAATTATTTAAAATCCATAAGAAGCCTATAACATGTATAACCAATTATTTAATCTGATCAACGCCCAAACTCTCGCACAATGAACATTTCTATAACAAGTAAAACATCTTCCCTTGATGATTTCAAATTGAAATGCACTTGACATTGACATTAGTCAGAGCGGAAACTGTTTAGCATATAGCAGCGATAAATCATGCTAAACGAACCCATGATTTGCTTTAGTCAATAACTAAATGCATTTAATGGCTTTTTAACAATGCAATTTTATGTAAGTATTTATTTTTTACTCAATTTGAATTGTAATTACAGCAATAAAATTTGAATAATAATGCAATTCGCACACTTGGAATGAACGCAATAAACCAATAAATGAAAACAAAACTTAAAACATTTAACTGTGTGTGTATATGCATCTCTCTCTTTCTCTGTCTGTCTCATTATATGTATATCCATAAGTCAAACAATCAAGTCTATGCTTTAAGTTAGGAATTCTTTTTGATAAGAAACTTATGATTAGAAGTAAATAAAAATAGTTACAAATATGAAAGTATTTACTGTTAACATATTATAAAATTACAAAATTCACTTTGCAATATATTTGACTTTTATATATATATAGATATATATTATGTTCGATTATTGTTGCCAATGTGTATTAGAGCAGCTTGATATCAAATTCGATTTATCAAATGATACACATATGTAAGTTGCTTCTTCAAGCACTATCTCTCTCTCTCTCTCTGTCTTTCTCTTTCTCTGTGAGCGTAACCTTTCAAGCTTTGAGCAACCATATTTCAACATCAAGAGAAGTTTCATCATATTAGGAATCAAGAATCAAAATTATAATTCTAAAGCAAGTGGTATGCGAAACTCGTTCGTCTTTAGCGTTAATCAAAACAACAGTTAACTTTTAAAAATAACAATAACAATAAAAAGGAAACAAGTTCTTTTGTTGGTGCTGTTGTTTTTGTTACGGAATGTTAAACGTGTTTCAATCGCAAATTAAAGAGCAAAAAAAAATTAATAAATATCAAATATATTAAACAAAAACAAATGCAAAAATAATTTTTTGTGGTTTGTCGCAGTGATATCCCAAAACAAGTTTCCATATTTTTAATATTAATACCAAAAAGAAAATAAAACACAATAAAGTAACTGAAATTCAAAATACAGTAAAACAATTTACAAGTTATTGACACTGAACACACACACACAGAAAACACAAAACCAGAAAATAAAACCGTACAAAATGAGATTGGCTATAAATGCTGAGAATGTGACAATATGTGAAATAATTCTCGCATATTGAAATACATATGTATATATATATATATATATATATATATATATATATTATAAGTACCATTGAGCTTGGAAATAAATAGAGCATGTGCTTCACCCACAGCAAGAACTATTTTATATTTAAGCACAAAATCCTAGCTACGTCTGTGAAAGAGCTTGCCTTGATCAATGTAGGATGTGGATGTGTAGCTGCTCATATGCCATCTGCCAGGCAGAGCCTAAGACTTCAGAATCAATTGCTGATAGGCATATGTATTGGTATTGTCTAGTTGAAGTCATTGATTCTAGGAGCCACTCTAAGGCACTGGCTGCATATCAACTGTTTTGCGCTATTGGCTTGGCAATTGTTTGGGCATTAATTCAATTAAGACTGATGCCAGCGAACGAACCACAGCAAAGCCGATAACAGAGAGCAGAAGAAGAAGAAGGAGCAGATGAAGGAGAAGACGAAGACGAAGCAAAAGAAGAAGAAGAAGAAGAAGAAGCTGCTGTTGCACAAGAAATGCATTTTCATGCTAAAACTGAAAGATGACTTGGGAGACAAAGGCCGTGGACAGGGGTACACAAAGGCCCATGGGCCAGGCAGTGCAATCAATACACACACACACATGCATATACATACACTTGCATATACCTACACATAGAGACTCACACACACACACATTTTACGCAGCACAGGGCTGGGCCAAAGACAGAGTCGAGAGTTGGAGAATCGTGAGTCGTTCAAGTCTCCAGAGGCGAGGCCTCTGGTCAGGTATTTGAGCTTCAACTGCTGCGTCGTCATCGCATACCAAAAAGAGAGCCCAGCCAGCGAAGGCAGAAGAAGCGAAAAAAAACACGCTTCCTTTATTATTATTCTTTATTTATTTTTATTTTTTTTTCTTACATTTTTTTTTATTCTTTTCAAATACACACAAATACACACACACAACACATAAAAAAGTGTATTTTTATTCTTAAGCGCGCAACGCAGTCGAGCGCAGCACTTGAGACCAGTTTCTCGCTGGGCATGTGTGTGTGTGTTGATTCACTGCACAAATAAATCTCAGCTTTGAATTTTATCACAGTGTGTGCTGGTGTGTGTGTGCGTGTTTGTGCCTGTGTGTGTGTGTGCGCAGGATTCTTGCCCTTTTTGCTTTTGCTTCTCGCTTCGTTTTTCTGATTGTCAAATCTCTGTTGTATTTTTTGTTTTTTTTGGTTTTCTGTTCCCCCTTCTTTTTTGCTGTTTTGTGTGATTTTTCGAGCGATACAGATAGAGACAGAGACAGAGCCATATCCCAAGCGAGAGTAAGTGTGAGCGTGAGACAGTCGGGCGAGTCAGCCCTTAAACAGGTAGAAGACTGCATTGTTTATCAGTCAGGCAACAGGTAAAAACTAATGCCAGACACAGTGCAGAAAAAACAACGAGAGACAGAGAAAGAGAGAGAGAGAGACAGATGGAGGGAGAATAAAAAACAAATGACTTAGGCAACGAACTTGCCAGCCATTTTCAACAGGATCGCACAATTCAAATTGTCCAGCTAGCAACTAAAAATGCTTGATAATTACCCTTTTTGTTAAGCTAAATACTGAAGTTTCATTGCCGTTAGAATTGTATTCAGATTAAAAAAGAAAACGTAATTTTTGTGATTATTAAAAAAAATGTAAAAAAAAACATTTTCTGCTATATTTTGATAAGTTGAAGTATTGATTATTCTTAAAGTGGTTATTGATTCTTATTTATATTAGAAATGCTTTAAACCTTTTGAGAATTACAGAGATTTCGCAAGCCTATTTCCTAGCTATAAAAATAAATGAGACAGCAATGTTTACATGCTTTTAGTTGGTGATAATACGGTTCAGTTTAAAATTAGCTTACTTCGACATTCCGTTGAATTATGTACAGGGTTAGTGGAAGAGGAGGGAATGAGGGGCTTTGACCAGAGGGCAGCGGAACTTTTGCAACCTTTCGCTAACTTCCGGCCGTGTGTTGTAACATCTGCGTGTGCGTCAACTGAATTGAACTCAAACAGTAATTTTTTTTTGGTTTGACTTGACTTGGCTGTGTTCTAACAGCTGCCATGGCCTCTGGTTGTTCTGGCTGTTGTTGTTGTTGTTGTTGTTATCAAGTGCTAAATGGGCAATGTTGACTTATCGCAGCGACTTTATCAATGAATTTCCTTTGAATTTATTGACTTTTACTTTGGGTGCCCCGCAGAAAGAAATGAAATGAAAAGATGGCTAAAAAAGCGATTGTGAATTTTTTACGCGACAGGAAGTTGGGCAGTTATTTTGGGTAGCAGAAGTAGCAAAAGCAGCTGTTGTTCTTGTTGTTGTTGCAGTTGCTGTATCTGTTCTAGGAATTTTCAAACAGTATGTAGTAAGTGCGCAGCAGACCTTGTCTTAAGGTCGTACTTCGCATGTATATGTACATTTAATGTATGTGTATATATTTCGTGTATGAATATTTATGGCTGCAACTTTTGTGGCACGCAACAGTTGAGAAAATTTTTTTTATGAACTAAAAGACTATAGACTCGAGCAATATGTATATTTATAGGGTAAGTTTATTAATGTGTGTGTGTGTGTGTGTATGTGTGTGTGTGTGTGTGTGTGTTTGGGCTTGGGAGCAAAATCACAGACGCTGGCAAACAGCAATTATGGCCGTGGCAACACCACCACAACAACAGCAACATCATTATGTTGCACTTGAGACACGGCTGCCTTTTGGGCTTCGTTCAGTTTTGCTTTGGTACGCTGCTTGTTCTTGTTCTTGTTCTTTTTAGATGCTATAGACTCGTCGTATTCTGGCCATCTACATCTCTCGTGTGGCATGCCCTTGCCAAGAATCGTGTTGCCCGCTGTTGTTGTTGTTATTGTGTTTGTTGTTGCTGTTGCCTGTTTACTGGTTCTACCACTTTTCTGTTGCCTTGACTTTGCCTTTGCCTTTGCCTTTGGTCTTGTGCCTTGTGCTTTGTGCTTTGGACAAATGGCAGCTCCAGCTTCAGCTTTAGCTCTAGCTCGAGCCCTGGTGCTGGAGCAACGCCCAAAGTCAACTTGGCCTTATGTACACACTGCGCGAAACGGCATCCCAGCCTCATCATCATCATCATCATTATCATCAACGCCATAATCATTATCATCATCATAATAATGATCTTTGACTAGCTGCAACTTTTCTGCTACTTTTGCTAGCTACCTATCTTTGGCCTTTTCCACTTCCACTTCTGCTGCTGTTGTTGTTGTTGTTGCTGCTGTTGCTTCTACCTCATCTTCTTTACCCATTTGTTTTACTGCCCATTCGAGTTGCTCGCAACTTGTACTTTTGCTTGGGTCAAAAGAGGCAAATCTCTTAGGCTTGGGCGCTGCTCACATTGTTATATAATTTGCCCATTGCTAACTAACTTTATACATATAATATATGTGTATATATGTCTGTCTGTCTATAAGTGTGTGTGTGTGTGTGTGTGTGCGTTCAAGTGTGTGAAGTTCTTGGCCGCTAACCACCGCTAAGACAGAGACCACTGAGCCACTGAGTCAGGCCGTAATGCAGTATATACTGCAAGGTCTGCAAGAGGAACGTGAACAACTAACGAATTGTATGTGTGTGTGTGTGTATGTGTTTTGCCACAGGGTGGAACTGGTAAAAGAAAAAAAAAAACCAGGCAATATAATAATTAAAATGATCAGAGATGAGCTCTTCAAAATGTGAAATACAAATAAATAAAAAATGTATTCTCTTGCAGAAATTTGATCAGATTTTCTTAATTTGGCTTCAATATTTTGAATTTCTTTCTCTCACTCAAATTGTAATAGCAACTTATATGTTATGTTCAAAGGGATATGATCATAGAACTTTTATGTATGCGAACGATCTTCGATATTATAGGTAAGCTATATTATAGCTTAAAAACACACACACACACGCACAGAGTAATCAGAAGCTGCGTGTGATTTAAGCTGAGGTTGGGGTACCCAAGAACGACGAGCAATTTCCACTTCCACATCCACTTCCACAACACTTGCCACTCTACTCCATTCCATGGCACTTTATTATACCCTACCGAAGTATACAATTCCATTCTATCTATTCCATCCATTCTATTTTATACGTTCTATGTTATGCCGTTTATTATACTTATTCTTACATGTAATTATGATATTTTTGCGCTAAAAACAAAGGGCAGTTAAGCCGCAGACGCAGACGTCTTCGTTGCCGCAGTTGCCGCGTCATGTGAAACAAAAGACTTAGGCAACGAACTTGACAGCGAATTTGATGCGAGTGCGAGCACAACAAATCAGTGAAGCGAACCGTAAAAAATATGTATATATACATATATATATATATATATATATATATAAAATATGTGTATATGAAACTGAAATCCGACTACCCAAAATGGTAACATCATCGAGAACCTAACCGAAATTCACTTTCAAGCCGCAAACGAGAAATTAATAAAATTCTAATTAGCTCCAAAAGAAAGTTATACGATTTGAATTTATTGATGTGAATATTTCTTCTCTTTATTTTATTCTAAGTCATGGTCAAGGGTGAATCGAGCGACCGCCTGTTGCGCTCTCCCGTCTTCAAAATGACTTAATAAGCCGCCTCAGCGATTATATAAGCCAAACCAAATAGATGCCGGAATAAACCAAAACATGGAAAACTAACAGCGCTCTTTCGTTTGTTCATTCGTTTTTGGCAATTCAATGAAAGTGATTGATGTTGGCCAAAGATTCGGCGTAGAGTCTACAAATATAAATACAAAAACAGAAACAACAACCAGAACAACATCAGAAAAAAAAGCCAAGGGTCGTGTCGTGTGGGCGTCAACAAACGCTCGACGCTGCTTAATTTGTTGCTGTTGTTTTGTATTTGGCTTGAAGCACAGTGAGTTGGTAGCTTTTGGTGTTTTTTTGTTGTTGTCTTGTTGTTGTAGTTTTGTAGAACTCTAGACTGGTGTAGATAGCCATCAGCATTTGTCTGACTGATTTGTAGCTATTATATGGTCATAAGCATTTATTTGCCTGTCAGCTTTTCTTCTAACACGTAATGAGCTGGAAGTATAACAAATGCACAGGAAATGTAATTGTCCTTAAGGCACAGCTCGATTTCGAATACGAAAAATGCTACTCGGAGCGATTCTATCCGATTCGCAGAAACCCAAAGAACATGCAAAATAACTATTAAATTAGTAGGCGAGAGCTACTGACAAGCTCTATGTATTCGTGGGTGTGTATTAAAATCAAATTATTGTTCTATCATATAATTTATTATATATGTAGCTATTTGCACTCGACTACCTATTGAGAAGATAATTAATGCATGGCTGACATTGTGTTTTATAAATGCTTAAAATTGTAAACTTGCTATAAAAAAAATCTGATGTGTATTATGGAAAACTAATATTAATAACAGCATATGAGATACTCATATTTAAGATCTAATCCTAAAGCTCAAGAAATCCCAATGCAAAAACTTCAAGCTCGATATTCTAAAGAATAAAAGGTAAACTCCAGATTTGAAGAAACATTAAATTGCTAGCCAGATCCTCGTTAGACATAGTGTTGAAATTGGGGTGCTACGTATACTTGCAACCTAGGAAATCGATAATTGCAAATCGATAAAGCCATACTGCAGTCACCAAATTTGAAAGATATATTGCTATTTTTACTATGAACCTTCTTTCGCCCACTCCCGCTCCTAAAATTCTCAAAAGCCCAAACTTGAAAGGAAGATTACCTTTGCTATAAAAAGGCAAACTTAAACGGGAGATTACTTAAAATCTTCTCTAAAGTATTTCTTGGCTACAACCACCCTGTTCTGTGTCACCTGATATCAGATTATGGTATTACTTATGGTATCAGAGTATTTCGTAGTCGGATCTGACTGCAACGTTCTCAATTGTTTTGTGCTGAGTTTTCTATATAAAGCTCGAAGAGCGAAATGGATTTTACTTTTGATGAAGAATTCTTACAATAGAATCGTAAGCATTAAAGCTTTAAAGTTTTCATTCAAAAACAGAAAATGTTTTTTTTTTGTTTTTTGTTTTTTTAATTTAATTTTTATTGTTTATTTGCATTCTTGTGTGCAAGTTATTTGATCCGATAGTTTAGTTGAGTGGATTTCATTTAAATTTATGTTGTATTCACGATTTGCATAGGGCTAATAAAATTGTTCTGCTGCATAAACAGCGACTTGGGCAACAAACTGAACAGATGTTGGGTAAGTTCGCTGCCTAAGTCATTTGAATGTAGCATTTAAAAAAAAAATCGAATTGGGATTAGGCATATCAACTTACCATTTTGAACTTGCTCGGATATCGTTTGCGGTTTGATCTCGACATTCAAATCGGAATTGGTGTTGGAATTGGTATCGGAGTTGGCATTGGAGTTGATGCTGGATTCTTGCGCCAACTCGAGACTGTGACGCGTTTGGCCAAAATAATGTCGTCGATGATGAAAACGTTTGCGCGCCGACGATGGCGCCGCTGTTAAGCTTAGGGGCTGATCATCGCTCTGAGCTTGACCCTGCGGTTCCGGTTGTTGTGGCGATGCAGGCGCTGGTGTTGTTGGTGTGGGTGTTGTTGGTGTTTGTATTGGTGTTGGTGTTGGTGTTGGTGTACGTGTAGGTGATGGTGATGGCGCATTTTCCCGACTGGGACTAAGCGGCGGCACCAAGCACCGTTCATCGTCCTGCGCCTTGTGCTGCAGCAGATTCTGTGACTCGAGCAAACGTTGCTGCTGCTGATGCAGTCGATTTTTGATCAAAAAGATTTTCGGCATTTTGGCTGGCTTTTGATTTAAGTTTAGCTAGTTAGCTGTTTCAATTGGGTTCTTTCATCTATTTGTTGCTGTTGTTTCAGAAACCCACAGACACTCATATGTACATACACGCGCGCGAAATAGCACAAATCACATATACGACGTGTTCACACACGAACATACAAATACACACACACACACACACACACAGGCACAGTAAACAAAACACTAATCCAAGTGTGTGTCTGTTTATCACTGTGGTGTGGCTGCTGCTGCTGCTGTTGTTGCAATATGAACGCAGTTTTTATCCTTTTTATCAGTTATGCGTTTTAAAAAAAAAATACATTTGTATATAATTCAAATCCAGAGTTGCCAGAGATTTGTATTTGGATTTGTTGAGCTTGGCTCAGTTTATTTTTTTGTGTTTCTTCATAATTTCCAAATATGATTATCCATATATACGTGTATATATATATATATATTTATATATATATATATATAAATATATATATTTTATATGTATGCAGCGCACTTTGAAAAACAAAACAAAAAATTTGCAACTTATTTTTTTTCTATAATATATGAATATATATTTATAGATTTCTTCTGCTTCAGCGTGTTCTATATATGTTAACTGTTATTTGTCAGGCAGTTTATTTGGAGTCTATTTTTCAATTATTTGAAAACGCGAATTTTTCGATGTTGTTATTTTAGTTGTGCGTGTGTAAATGTAACCGCATTGCCAAAGTTGTTGTTATTGTTATTGTTGTTTTGTGTGTTGTGCTGTGCTTGGCAGACTTTTGTGCAGCGACAAAACACGTGCATTCACAACGCCGGCTCGCCTCTTACTGTATTCAAGCGGTGCCAGCCGCTGAGCAGTTAGGCCAAAGTCAAGCAATACCGCTGCGCGAACAACAGCAGCAGCAGCAACAGCAGCAGCAGCGCAGCGATACAACAAACTCAGTTAGTTTTAGAGGCGAATTCGAACGACGAACGCAAAACACCGTAAGCCGCACTTGAAACATACACATGCACACACACACACGCACACACACACACAGACGCACACACACACAGTGATAGAGAGAGAGAGAGAGCGTGAGAGAGCTCAAGTTCGCTTTCGTCTGTGAGTCAGTTGGTATCGTCAAACAAAGGCGCACGCTTCGGCACAGTTCGGCTTTGGCAACGACTTCGGTTTCGCTCTTGTAACTGTGTTTTAGCTGCCGCTCAGCGCTGAGCACCTGAGCTGATGGACACGACGCGATGATCGAGAGAGAGTGAGAGTGTTTTCGACTGCGTCTGCTGCCGTTGTTGTTGCTGCTGCTACTGCTGCTGCTGCTGCTGCTGCTTCATTTCGCTCACATAACGTTTGTCATGCAGTTTTTTTTTGTTTTTCGCTGCGTCTCTTCTTCTTTTTTCGCCGTGAGCGTGTGCGTATGTGTGTGCATATGTGTGTGTATATGTGTGTGTGTATGTGTGTTTCTTGTTAGTTCAGAGTCAAGGTAGAGGTAATGTTTTATCGACGCTGACGTCGCTGCTGATCGCATGTTGTTGTTGTTGTTGTTGCTTTAGCTGCCTTTGCCTGTTGCTCGCTTTGGTTGCCTCCGTCGCCGTCGTCGCCGTTGCTGCTTTGCCATTTGCCGGTTGGGATATTTTACTCGTTTTGTGTGTTTGTTTGGCTTGTACTTGTTGTACTTAGATTTGCTTAAAGTTGTTGTGGATGTGGTTGTTGTTATTATTTTTGTTATGTCTTTGGTCTTGACTCTGAAAACCGCATTTGGCTGCAAATGTTATAAAAATACTTACGTTTAATGATTTTACAACAAATATTGTGGCTTTCGGCGTATAGAAGCCAATTAATTAATATATATATATATATATATATATACATATATCAGAAAATATATGCAGCCAATGGTGGTTAACAGAGATTGGTTAAGAAAAATTAATGAAAATAGAACAAATTTTAAATTAAAAATGAGATTTATTCGAAGTACTATAAGAACATTCTGAGGGACATAAAATATAATAATTACATATAACTCATTAAAAACATTGTCTCGATTTGTGTAAGTTTGTTGTCTAAGTCTTTGGTTTGTGTTTGATTTACATGCCTGACATATTTCATTATGTATATATTTAGCTACAACTTTTTCAGCTTGACCAAAGTCTGTTTCTCCATAAGACCCTTAAAGAATTTCATTTCATCATTATCGACAGCAGTTTACGTGCGTGTGCATGTGCATGTGTGTGTGTGTGTGTGTGTGTGTGTGTGTAAGAGTGTGTATGACTCTAAAAACGCGTAGATACGAAGAAGTAAAAGAAAAGAACAGCAGTAATAAGAACAACAACAGCAACGTCAATAAGTACCATATAAGCGAAATTAAACGGCAAAATAGTTGGCAACGCGCTTCGTACTCATATACATATGCGTGTGACTGTGTGTGTGTGTGTATGTGATTGCGAGTGTGTGTGTGCATGTGTATGGGCAATAAAATGAAGAAGCAGCGACGTTGTCGGCTTGTAATGAGCGCTTAGAACACGCTTAGAATGGCAATAAGATTGCGGCAATATTCGCCGCAGCCGCTTAATCCTCTCTCGCTCACGCTGTGCTGCGCTCTCTCTCCTTTTCCCTCTCCCTCCCTCTTGAAACCCATCTCCCTCTCTCTCCTTCTCTGTCTATCGCTGTAGCCAGCACAAGTGCGAGGGCAACGGCAACTAACGTTATTTCACACACTTTTGCGCTCGTATGCGTGCCTGGGTCGTGTGATGTAAGCTCAGCTAGCGAATTCGCCGCAGCGCACACCTGTGTGATACACACGCACACATGCGCAAACAGAGCGGCGACGTAACAAATTTACAGCTAGCTTTGTAGCTGTATGTGCCAAACACGCGGCGCAAAAGAGCGCAGGAACCAAATGAGAGCAAGATACTGAGAGAGACAACACAGACAGAGAGAGAGAGGGAGTGAGAAAAGAGAGAGAGAGAGAGACTCAGAGAGCAACAAATACCTGTTGGCAGTGGCTTTGACTGTGACTCTGACTTTGTCGTCGAGGCAGCAACACAAGCAACACAAGCAACATAAGCAGCAGCAGCAGCAGCAGCAGCATTGCCTGTGCAGCATTTGAGGTGCCTTTTAGCTGCTGCGCGCGCTTCTTAACTAATTGTTGATGTTGTTGTTTCTTCACTCTCACTCAAATGCCGCTGCTAACCAAATGCAAGTGCTGCTGTCGTCGCCGCTGCTGCTGATGTTGCTGCAGCCCTTTGCAAAGCACCAACAACAAGCAAGTGAAGCATCCTGCTGACTGAGATTTTCTTCTTTAATATGCATACATACAAGCATGATGCGTTTATCATTTTTAAGCGAATTCTTATGGGTCACGCGTTGCGATTCATTTTGAAATTAAGCATTTTTTTGTGTCCCTTTTTGTGTTAACTCTTGATATTAATTGTAAATATAATATTATTTGCATTTATTTGACAGTAATGGCATTCAACATTCGGTAAAAGAAAAACAATTTGGATATTAACGAAGTTTTGGAATCAATTTTTTATAATCTGTACTTTTCATTAATACATTTATTTTTATGTTGTATTATATATTATCTTTGCCTATATATATATTTATCTGTACTTTATTTATTTATTTTTTTGTACCTTATTTTATTTAATGAAATATGTTCTTTATAGTTATTACGTTATAAATATAATGCTTTATTTAATGGGAGTCTAACGTACACCACAATTTTTCTTATAATCTAAAAACGTTTGCTTAAGGCAGTTCTGCCGCTCTATGCTATTAAAAAATCCTAGAAAAATAATCCAAACCTAAGCCAGGGTCACTTGTAACTCGCCTTGATAGGTATGCGTGTGTGTGTTCTTATCGGCTCTCTAATTGTGTGTGTGCGTGTGTGTGTTGTTGCCTGAAATTGCGCATGAGTGCGCACACACACGCACACACAATTTATGCTTTGAGCCACAACTTTGGTTACTCCTCATTATAATCAACTTCATCATGAACTAAAAAATCATCATTATCATTAGCAGCAACATAATGATCATTGGCTGTGTCTACTGTGCGGTAATTGCAGTCTGTAAGAATGTGTTCTTTTGGGCCGTGCAACGCTCTCTCTCTCTCTCTCTCTCTATCGCTGTCTTTTTCTGGTCTTTTTCTCTCCTATTATCTTTGTGTGTGTAGTGCTGCTCCTCCTCCTACTCGTACCTTGCGCTGTTTCCTTTTGCTTGTTCTTTCCGTCGTTTTTCTCTTCGCTTCTCTTTTTTTTCCTCTTCCTCTAAATTTTTTTTATTTTATTTTTATCTTTATTTGCTCAATTGTCGTCATCGACGGCGATGTGCCGCTGCCTCGGTCTGTTGTTGTTGTTGTTTTTTGCTAAAATAATGCTAAAGTAAAGTGAAGTAAGAAGAAATATAAGCAGTGCTCGCAGCAATGACGACGACAGCGACAGCGACAGCGACAGCGACAGCGACGGTGGCGGCGGCAGCAAAAAAAAAAGGTAAATGAAGAGCGGCCAGAATACCTGTTTTACCTGTTTGTATACCTACTAACGTACTAACACTGTTATAGCGGATTCACGGCGCACACGCCTGACAACAACAACAACAACAACAACAACTACAAAAACATCAGCAACAGCAACAGCAACTACAGCAACAGCCACAGCAAAAGTGCGCTTGAAGACGCAACGAAGCTCGAAGTCGACGTCGCAGCCGCAAATCCAGCACCCAACAGCAGCAGCAGCAAAATCCAACCCAAGCCGCAGCCCAGAACCCCAGCCCACCCCACCCCACCCCCTCACACCACATCGTTCTGCCTACCCGTACCACTACCAGTGCTCCCCATCGCGTTTTTTGTTGTTGTTGTTGTTGTTTTTTGTTGTGTGCAGATTCTGAAGTTCTTGCGCATTCGGACTTTGGTTACATCTTTCGTTTTGGCTTTTGCTTTTGCTTTTGCCCCGTTGCCCGTTTTTGTATTCAGTTGGGCAGCTTCACAACTGCTCAGTTCCTCAGTTTCCTTTGGTACCAGATGCTGTAGCTTGTTGGTGACGTTGTTTGTTCTTTCGTTTTGTGCCGTTTTATGAACGCTTCACTTTTTTTGACGCAGGAATTTTGCTCACCTTACTTAACTCCTCACGCCGCAATCTCACCACTGCTTCCCCCCTTGAGGCAATCCATTTTACTATGTCTATTTATTGCTGCTGCTCGTAATGAACTGTCAATAAATATGTACAAATATATATATATATATATATATATATATTTATATATATATATGTGTGTAAGTGTGGGAAGTAGGGGCTTGCACAGTGGTTTTACATACGCTAATTTATGTTGACGCTCATATGGAACGAGCCGATTGCTGAGTAGAAGAGTAGCATTGGCGTCTTGGAGGAGCCAATGTTTAGCTTTAACTATTTGTGGGGAGATTAGCGAGAGCGCTCTGTTCCTGTGTTCCTGCTTATATTTCTGACTATGTTCCATGTTCACTTTGCTGCTTGTCGTTGCTATAAATTGGTCAACTTTGATACAATTTTCGCTCTGTAAATGGATGCTGTTTTTGAAGTTAGTTCAGTAAATGATAAATCTATGAAATGTTAATTAAAGTAAATTATGGGATCTGTCAATATCAAATCGAATCTTTGATGTATTTGTATACAACAAAAAGTTTCAACTCAGTAAGTTTCAAAATAAAAAAATAAAAAAAATCACCTGCAACAATAAAGGCTTTTTGTTGTCATAAATTGATAAAAAAATTTAATATAAATTAAATTAAAATGTTCTTCAATTCGTATCTTTAAATATCGAATAGAATATTTAAGCGATTTGCAGCAAAGCTTAAACTTGGTATGTATATTTTGGACACATGCTAAGTGGTTGTTACGGTTCATTATTAAAACCAATGAAACAACTATTTAAATGTTCAACTTGACGGCGTTGTCTTTGTGGCTCAAGTTGAAATTATTTATGAAAAACTGAAAAGAGAAAAACAACAACAGCTAAAGCAACAAAAAACAGCCGCAGCAAGTTAAAAAACGATAACAACAGCAGGCCCATTGGCCAGCTCACGTCTTGCACATTACAAAATGCTCATCCTCGCACTGTCAACACCTCTTTTTCCTCAGTCAACGTCGCTTCGTATAGTCGAAAAAAATGAAATATATGTATATGTATATGTATATAAATATATATGAAAAAAATAATACTCGTATGTATATATACATGTGTTCATATATGTATAATAATTGACGAAAATGTGGCAAAAAAAATATTTAATTAAAATTGTATGCAAGGTCGAAATTAGTTGCCAACGTGGCCATCAAGTCGAAAAAAAACTTAATTCATAATTCATTTAAAGAGCGCACTTTTGCCGCACCACACCAGGTTGCCCCGATTGCCCGCCACCCCCATCCGCCCTGCTCGTCGTGTCGTTGTACCTTCAAGAGTTGCGAGACGTTGTGCACGTTTTTATTTTATTTTATTTTTCTTTTCGTTATTTTTTTTTTTTGAAGACCTGTTTGCCATATTAATCAGGCGATGCGTTAGCTCAGAATGGGACAGATTGTATACGAGGAGCGCCTTTCTAGCTCCTTAGTTACTCGATGTTGTCTTGGTCAGAGACTTATATCTCACATCTCGCATATCTCTCGTACACTGTCTTTTCCCCTAAATTTTCAAAAATATCCTTACTCATCTGCATTCTCAAATTACATTTAATTTACCATTTACACTTGTTATCTCTCATTTAAGATGGCTAAATTGACCATACTTGGTGAATATTAACTAAAAATTGGTGTGTTAATAGTATGAAATATTATTATTCTTGTTTTCCTTTTGTATTTATAAAATTTACAAACGACAGCCAAATTCTAAAAATCGCTTTCGAAATTCAGTTAACAAAAGACTTAGACAACAAACTTGCTGTGCATATACATTTTCTTGTTGTTGTTGTGGGGCGTTGTATGCTTTGCTTATGTGTGTGTGGGCGTTTTTGCGCATGTCAGGTAGCAGGCTGTTTGGGTAGGCGTGGCAGTGGCAGCCTCGGCCATTTTTTGCTCAGCCGTTGTACAATAATGCACGGAGACAAAAGAGGAAGAGATAAACAGATAAACGGTTAAGCCGATAACAATGCTGAATGAAGGCAACAAGTGCAAGTGACAAAATCCAACAACAACAAAAAAGAAAAAATAAAAGAGATTCTAAGCAGCAGCAATTTTTCCTATTTCTTGTTGCTGCTGTTGTTGTCGCTGCAACATTTCTGGCTAAATATTTTGTGAGCTGCGCCGTGGGCAACACCTTTTTGGCCCAAGTCGCGGCGAGCTCGACTCAATGGTAACAAGTGTTCGCAAATTGTTGCCTGCCAGCCACAGTAACAGCCACAGACAACGGGTCGCAGCAACAGCAGCCACAGCCACAATAGCAAACCACCACCAACAACAGCAACAATGGGTTTACCATTAAACTTTAAATTCAAATTCAAGTTCATGATGAATGTATCACGTGCAGTTGCCGCCGCCGTAGCTCTTTTGGCGGTTTTTTTTTGTTGTTGTTGCTTGTGTGTATTCGTGTGTGTTTGTGTGTGTACTTGAATCTGAACACGACAAGCGCACAGCAACAGCAGCAACAACAATACCCATACTACTTGTTGCTGTTTTAGTATCATGCGGCTGCTTTCAAGTGACTGAATATTTCGGGCCCATTCAGTTGCGCTACGTTAAGTAATTTCAATTAGCTAAAAAGCCAGTTGAAAATTTAGCTGCATATTACCTGATTTCTCAGCAACTATAATTAAATAATTAATGTATTTATTTGAATAACTTGAGATGGTTGACATAATTAATTTATAAAAGTGGTAAAACAGATGAAGAGGCTGATTTAACAAAACAACGATTCGCAATATCAGCTTCAACTATTTGCTAGTTACTCAAAACTACAAATTATAGAGTATTGCCTAGCTGTGTTACAGTCGCAAGTTATTTCAGTTCCTACTTGCTGCTTGCCTTTTAGATTTTCAATTTTTTTGTGCATTGTTTTTTTTTGTTTTTGTCTTTTTTAATTCACTTGAATATATTTTTTTTGCGTTCAGGTTCTCGGCTGCTTCGACTGACTGAAGTTATTGTTGTTATTGCTGTTGTTAATGTTCTTTTTGTTGTTCCTTGTTGTTCTTGTTCTTGTTGTACCACTGTAGGGTCTCAAAGTTTCTTTCTCTTCGCAACTTTTACATCATAGGCGCACTCATATTCAGAGTAGATACCAACAGCACTTTATTCTCTTTTCTGTTGGACTTTATACCCTATACTTATATTAGGGTATGCATAGTTGTCAAGTTGGTTTTATTATTATTGAGTGACTCAATACACTGCTACCTGTCAGATTTATTTCGCCCTTTCTAAATATATAACTCTTCCATCAACGCTAATGAGGGGTTCTATGTCCTCCGAGCTTAAGACATGTTTCCCAAAGGCTACACAATCTGCTATAATGGGGATTCTTTCAGCAGAGTTCGCTACTGACTACCTAGATTAGCTATCAGACTTCTTATATATAATAATAATTAGATAATATAATAAACTTCAACATTATTGAACTGATTTCTGGGTTTCTTCAATCCTTGCAATGAATGCTGGACCCTTTTAATATGTCCAGATACCTTACTTTTATATAATTTAGTATTACGATATAAATTTAAATTTTTTCTATTCATTTTTACTTGTAAATAATTTAATTTAATTTATAGCTTTAATTCCAATTTTTATTTAACTCATTTTATAACATTAAAAAGAAAGAGATTTTTACATTAATTGATCTATTTACAGGGCATATCTTAGTCTATCACTCTACTTTGAGAGCACTGTTGTTGGTTTATTTATTGCGTATTTTTCTTATTCTCTTACTTATGTAACTTTTGTGTAGCTGCTGACCATTTGGCAATAATTATGCAAGAGGGCATTTGTTGTTGGGGCGCACTTTGAGAACAGCTACGCGGGTAATCAAACAGTATTTTACAGGCAGTATCCAAGCAAGAGAAGGGTGAGGGGGAGAGCTATGGAGAATCTGGCTTTTAATGTTCAAGGTAATTCCGAAATTAAAAAACATTAACTCTGACTTTGAGATCTTTACATTAGCTCGCTTTGATAATTGAACTACGGTCACTTGGCCAGCAATTTAATTGTGTCATGTGCGGCGCTTAACTTTTAATTCGCTAAATAGCAAATTTCCTGCCTACCCAACTTCCTGTTACTCTACAAAAAAAATCTCTCGCTTTTAATCGATATTATATAGATACATATATTATAAATCTAGCACATGTAATATGCAAAGTTTAGGGATCGAGCGACCGAAGCTTAGGCTTATTGTGACACTCCCTAAAGAGGAACACACAAGGCATTAATGGCACTGTTGGCCACATAATGGCCTCTAATAGCTCTAATGCCTCATAATGATGCTTTTGTAATAAGAGAGACGTCAACACGCCGCACCGCAGGGCGTCTGATTGATAAAATAAAATCAAAATGAAAAGAAAGAAAAAAAAACTTAAGCTAAAACTACAACTCCGATTCCAACTCATCCTCCAACTCAAACTAAAGCTGATGCCCAATTTGGATGCTGGCCCTATTCCATGTGCTGTTCCATTCATGACACCAATATAAAAAAAATCTTTTACTATCGCGACGGCATTCACAGCCTTTCCCGAGTCTCTGCGTTGTCAAAGCAGACAAATAACACAAAATTAAGTCAAGACGATGTTAATTCTTATTTAGTGGACGAGTTTTCGTAAAGAATACGTCGCATAAAAGGCCAACATTTCCATGAATGAATTAACACAGTAATACTAGAGCAAAGACTTAAACTGTGATTGACTGTGCTTCAGAAAATGTGGGTAGATAGTTAACATTCAAGATTGTTAGTCGAGTTACTGAAGTTAAGCAAAATATTGTTTTACAATATTTGGCAGAAATGAGATTTTGATTGTAGTAATGCCATACATGAGTAAATATTGAGATTTATGAGTAATTGAAACTAAACTGCTTGATATTCAATTTCAATTGGAAGTCACAACTAATAGTGGCCCAAATTCTCATATTATATTGCTGCTCGACTGGGTTCTTATCACAGTGCTTCACGGTCGGTGTGTCTGTTGATGTTGTTATCCAGTTTGATGGCCACTTGTGTAAGCAATCAAAGTACCGTTTGATCGGCAGCCGATACCTTAACTATTTATAAAAATGATAAACATACATATGTATATAATGCATCTAAATGATATGCAGTCCATAGAATGCCGCCTTTATCAAAAGGCAGCAGTCCCATAAATTTATGCTAAAATTTAAATTTTCTTTAAAGTAAAATGTATGGTGTCATCTGTGTGTGTGTGTGTGTGTGTGTGTATGAGCGAGCATGTCAGTCCGCTGGCTGTGTGGGTATGTCGCCCCGAGGCCCAAAATGTCATTTCAAATGGAACAGAGTGCGGCGACAAAATGCCACATAAATTTTCCTCGAAACGAAGCTGATAGGCAAATGTCACTGTTATTAAAATGAAAAGAAAGAAAATGCTAACAAAACTTGCATGAAAAATTACTTCGAATGCTGTCGCTTCTGCTATCAAGAAAGAACTTCCGAAATGTTTCGAAAGTATCAGTTAAAGCAGAGAAAGAAGATTGAAGTGAGAAATATGACAGATTAGAAGGGCTTTATGCCTTAAGGCAGTAAGCAAATATTTAGAATTTAGAATTGCTCAATATTTCAAATAATATGTTGCTAAGCAGCTAAGGTAACAAAGTTCAAAGTTCAAGTTCGAGTCCCTGGGAATGCAGCAGTGTTATAGCCTGATTTATCTATCATTATTTCTTACATTCTTGATTGTCTAGAGTTTGTATAGTATGAACATTTTCCCATAAGGCACAACACTCTGCACATTCATAAAAGATGTTTTGAATGTTAGAATTTCGCACCGATCGAATTTTGTATTCATGTTATAAAAGTAGTGCAATGTCAACTGATATTTCAAGTTAAGCGGTTATTTGAAAATATACTTATAATTAAATAAATTTAATTACATATTTTGTATTTATTACAATTTAATGTTGAAAGCAAAATGGAAATTACATTTATTAATTAAGTAAATGAATTACTGTTATAATTTATTTCGGAAGACAAACACAAATAATCCGATAATAAGTTTTATTTAAATCTGGTGAATATTTTGCTACTCACACAATACCGGCAACGGAGATTCATAATGGAATCGCGAAATGTTAAGAATGTGAATGTATTGGGCATAGTGGAATCAGGCTATTTCTTTGAATACACACAGATACAACAATAACTTTGTCAGAACTGAACTGAATTTTGATTATAGTTTGACCTGTAGAATAATAATAATACATTTGAATTCAAGATTTTGGTTCAAAATTTCATCTGCACCGAAAATGCTTCTTTGTTTTTTATTGGTAGCCTGAGTCACTTCCTTTCCAAATCGGTAACAATTATTGGATGCTAAGCTAAGCAAAGAGCTAATTTGATCTCGTATCGCTGGCAAACAACAATTTGGGACTAATTGTATGTAATCTGAATGTTTTTGTCGCTATTTTCATTATCTGCTGTTTCATATCTGAAATCTGCAAAACGGTCAACTAATCGCCTGACTTTTAGCTGTTTTTTTTTTTTTTTTTGTCTTTTGTTGGCAAGTTAATTTCTATTATTGTTGTTGTCGTTGCCATTATCCGTGTTCTTGACTAAGCTCGCACTTGTCGCAGCGTCATACAACGGCAAAAATAGCAAGTGGCAAGTAGTCAGTAGTAAGTAGCAAGTAGTAAGTAGTAAGTAGTAAGTAGCAAGAAGCAAGTGGCAAGAAGCAAATGGAATGGACTCGCTCGGTTCCCAGCTGTGAGCGTGTACTATTCGCAAATGTTGGTTTGATTGAGTTGTTCTCTATGCCCTGCTGTCTCAGCAGATCGCACTTAGCTGTACTATATATATATATATATATATATATATATATACATATATAGTGTAAATATAGCGCTTGACCATGGGAAACACTGCGTTCACATTGCTGACCATCATCATCAGCAGCTGGGGTAGCGCTGCCTCATCCCAGTCAAATGTGACAAGAGTTGTCCCCCCAATCTGCCCTCTTACTCTCTTCTTTTAACTGCTGCAATACTTGTGACGTAATCAAAGTAACAGCAACAACAACAACTACAACAAATAAAACAAAAACACTAACAACGACAAGTACAGCACATGCAAAAGCTACTTTTGTTGCTGGTGCTGTTTTGTTTTCTAGACAAATGACTTCCGTTGTGGATCCCATCGTAATAAAGCAAAAAATAAAAAATAAACCTGTAGAATTGTTTGGGGCTTGGCTGTGGTGAGCTTGGGGAGCTTCTATTCCAAAAGTAGTTGCTGTAATATAAAACTTAAGTTCGTGGCGCGCTTTGTGTGCGTTTTTTAACAGTTCGTCTTGCTTCTTTTTTTTTTTTTGTTTTCTTTTGGTTTGAAGTTTCATTCGAATTTTGACACTTTCCATTATCATTTAAATTTTGTTCGTCTTGATGGGGAAACTGATATGCGGTTCTTTTGGAACCCATAAGTATTGTATTATCATTGTAAGTACTACAAGTATGTTTATTTTGATTTGATGCTTTTTTAGTTTATTTTCTATTTGGAGTTTTGGAGTTTTATTGCATTTCCGCATCTTGTTAACACTTTTTATTTATTTTTGATTTTTGTCATTCTAGCGGTTTTAACGTCAATTTGATCGAGTCGCGCCCTTTCGTTGAATGTCAGTTGCATTTTTATTGATTTCCATGCTGTGTGTGAAAAGTGTCTTGTTTGTGCTCCCAAGCAGCTTTAATTCTCATCGTCAGAAACTACGTTTCTGTCACTAAGCCACAAATAAGCTACCGAGCTGCGGACCATCGTTAAATGGTTGTTGAGTCCAAAAAAATCAGTACAAATTTTAGCCATAAAATTTTTAACTGGGCTCAGGCAAAAACTTAACTTAAACACAAAGGTTTCACTTCCTGAGCTCTAACATCAATCGATGAGAATCGCATAGGAATGGACTTAAGCCCGTACACTGGAAATAGCTCTTATAAAGCTAAGCATTATCATTAGATTGTGCGACAAAACAATAACGGAATCAAAGTGCAGCTGAATGCCCACTATATTGACTGTCCAGTTATCACAGGTGCCCTTAAAGTCCTACGCACATATTTTCTTCAATCTGAACGTCATTTGGTTAATTTACATGTCATTGTTGCGGTTGTTACTATGTTTGTTAATGTATATGTTGTTTTTGTCTTAATTTAAGTTAGGATTTATTTGCTGCCAATGACCCATTTTTTTTTTGTGGACACCAGCTGCATAATGCTTTAAACTTTCAGACTACATTAACAAAATGCCTAAAAGCGAGGGTGATTTTCTTGTTGTTCAGAAATTTAATGATGGTAATCGAACGCGATAAGCAGCCCGTTGATTAGCATGTTGACCTTATTTTGATTAATAATCGGTATATCGATATGCACATAAAACTGACAAAATGCATCAAAAGATTGAAGCGAAACACAGCGAGCCTGGCGCTAGAGCCCAACGTCTTCTCTTGTCTTCAAACATTGGAAAAATGAAAATATTTCGAAATGTGTTGCTTGCATTTCTTTTACCGTCAGTGTTTTTGTTTAAAGCGTCCAATGCAAATTAGTTGTCATAAAAAATTAACCAAAAGGAAAGATGGAAAAAATTTAAAAGAAATTAATTTTGTGTGGTTTTTGTTTTGTTTTAATAATCAAAACTAGAATTTGATTTGCATAAGCAATGCGGCTTGAGCAACATATAAAAAAATCCCCCATCCCCATGGCCACTTTATATAAATACAAAAAATATGTATAAATACAGTATCTGTGTCTAAATTCTACGAGTATCTGTTTAACTTGTTAGACCAATTAGTGCGCGTATTTCGGATGTATTTTGATAAACGAGTCGAGATTACGAGCTGCACCTCTGGGCAGCTCTTGAGTTTTTTAGTTGCCTGGGCACACACATTAAAATCTAGTTGCTGACGGGTCTATAAATGTCCAGAGAAATGAAGCATGCTTAATGAGCGAAGCGGATAACTGCACGATCTTAACTTCCAGATATATATTCTTATGCATGCATATGTATCATGTTATTTTTTAGTATACCGCATATTTGTGAGTATTGCTCTTCATTTTGAAGCCCCCCGGGCCGCTTGCCTGGCTGCCTGCAGGTGTCTTTCTTGCTTAGTACGAATTTAAATGTGCTGTTAAGAGCTTTCAAAATACTTCTTAAGGCTCATTTTATTCTAAGAATATACACCAGATGATTGTACAAATTCAAAGTGGGAAGCATTTGTTGATTTTTTTTAGTATATATGTATACCATTTCAATTATTTGACTTGTAGTGCAAAATATTTAACAGTTTAAAAACATTTGCATAGCATTCGATATGTATATTTGTATTCTGATATGCTCTGCCAGTATTAGGGTGCTACAATTGTCTGCTAACGTATTATTTCGCTATTTTTGGGCAGCATTTAGAACTAGCAGCATTATTATACTCTTGTAGAAGTTAAATAAAAAATGGCGTTAATTTATATATTGAAGAAATTATTGCTTGTTAAAATCTGTTTAACTTAGTATTTTTATTGGTTTATTGGTGATTGGTGGTGTGTGTTAACAGCCCACCACCCCTACTCGAATGACCGTTGTTTCGATTGGTGCATTGGTTGGATTGGTTCGATTGTTACCATTACATTGCATGACGTGCATTCACATTGTCAGTTTGGTGTTATTGGTCTGTTGCACTAGCATATCGCATCGCATCGCATATACTCATAAAAGGCCATAAATTAGTCACTTAAAGCGGCCGCTCCCGCTTTGATATGCCCACAAATGGCCTAAGCTCGAATACCAATTCAACTATCTAACTATCGAGCTGTCCAGCCATCCATCCTCCAGCTGCACTGGCTATCTATCACTGCCAATCGTCGCGACGCGTCATTCGTCGTCCCAGTCTCTGATGGTAACTTTAAGGCAAAACCAAACCAAAAAAAAAAATGATTTTCTTAATGATCGGCGCTCTTTTGCGCTCTAATTGAAGCAGCCTTTATAGAGCTCCTAACCACTTTTTGTTGCTGTTGCATTGTAACCCAAGCCAAGCTCATTTGGTCAGTTGGCAATTAACAGTCCACTCCCCACCGTCTCTGACGCCAGTCAATTCCTTGCCATGCTGCACGCCCCCATTGCTTAGGGTGTTTGATTTTCTAACTGTTGCACATCATTTACAGTGTATTCAGTATCTCTCTGACAATTTGTTGACTTCACATGTGTAAAATAGTCCATTGATCGTATGAGTTTTGGAACTTTTAATACCCTAACAGTCTGAATTTAAATGCTTCAATGAAATATGTAACGCTTTAATAAAGTGAGTGAATATATTATAAGTATATGATTATGTTGATAAGACTTGTTGCTGTTGCAGTTTAGCTTTAAAAATAAAGACTACAAGCAAATTGTAATTTTTTAAATTGAATTTAATTTAAGATGATTTTAATAGTTTTATAAATATTATAAAGCCGCAAGGACATTTAATTGTGGAAACTCAAAGCTTAGCAAAACTTTCATACTTTGAACTATGCTTTTTTATTCGTAAATTGGCTGTTGTTGTTGCTAATTTTAGCATTTTTTTAGCATTGTCTATTTTTGGCCAGCTTTTTGGTCAGGGTAACAATCAGCAAATTAAGAATGTATAACAACTGTTATTAGATCTGGCAGCTACATGGAATATATACGAGTAATTTTCTTTGCTCAAATATTTCGTTCGTTGTTGTTTCTGCTGCGGCTGCCTCTTTGCACAAATTATTGTTATTTTATGTCTGCATTCATTCACAAATTGTTTTTGGCGCTGTTGTTAAAGTTGTTTATGTGGTTGTTCTTGTTGGTTTTGTTCTTACTCTTGCTGTTGCCAGTTGCCAGTTGCCAGTTGCTGATGATTTTTGGCAATTTGGTATGGCTGGGTCTTGGACTTATTCTAAGTGATTAACTTAGTTAGGTTGCATGGAATGGGTGAAAAGCTATTATAATTGCTTTATTTTTTGCTATACATGTATATTTAGTGCCGCTGTCGATTATTCGCTTTAAATAGTGCCAAATTCTTAAACCATTTCATATATATTGAATTTTATACAAAAAAACCTTAAACTTCTTATTCGTTTGTAACGCTGTAGCGCATTATTGTAGTCAGTTATGCCGAATTTGTAGTTAATTTCCCTGCAGATTTGCAGTTCATTGACTGACTGACTGACTGAGTGGTTAGGCCCAACTTAAACTACCATATAACTTCGAATTGGTATCTGGTATCTGGCATCTGGGCACTGGTCGATGGTCACCGATGACTGACTAAGCTGACTAAGTGAATGAGTCGTATCAGTGTTGAATATTGCTGGTGTTGTGGCGCATCTTGTGAAATGGAAACGCTCATTTTGAATTTTGGGTTATTTTTTTGGTTTTCTGCGGCATAAGGCGAAATTTATAAAAGATAAATAAGCGCGATTCCCGAGACACGCACACACGCATCCGTGTTTGGGAATAAGTTGAAATTTACAAAAAAATGACTAATGATTTAATGTGTTCCGAAATTAGTTGGTTCGCTTCTTGGCTGCTGAAATGTTATGAGCGGAAAATTTTTGATTTAAACGCACATTCGCATTTCTATTAAGTGAACAAGCTCACTTTTTTTTTTAAGGATATTGAGATATTATTATTGAATTGTATAAAGTTGCGATACGAAATGCTTCATTGCTAAGTTTTGCCCTAATGTGTAAGATATATTTATTTATTTTACCATCTCCAGTTGTTATAAGAAGACACGAAGACACATTTATAACAATTTAATTTTTATCCATAATAGAAAATTTCAATAAAATACAAAAAATATTATTGATTATTAAATATTATTTGCGTATAGGCAATCTATTCATTATGGCATTCCTGTTCGTTTGTTTTCATTTTCAGTATTTCATGGCACTTTTTTTATGGATGTAATTTAATTTTCAATTGCAATTTAATTTTATAAATTGCACTTAAGTGATTCGATTTATGGCGCTCACAAGATGATTATTGCAGCAATTATGAATCGAGCTGTGCCTGCTTTTGTTATTGATTTCCTTATTCCCTGATCTTACTCTCTTTCCTGCTCTCTCTCTCTCTCTCTCTCTCTCTCTGTCTCTCTCTATTGATCATAACTGTATTTTATTTAATTTTATTCAAGTGTAATTATACTTAACAATTTTTGTTTTGTTTTGACACTCATTTTCTCTGTCTCAGCATGTCTGTTTCATATTTGGTATATTTAATTATGGTTCGTATTTATTTATTTTCTGGTTCGAGTTCAATTTGCACCTGATATCGGAATAAGCAAGTTTGGTAAGTCAGTTTCTTATAGGCCAAATAAAAACCAGAATTTCCTTTATGAGTAAGCCAAGCACTCTGTAAACTACAATTCCAAATGCAGCTCTGCCATACAGCTATTCATAAAGTTCCGCGGCATCTTTTAAACTGTAACAGAGCAAACGCACACCTTGTCTACGTGTGTGTGTGTGTGTGTGCTTTGTACATTGCCCCCTTAATACTGTATAAGCATTATATAGCTGTCCTAAACACAGGTGGCCAACAAGTATGTGTGTGTGGGGAGACTTTGTCTTGTTTTAATTGCGCCCCCATAGAAACCGTTATTAAAGTGGAATCAATTCGTTAGTGTTAAGTCTTCGTTACCGTTCTGATTGGCAATTTGGTAACAAAATCGCATTGATTGAGTTATTAAGCTATTGACTGACAAACATGACGTTTCGCATTGCTGCCAATAATTAAAGAGAAAATACACATTATAAACATTCCGAAAAGCGGCTTAAATAGAACGTTACAGTTAAAAGCCAATTGGCTTTATAACTTGCACAATTTGAGCAAAAAATATTTGTTTGCACATACAAAACAATTAAATGAAATATCTAGTGAGATAGCTCTTTTGAAAAACTACCCAAATACCAGATACCCTGTGGTCCGGTCTAAGATATCCCAGAAAAATTAGCATTGTAAGAGACACAGTCTTCCTTGAGGTATTTGTTGGGTGGTATTTGATAACCTTAGATTTGACCAGTGTATATATATTTTTAGTATCAGAGCCTACTAAGAGATAGGGCTCTCTTACTTATTTCGATAGATAAAGCGTATAGGAAAGCAGACATAAATTGTTAACATTTTTACAATGAACATCCGTTAAGCGCATTTGTGTTGTCGTCCAAATAATTTGAACATCTTAAGTCACTGCTACTGCTTATGAATTTTGTTTTTTCTTTTATTTTTCGACAACAAATTAATTAAACAATTCACGTGTGAATTTCCTGGCCGGACATCGTGTGCTCAGCTGGGCAGTTACATCCGCTTTATATCGATATGTTTTTCATAGAAATGAGTTAGGCTAGAATCGAGCTGAGCCGTTTCAGAGATGAACTTAGCCATTGCCTGGTTTGATTTAATTACTCGTAGACTTGAGTTAGTGGTGATTTTTGGGGGCACTTAAAATAATTTTTTGTTTTTTGTGTGTAGAGATTAATGCCTTGCGTACTATATATCTTTGGTTTTGGCAGGAAAAAAAAAATACATCAAAAAATGATTTCGCTTTATTTTAGTTTATGAGCAGCCAATAACCGACGCCAAGGCCAAGGCCGCTCGAACAAAAAAGTTTTTTTTTTTTCTTTTGGCTGCCGGACAGCACCGAAACGTAACAAAAAGCATCGTGTGTTCATTAACTTCTAAGCTGCTCCAACTACCCCACAACAAAACAGCAAACATACACAGACACAGACACAGACACACGCACACGCACACAATCACATTAAACATTAAGACGAGTTAATGCCACGCATCGTCCGATTTTGTGGCGGCTTTTGTGAATGTCTCTGCGGTGCCCACTTCCCCCTCATCTTTCCACCCGATATAAAAGTGCCGTTTGTGCGTGACTGGTGTCGCTTAACGTAAAACCCGCACCGCACTGACAAATTTTGCAAAAATTGAAACTCATGTTCCACGTTAAGAAACAGCAAAAGATGTTTGTTCTAATTGGCTCAGCTTTATTAAGTCTCTCACATATTTTATATGTATAAATGTCTTTTTCAATTTTACACATCAGCTAGTTAGAGCCAGCGAGTTTCGATATCCCCAACAGGAAGTAGCAAAAATGCAAATTAACACGCGAAAATTGTAAGTGAGGATGAGCTCAGGGGAGAGGAAGATGGAGAACTTAAGTGTATATAGCCTGGAGCTGCATATATAAACCTTATACAGATGTGTAATATTCGATTTTCAAAGTAATTAGTTTTTTAAACATATATTTAATACAACTAATATGCTTGACAGATGCTGCAGAGCCGATATCAAGTTATTGTCTTTCGATTATTGATTTGATGTTAGCTACAAAACCCAGACGTGCCAGCAGCTTGAGCTACAGACTACATAAAGAACATAGAATATATACATATATATAAGTGTGCACATACATATATAATAATAATTATATATTATACACAATATGCTTATATGCTTGTATTTGTGTATGTATTACCTTTTCAAGTTATTTAAACTGCCGCACAACATGCGAAACTCTCACGCAACAGAGCAAGACAAGACAGCAACAAGACAATAACTACTAAAATACAACAGCAACAAATAAAAAAAAACAAAAACAGCAACAACAAATTTACGCGCACACACAATAAACATAATAAATTTCAATGTCACTTACACTTGATTTATAAACAACAATAACACAACAGAAGTAACTCCTAAAAAATGAACCTGAAATCAGCCCTGGAAATTGCCCTATAGTCCAATATAATCTGGAAATGTAATAATCTTATCAAATCAAATCAAATTCAATTTAATTACTTCCTCATTGATTTGGCGCATTGTTGTCGCTCATTTGATGAGATGCTGAAAGAAAGAGTGCTCCAAACTAAAATGGAATTGAATAAAGCACAAGAAAAGCCCAAGTAGTACAAAAGACACCACAGAACCCGCAAAGCGTAAAGACTGCAAAAGGCAACTTAACCGAGATCAAACCCACAACAACAACAATGGGCCAATACTGCAGTTCCTCAAGACATTGTTAGCAAAATAGTATACAAAAGCCGGTTAGATAGACAAAGCTAGAACAGATATCTGCAGAGATCAAACGAAGTTCAAAATACCCTTACAAAAATGTTCTCAACTCAATTTCTGTTAAATGAATTCAATATTTATATTGTGTATACTTTGAGGATATTTAATTCTTATATGCAATTGTCAGAATATTAAGATTTGTTATTGTTTATCCTTTAAAGCAACAGATCTGGTCTATTACACTTTTACGAACTCGTAGACTACTAATGCACATATAACTTTTACTTGTGATCTGGCAGCTCAGTTTATCTTTCGAACGATCTTTTATTTGAATTATATATATGAGGAAATTTGTTTTTAACTTCTGTGACAACTACAAACCCATCTGCATTCAATATTATTAATAATCATCTGATTCGAACTATATTAAATATAATTATAATAATCGGTCGTACTAAATTTAATCAACATAGCTTAATAGGAAGCTCAGTTCGCATTGCTGAGTTTGTTAGGGTCTACGGAAATGCCCTCTTTATTGTGTCTGAATCTTAAGACCTTCTGCGTGGGCATTGGGAATTACAATGTAACTTTTATAATGGGGAATTGTGGCCAGAAATGGACAAGTTGTAGGCGGCATTGTTGTTGTTGCTGTCTGTCTCGGTCAAAAACAACAACAACAACAAGAAAAAAGGGGGGGGGGTGGTGGAGGGGAATGCTTACAAAAAGGCCAAAACACTTGTTGCCCATTTGATTGCAATTGTTATACAAAGAGCTTTCATTGTAATAACACAAGCAAAACAATGGCAAACATTTTTATTTGTCTTGTTGTTGCTGTGGTTGATGTAGTTGTTGTTGTTGTTGTTGCTTTGGCTGCTGTGTTGGGTCGAGTCGGGCATGATAATGATGTTCAGCAAGAGCAACAACATTCACACGAACTTTAACACTTAGAGCGCGTTTTTGTTTTTGTTATTGCTGTTGTTGTTGTTGTTGTTGGTCTTCTTGCAAATCTCGCACAATAGGCGCGCACAACAAACACTAACATTGAAATCTATTTCCATTTCAATACCTAGCAACATTCTGTGTTTTTTTTTATCTACTTTATTTTATTTTTTTCTTCATTTTGTGTATTTTGTTTGTTCTTGTCACGCTGCTCTGCACAGAGCGAACTCTGCAGGCAGGCAGACAGGCAGGCTGGCAGGGGCACATAGAGACAACAAATTAGCAATTCAGTAGATTTTCGATGGGGTGTACGCTTTGGTAATTACTGAATTTTTGATCTCTTCAAGTTATATTCCACACACAAATATTTTGTGCCTAGTCAGGGCTACTAAACTGGAATTTTAGATGCTCGCTTGATATAGTGAGTGCTGGAGCCTCTTCTGTTAATGGCTAATGAGTTTTAGTTTGTAGATGACAAACTCGCTGATTTGTTTACAATTTAGATTAATGAACTTCGTTTTCTTCTGCTTCTGTTTCTTACCCTTGCGGTATACCGGTTAATTAAGAGCTGAATTGAGTTAAGTTGTCTTTGGTTAAGTTATTTAAAGATGGTAGCTGTCACTCATTCATTGCATGTGCAAACAAAGGCACATATATCACTCACAGGACACATAATCTAATGCGATACAGTAGCGTCTCCCATTCAAGTTCCTTGCCCAAGTCTTTTGTTTATATTTCAGCTGATTGCCGCTTTTTTTTTTAGCAAATTTCTTTTTGTTTTGCGCTTTAGTTTAGTTCACTACAGTTAGGCACCAGGTGCGAGGTGCTTTGACCAACAACTTGCTCCCGTTCTAAACTAAGCTCGGCGGCGCCGCTCACAAAGTACAAGTTCTAATGAAATTTGTCAATAAAAATTCGCAGAATTTCGTACAACAACAGAAGCAGCGAAAGAGCAAAAAACGAAAAAAAAAAAACTAAAATAAATAAACAAAAAAAAGTAAAGAGCAACAGGCAGCCATAAAAAGCGAGTAAACAGCAAACAGCAGCTACAATAACAATAAAAACTTGTATTATAACAAACGAATATGTTTGTTGTTGCTATTGAATCAAATTTACTTTTTTACCGTTTTCAGCGAAAGGAAGATACAAACACGTACACAAAAGAGAACAGTAAGCAAGCGGTCAGCTATAAATACCTTATATGTACATACATTCACATATACTATATACTAATACATATTGATATGCATATATTTATGTGTATAGTCGCGCAATTCACTGTGAAAACAAACACAACGAATTCCCCCAAAAAAAAAAATAAATAATCAAAATAAATAATATTATGTGAACTTTTGCGTTTTTTGAGTTTTGAGTCGAGTAGAATTGAATTGAGTATGTGGACCACTCAGTCATTGTCATTGTCAAAGAATTTTATTTTTGGCTTTATTTACTTTAGGATATACAGAAAAACTGGTTAAGCGTGAGCAGTGTAGGTGTCACTTCCATCTCTCTCTCTCTCTCTCTCACTCTCTCTCTCACTCTCTCTCTCACTCTCTCTCTCACTCTCTCTCTCACACATCCCTCTCTATCTCCCCATCTCTTTCTGGCCGTATGAGTAAGTCAAGTAGTAACCGAGGGCATGGCCACCAATGATGCGATGTGTTCGCACACTCGACCAAAAACAAAACAATGCACTTTGCTGTTAAATTCTCCAATTAAAAAACTGTGTCATGAAATGATTATTTCATTGCACAAATGTATGCATATATATATATATATATAAATGTGTATATGCCTTGTTTTGTATCTCCCACCAGAAGAGTCCATTTACAAAGGCAAAATGTAATCCTCATCTCTGTGCGAATTGACCCTTAAGCTCGGCCATATCGTAAAGTTGGAAGCCCTTAACCTGAACTTTTTGAACATTATTTACTAGAAGTTTATCAGCTCCACTTTTATTATTAATTTTTTTCTTCCTCTTTGTCTCTGCCCCATTTTATCAGAGCAGAAGATAGATACTTCATACGCTCTCTGCTTTTATTTTTTTTTTCTTTTATCTTGCTTTTTTCCTTGCATCAGAGTCGAATCAGTTGTGTTTCAATTCTGCATATAGAATTAATGTTGAGTGTTCAGAATAATATATAATACACACTACACACTTTTCGCATGTGCATACATCTTGTGAGATAAGAAATTTTGATAGAGCATATTGAGGTCTTTGTAATCGCAATGCATTTCGCTGCACTTGCTTCATATTAATTATTTATGCATTTTACGCGATTAAAACATTAAAAATGCAATGCAGTCAACTGGGGTGCGGAGGACGCCGCTAAGAAGGTGTGGTTGGTTCAAGGGGGGAGAGGTCGTAGACGGGTGGCTACTGTGCTGAGACTCCCACGCAATTGGCTTTGGTGTGGAGAACAGCGCAATGAATGCAACAACAAGTATTGTGTCTGTGCATGTGTGTCTGTGTGTGTGTGTGTGTGTGTGTTCATGATGAACTCATGGAATAATTATCCTATGAATGAGCAGTTTGCATGATCATTGCCAAAGCTTCCGCTTTTGTTTTTGCGCTCAAGTGAATTTCGCTGGCTGTTGCTATTGCTTTTGTTGTTGTAGCTGTTATTGTTATTGTTGGTTGCTTCTTTGCAATTACGCCATGAAAATGTTGCATTTAAAAGTCATTTTCTTATGTCATAGCCAAGATGTTGTGTGGTTTTAGTTAGTCAACTAATTCCAACTAATTCACTCTGGCAAGCAGAATTAACAATTCTGAATGTTACGGACGAGAGTGCTCCACTAAAATATACCTCGACTAGAACAATTCTTAAAAAAATTAAATAGTCATTGTATGAAACATATTTTAGCAGAATTTCTTAAATTTATTTGTGTTCCGTATATTATACATTTATAGGAATCTATATAGTATACAGAAATATACCTATACTTAAAAAAAATATAAAACGACAAATTTTCATTTATTTAGTATTGCGCGTAAGTGGTTGACAAGCTTAGCCATATCTGCAGTTAACAAATGTTTAGGCTAACTTAGGCTCTTCTCAGAATCTATTTTGAATAAGTACAGGGTATTTAATATGATGTTTGTTGAGGTAGATAGGACTGTACAGCTATATCTATTCTTAGAGTCTTAGAGTGTTGGCTTTTATGAATTCCGCTCAGCTGTTTTGTTGTTTTCAGAATTTGGAATTTGAAAATTCCGGCAGCGAACACTGAGGAATAATAGAGTCGGGAGTTGAGAGTCGGGAGCTGTTCTAAGTGATGCGCATATAAATGTCGAGCACTCCACTTGGCCCTCAGCCAGTTAGCCAGCGAGTTGCCAGTTAGCTAAAGTTAGCCCCGTCTTGAATTCTTATGCAATAAAACTATGCAAAGTTATGTGTAGCATTCCAAGTGCACTGCCATGAATGTGTGAGTGATTGAGTGTGTGCGAGTGTGTGTATCGTGTTCTCCCATGTTGTAATACATATGTGAACCCCAGGAACAAATACAGTAATACAAACACGATACATGCCTCAATGGCCATGCAGCGCAGGGCATACGGATTTGGTTTTTTTTTTTGTTCTGATGCACGCTGCATTGAAAATGATGAAATGCCCCGACTTTTAGCTTAGCAACTTCTATATATTGTATATATTTATGCAATTATTATTCCTGCATGCAAAATGTTCAATAACGTTGACATTGCCAAGCAGCTGACTAAAGCACAACTAATCATAAATGCTAAGAATACGCTGCCAACTGCAGCAACTGCAACAATGTGTGGCACGGAATGCTGTTCATAAGCTGACTTTGCTTATAACTTGCAATCCTTACTCATGTCGTTCAATTGCGACTGCATCTCCAAACCAAAATGGTTGTAGTCGCAGGTGTTCTTTGACAGCTTTTTTTTTCATAGGAAATGAAATTTTAATAAGCACCACAAGTTGTCAGCTTGGAAGAAAAATTGTGCAAAATATTTAGTACGAGCATCGATGGATGGAACTTGTAATAATCTTTCGAGTAAGGAATGTGCAAATAAATAAATAATTTGTAGTTAAATTCTCTTATTTTATCAATGACGTTTGTCTGTATTTTCACATATGTATATGTCACAAGCTGGCAACGTTGTGTTGCAGGCTTTGTCAAGTCGTGTAAATTTTTGAATCATGCCAAAGGCTTTTAATTGCTTTCACGCATTGAGTTGACTGCATTTCTTTTGTTGTCTTTTTTTTGGGTTTCTCGAAATTTTAACTTTAATGAATCAGAGGACATTCTGACCGCTGTTCTTGTTGTTGATGTTGTTCTCAAAAAATAAGTTTAATGCAGTCGCACAGTTCAACTGATATCTGCCCCAAACTGTATGTGTTGAGAGAGAGAGAGAGAGAGAGAGAGAGAGAGAGAGAGCGTGAGGGGGAGACGGAATGAGAGTAAGAGAGATGAAACCTTTTTATTTTTTTGCTGCAGACCGTTGTTCAAAATCTCATATATTTCATAAAGCTCTGAGAGTCGAACAAAGAAAAACGTTTGTCATATGATTAATGAACAGTCAACCTACCCCACATTCCCTCCTACCTTTCGCCAACCAGCTTCCTCTACTGAATACCCTACATTCTGTATTCAGTGCTCAGTCCCGCTGCGTTTATGTTTGCCTTGGCTCTTGGGCGTTTTGTCTCTTGTCACAGCTGAAAGTGCGAGACAACGAGCTTCGTCCTGCCACAAAAAATAAAAACCCCAAGTGTGACAGGGACAGCGCCCACTCGAACCGCAGCCACAAGTTCGATTCAATTTTGTGTGTGTGAGTGTGAGTGTGTGTGTGCGTGTGTATGTGTATGTGTGTGTAATTAATTTGCGGTCCACAGTGTGTTTGGGCAACGGAATTGGCAACGGGAACGGTTCGGGTATTCGGGCACTGGCTGAAGCTGCCACAACAACGAAAAACGAAAAACGACAATTGCAATCGTCATCGTCATCGTCATCGCAATGGGCGTTGTCGCCAATTTGCTCAAAATGTTTGTCGAAAGTCAAATCGTCGTCAGTTCAATGAATTTGCTTGAGCATTTTCGTTGACTGACCTTGAACAGGCTGCTTTCTTGTCTTGTTATTGTTGCTGGTTAATATTGTTGTTGTTGCTGCTGCTGCTGTTGCTGTTGCTGTTGCTGGTTGGTTGTTCCTTTGCCGGCAGCTGTTATAAAATTACAATTATTTTCATTTGAGCCTCAAGTGCATCAGCCCATTATTTCATCTTAGTTGCATATACCCTAACTTAAGTAGCTTTCCTTCTGCATTGCATCTGTCAGATGCATTTGTTAATCAGGATATATGTTTAACTGTAAAATAACTAAGCATTTTGTTATAAATATTGCGGTTTGTAAGATTTTTATTATTTTCAAATTAGCGCAGAATTAGTTTCTGAGATTGTTCTGATTTTACAGATTACGTTGCTTTGACTGTTGTCAATAATTTCACTTATCTTTGTCTTGTTGTGTCTGCAATGCACCAAAGAGTATTCCTTAGCCGCCTGCTTAGTTAAACATTTGCTGCATGCTCGTGTCTTTTAATTTTTCAGCCATCCGAAAATACAAAATGCAACTGCTGCACAAAAATTGTAACAATCAGCGCAGCGCAAATCAAGAGATAAAAACTCAAAAAAAAAAACCAAAAATTGAAGAAGGAAAAAATTTAAAATTGGCTAAATGCCAGACTAAATGAAATGTGCAACAGAATTCACAATTTTGTTGAACGCCGCACAGCTGCCGCCAGGTTGCACCTTGCATTCATGTCCGTGCATTGGGTGCAGATTCGTTTTCGGGTTCCGATACACGTTTGGCTCTTTTTCTGTACAGAACGCCCCACAAACAATCACTTACAAGCTGCTAAATTGCATAATCATCCAGTACAATCAGTTGACTTTGGCTTTCTTGTTCTTGTTTGCTTTTTCTTGACTTTGACTTTGGATCTTGCCTACATGCGTTTTGCCACTACCTTCTCGTAATTGCTGCCATTATTTGCTCAAGGAACAAGGACATACACACACACACACACACACACACACACACACACACACAAAACATACACATTTGGAGAGTGCAGGCAGCTGCACAGATAAGAAATCATAAAGCACAAGGTCTCATCCACCACCAGCTTCAGATTAAGTCTCTCTCTCTCTCTCTCTCTCTATCTCTCTCTCAGTCGCACTTTCGGTTACCTCATCGTAAGCTTCCACATTGAACTTGTCTACTGCCTTGGTCTCTTCTTCAATCACTGTCTCCATCGCAATCGTTGGCTGATCCTCTACCTCAGTCTCTCATCCTCAGTTACCGCCTCCGCCTCCATCCAGATACTGATCCTCCTGTATTGCCTCGATTCTCTCATTTGGACGCAATTTGCAAAGCAAATAAAAACCAAATCGTTGCGACGCGTCGCTCATGAAATGAAATGCAATCAAAATGCCTCCAACAGTTGTTGCGGTCCACCAAACTTTACCCGTCAGTTTCCACAGCCCAAACTTTCCACTCACGTCACCCACCCCTCTTTCTGTCGCTTGTGAATTTGAGGATTTTTCTGTTGTATGTGTGTGTGTGTGTGTGTTTTTCACGCGATGCTCTTTAATTTATTTGCACTGGCCAATGCCACACCCCATTAGTTGGTTTTTGTTTGGCTCTTGTTTTTTTTTATTTTAGCGGGTAGCATGCAGGTGGCTAGGTGGAGGGGTAGGAGAGGAGTGCTGGGGGAGGTAGCATTCGGCTGACAAGAGGTGGGCGCACATTAAGTGCATCTGTGTGTTTTTTATGTGCTCTTTGCTGGCTTCACGGTGCCCCCAGCAGCCTCGATAAGCAGTTGGCTAACTTTTCTGCAGCAAGCAGCGCCCAGCCTTTTATTAAATTTATGTGCGGCAGCCGTGTGCAATGAAATTTACTCTTTCCACTTCCCTGCAGATGTGTGCAGGGGGCATGCAACAGTTGGTAACATTTTCAAAATACATGTATTGACGAACTTTTGATTGCAGTCAATCGAGGTATATTGTTTCATATTTATATTTGTTCTCAGAGCGATATGAGTCCATATGAGTCTGTGTTTGTATATCACTAAATTGAAAGTGATAGATTATGCATGCATTGCTAACAACAATTTCCTTATACGTTGATCGAAAATACTTTTGAAGTAAGAAATATTTGGAAAATGAAAGAACCTCGATAACGGATTCGTTCATACCGGCCAGACTGCAGGGTATCTGTCTGTTACGCACTCCCGACTAAAGCAATACTCACACGTTTTTTTATTGTGTGGCCAAATGGCATGAAAGCGAATTTGATTTGAAAATTGCATACGCCCGAAACGCCACGGCGATTCTTCAGACTCTTTTGTCTGTAGTCTTGAGTCTTCGCAAAGTCTTCAGCTCGAAAGTCCGTCTCTCCCGCACGGACTTTGGCCTTACAACCAGTGTGATTGACTGCCCAAGTGTGGCCAGCGGCGTTTGCGTTTGGCCGACGACAAACGACAGCTAACGGTGCGGATTGCATTGAATGTGCTGCATGATGTTGTTGCGAGAGCGGCTACGAGCGATCATTTAAAATGAATAAAACTCATTTCGTTGATTAATTGCCTTGTGTCGACTAGTCGTCGTCGTTGCAACTTTGATGCAGCCTAAGCATCAGCACCAGAAGCATCAATAGCAGCTGCAGTTGCGTTTTCTCCTATTAAATATCCTATATATGTATCGATAAATTGTATTCATTTTAACAATGTTTAGGCGATACTAGGCTACATTAGCTAAGTTAACAACTGGCGCCTGGCTATGTGGATACTCTTTAACCACTGTAGCTGGAATCGGTTTTCCTTTTCACTCACTTCACTTGAATACTTAAACTATTCGTTTTTCTTGAAACTCACCAGTCTCTCTCAAATCTTATTGAAAATTCGAACAGCTGATTTTCTGAATTGTATGCTTACGTTTTTCCAATGAAAGACTTTGCTCGATTGCAAATACTTCATTAGACTCTTCTATTAGGGTACATAAAATTCGTATTGTTGTTTGGTTTTCCAAGCTAAAGCTGGCTACGATGGTTTACGGTACATTTTTGTCATATATGTCGCGTGTTAGTGTGTCTTAAATGTTATGCAAATGAACTTCAAGACTTCTCCTCGACTACGACAAATGACTTTAATTTTCGGTAGCTCGTGCCGCGATAACTCTCTTATCAGGGTCTCTTGGCTAAGACAAATGCGCTTTTAAGTAATCGATAACAGTAGCGGACTGATCAAAAATGGAAACAAAGAAAAAATTAAAAACAAAATAATACTAATAAATAAATAAAACAAAAACAGAATCAAAACAAACAAATGACCAAAAACAAACAAATTATATACAAATTATCGCCGGTTTGCTTCTAACGCCTCTTTTGTTTATTTATTTGTTCATTAATCTTTTCTCATAATGAACTGCTGCAGATGTGTAAATTTAATTCATTTGCATTCGAGCGTCAAGCATGCAGCAAGATGCATTTAGATATTGTACTTCCCTACATCGACACATGCCACATATGCCGCATGCATTATAGGTGATGATGACTCAACACATTGCGGCTTCATTTGAAATCAGCGGCGCTTGCCCAAAGAAAGCTCTACAACGCCGATAAGATGATAAGCTTTCCGTTTTACAAAGAACCGTATATTATTCACATTGATGTTTTATTTTCTTGCTAGGTGGTTCATAACACAATGCTGGCCTAGCTGGTCAGCCTCTTAAAATTTCAAGTGTTGTTAAACTTAAGGATGTATCAACTATTGACATAAATGTTGATGAGCTTCCTTTTTTAAAAGCTTTAAAGCGCAACTCTGCCAAATTTTGGTTAGGTTAAATAACTTTAAAAAAATAATACAAACATAAAAAAACAATATGTTTATGTTGAATGATCTATCCTTACTGTACACCGGAGGTAGACATTCGATACCTACTTTTATTTATTAATTTTAATTTAATTTTTCGACACCATATTTATACTCTCTGCAAGCTACTTTTCCATTCGTTAGTTTAATTCTTTCCTTTATTAACTGAACCTGATTCAATCTTTTAACCAATTCTCTCTGCTTCACTCTAATACAATATCTTATCAAACACACACACACACAAATAAAAACATTATATGTACTCTGAAGTACAAGACATGTTCTTCCCTTTTAGCCTAACTTAGTTCTTCTCTTTATATTTGTTCAATTTTTTGTCTGCTAACAGCTTCATTTGCCAAAAAAACAAATGACTTAAGACACAAACTAGCTGCAATTGACCCCAAAGCATCACTTAACGGTAACTGGCTGTAAGTGTCTGTCTGGGTGTGTGTGTGTGTGAGTGAGTTTGACCTTCAGCAAACAAAATTCACTTATTTCAAAGCAACAACAACCACATTTATCACACACACACGCACACACACACGCACACACACACACTCACACACATACACCAAGAACAATAACAATTTCAAGTGCTGCGAAGTGCGTTCGTCCATTTACATAATTGTCACACGGACTGGTAGCTGTGGCTGCTTGATGTCTATGCCATTAACTGACTGCAGTCACTGTTGCTTGCCAGCAGCAACAGCAACTATTATTCAATTTGCTTTGCTAAGTTATATTTGTTGCTGTTGTTGCTCTTCAAAATGTAATTAACCTCAAGTTGGAGCGTTTGTTTTTTTGGTTTCGACCTTTTTTTTGCGCCATTTTAAGAACGACGACTTGGCGTAATTAAGCAAAGCTAAAAGTTCATGTTAATTGTCCAGCACGACAAAACTTGAGCAGGTACACTTACAAACACACACACACACACACACACACATGCACAACAATTATGCTTCGAAAAGGTCAAAGACTAAAAGAATTGTCAACCGTGGACAGGCCAGGGTTGATATGGGTTTTGGGGCAATCCAAGGCGAGGGGCTGAGGGCATAGCGTACTCAGTGGGAAGAGCAATAGTGCTGTGGTACTAAGAGTGGTATTAAGGGGGCGTTGGGGGGTAGGGGGGGGGGCTTGTACATATCTGGAGTTGAGTCATTGAAGCGGCCGCTTTTGTTAGGTTCTGTCGCACGGCGGAAGCAACGAACGACGACTTTTTGTTGTTCTTTTTTTTTTTTTTTTTTTTTTGGTTTTGCTTGTGCTTTGTTATTTGCTGCCTATCTCTGTTTCGTTCTCTTTCGCTCATGCTTGTGTTTTTATTATTATTATTTTAGCAAAATGCCGTTAGATTTGTGCGAACACACGGTGTGAATGATACTTTAATTACATGAGTACAACAACAACGTATAGAACAAAGACAAAAAAAAAAAGAAAAGAAACAAAACAAACTTGAATTATCATGAAAATTAAACATGCACAGATTTTTGGCAAGAGCGAAAGACCCAGCATGATAAAAAGAAAGAGAGAGAGACTTAGAGAGAGGGCGAGAGCGTTGAGCAGTTACGCAGTTAGATCCTGAACGATAAGTTGCTGCTTTTGGAATTCGCAGCGGAAATTCTAAAAGATTCTTCTCAAGAAAACTAAGACCGAGATCCAAGCACAAAACAGCAATAGTATATAAGTTAAGTAACTCAGAGCACTCAGAATTTAATACAATCTTAAGGAGATCCTTAACACAGGCTTAAGCATAGGATGTTAAATATGTGTTATGCTATTTAAACGTTAGGAGCATGACTGGGAAGTTCCATTAAGATAAATTGTTGAACTAATAAGTTTTTCATACAAGAACTCAGTTTTCAAGCGATTGTTCCTATGAGAGTAAGATATAAGTTCTGCCTGCAGCTTAATTTTTGCTCGAGTTATATCAACATAATTTCATAACTAAACGCACATGGCTCTATCCAGTCGACAAGTGATACTGATCAATAATAAATGTACTTTATCGGGTCAGATACGTCTCCTTCATTATATAAGATATTTAAATATATATATATATAGGGTACATACCCAGCTTAAAGTGATGGATCAATTGTTTGAATATTGTGATGCAGCTGCGGTCTGCGTGCTCCATCGTAGAACTTGAGTCCGGCAAAGTGTTCGATGTCACGGATATTGGATATGAATGAGCTTAATTCCAGATTGTTGTCGATATCGGCATTCGGTAAGACATATCCCTCCATATAGGGTAGATCGTCCCGTTCCTTGCATTCGGCTATAATCACTTTGAAAAAATGTGTGGGCACCGCCACAGTGTTCATGCCAATAACCTGATGTCGTATCGCCCAATTGCGGAACGTAATGCGTTCCGGCATGAACAACGGCCCTGTGTAAACATATACCGATCCGCATTTAATTGCCAGCTCCCGGATATAGGCCTCTAAGCGTGTCCATATCTTTGACTTCAGGCCATGACTCAGTGGCGCTATGTTTGGCAATATGAACGTTTCAATATATTTGCTGGGATCACAGCGATAGTTGTGTGGCGATGCCAGATGGCCACCAATCCATTCGCTATTGCGATAATCCAGTTGACTGGCACGGAATATAAGCGGTATACTTGAATCGATTAGAAATTCGGTTGGTTTCTGCACAATGGTCACTGGCGTCTCAGTTAAACATTCGCTCTCCAAATGCTCGCACACCCAGTGCGCAATGCGATTGCGTCGATCGTAAGAGAGCACAAAATTTCGATAGACGTGCACATCATCCAATCCCGGAAAGCCGTACTTCATCAGTGTGGCTACATGCGCGGAATCCGGCAGTTGGCTCGTGTCATGGCCCAGCGAGAAGGTGAAGAACATGGTCTGTGGCAAGGTGTTCAGCGTTGAGAGAAACAAGAAAATAATATGTTACATATACGAGTCGATATGAAATAGATTCACTAAACTCACACTGATCGGTGGAAAAATTAATTAAGCTCGTCAAAAGTTGAGTTAAGTGCAATTTGTATAATTTTAATCCATAGTCGATCGTTTAAACTTACCACTGCTTGCATGTTATTTTGAAACCATTTCATATAGTTGGCAAAAATAGAATCGACCTCATCTGTATTCTGGTTAGTTTGATCATCGCTTAAATTTATGTTATTTTCACTTGGCTCCGCTATGTGAAGAAATGGGTCGGTTTCAAATAATGCACCCGGATGCCCCACCAATCTCAGCTATATACATATATAATTAGAATATTTGAGGGAATTGCCCATTCAGTTGGCGACTTACCGCATCGAATATTTGTTGGCGACGCTGATAGATATATGGATCGTTTGCCATAGTCGATTGTATGTTGCGGTACGATGCATCCTGTTGCAGCACGGCGCCCACTATAAATCCCAATAGTCCCGTTAGCACAGCCAATGCTACAGGCAGTGTTAGAGATGGCACTACCATCTGGACAAGTTTCTGACACCAACCTACATAAACATAGATATATAAGAGCTGCAGAGCTGCCGGTCTGTTGACGCAAAATTTTGATCTCTACTTCGAACGATTGCTGGGAAGCATTTGTACAACTATTATGAGTTTTCTAAAATCAAACATTTTTGTGAAAGTGAACTGAAAGTAAAATCAAATGTTACATTAATTAAGTAACGCTCGCTCCATTCAATGTGCTGAGATCTAATAAAAAATTTACAAAATTCATATTTAACACGCAGCATAATCAGAAAATTATGTCTGTTGCCTAGTGACATATGAGTGATTTTGTAAGCAGTTTAGAGGGTAATTATTTGTTAATTTTTGTGTCTTGTTTCTTTGTTGTTGAGTATTTGTACTGGATGTGTTGGGTAAGCATAAGTTTTTCAAACTCGATTTTTTTCAATAAATAAAATTCTTGTATGAATCGCACATAAATTATTGAAATGATTTTACCAAAAACGTATTATAAAACACATAATTAGTTCTTGATATTTTATTATGTGTATATATAACTATAACAGTTTAAATTTACTGATATATGTTGGATCAAAGAATGAAAAAAATTGTAGAAGTAACATTAATTTAAAATTTGACAGACCTATGCCCTTTTTTTATACGCATTAAGTTTGTTTCTAATATCAGTGTAGATTTAAGGCCTTTTTAGAAGATCTACGTTTATAAAAACTACGAAACAACGCCCCTTGACCAAGCTAAAGGCATTGGCAGCGCGGAGCCTTCCCCATTGACCCTCACCCAAATTGGCAGAGCCACAGCCCTGGCACGCAAGCTCTAATAAAACATTAACTATCTATCGCAGTAGACGATGAACTAACTGGCCATTTACCCACACTATTGCATACATACATATGCATATACATATTTGTGTGTATATACATTTATTAATATGCGGCTGCAACTAAAAAAATATAAAAAAAAATGAAAAAAAAAAAACGAAGCCGCTATCAGCCATGAGAAGCACGAGAATTTCGCATAAATTTACTTCGCGTCTGAGCAACAGGCTTAGACTCAATGGCAGAGTCGGAGACACAGTCGGAGTTGGTGGCAACAAAAAACGCGCAGCGCCGTGCACTTGGGCAATAAGAGCGATATAAAGTTAATGCGCTCAGTGTGAGGAACTTAAAAAGCCTTTAATTCACTCGTTGAGATTTGGGCTCAACACTATTTAAATGTGGTTTGTATTTGTCCAATTTAAGGTTGGACGAACTAGATATGTTTTGTTATTTTTTGGTGAAGAAAAAAAAGAAGAGGCTAAACAGACGAACTGAAATGTAAAAGCATAACAAATATTTTACGATTCCAGTAAAATTGTAAAATTAATAAAAATTAGATACTTTAATAACTGCGAGTTGCAGCTTATTTTTAATACCAAGAGTATTTGAACGTTGGCTTTACATTCTATAAATTAATATACTGCGATATTTTGTGAGAACAACCGCAAATGTGGTAAACCACTGCGGAATTAGGCGGAAGCAGTATTAGTAGTAGCAAATACACAAAACAAAAAATAATAATAATAATAAGAATACTAAGAAACAGAACCCATAGAAAATATGAAAATAAGAAGAGGCGAGAATAAAAATACAAACTGAACAAAGCAGCTAAGCAAACTGATTGAAGCCAAACCAAACCTGCTGTAAGTAGTCATAAAAAGCATTCGTGACATTTTATAGTTTCCGATAAAGAAAAACTTATGAACTATGATGCGAATTGATGGCAGTTGCTAAAAGACCGAAATATCTAAAGATCGTAAGATCAGAGGGAGATAAAAAAGAAACGAGGCTGTTGCCCCAACCGGTGACAACTCGTAAATGCTGACAACAAGTGGCAAAACGGATTTGACTTCCGAACTTTCAAACATCGAATTTCAGTTTGTTTATTATGTTCGCGTCCCTCTTCTCATCTTATCCCACACCATGTATTCCATTTATAAAGCGCTAAATCTACAAATTATGTGCATGCCTCACGAGCTTAGCTTCAGCATCATCTTCATCTTCAACGCAGGCTTTATTCGTGAGGAATCAATTGAAATGGTCTCAATGGAGCTACGAAACTTGTGAATAGATTCTAAAAGAACAAATATGAAATGCTTTCAGTCAGATTTTATTTTTTTTTGTTGGCCCACGCCACGCCCAACCTACGAATTGATTGGCGTGGGTCTTTATTTGGTTAATGAGATCTAAATTATCACACCCAAGGATTGAATGTTGCTTGGATTAGTTGTCCCAAAATATCTGGGTGGTATCGAGTCCAAGTGGGCAGTAAGCTGATCAGCTCTAAACGTTTCTTTGCTTAGTTAAACAGCCGATCTGATAAAAGACTCCATCTAACCCAAAACTCGACTCCACAAATATCCAAAAAAAATGTGTAGTAGCTTTATCTACATCTTTGTTGCTGGCTGTACATATGTGGGAGCCTGTTGGATGTAAATCAGATAGCTGCCAAAGGAACCATTGGACGAAAGCTGGTATGAGATGGCTTAAAGCGTTCCATATGCATAAGTTTGTCAAAACTGCATCGTTTATTAAAAGCAATGCATTTTTCATTTTAGTTCGACCTCTAGAATAATACTGGATTTCTATTTGGGCCCACGATTTTTCCACGAAATTCATTTGAAATGCAAAGGACGACTTTGTCTTGCCGCTTTAGCATTGACAACGCATGCCAATCCACACTTCTTTTTCTTTTATTTTATTTATATTTATATTTATATTCAATATCTACATATACTCGAGTTCACATAATAAGTTTAGTGATATTACTTTTTACTTTATTCTAATAAACTTGTTTTATTTTTGCTTTAGATATTGTTTGCTTGCCATTAGTTTTGAAAATAATCATCGCATACGGTCTCTGCTACTTACTTGTTTTCAATTGTTCAGTGATTTTATGCTTTATATAGCCCAAAAATTAGCTTAACTCATGGCATTAAGTTGACCACACACGCACACACAGTCCATGTGGCAACAGTTGAAAGAAATGCAAATTATTGTTGCTGTCGTTGTTGTTGATGCAAGCGAAGAGCTGGCAGGCCAGCTGGAATTTGGAGTGTTTAGCATGGTAAATGTTGCGATTATAAATTTAAAAACCTATAATAAAGTCATTTGCTCTGGCCATGTGCAACAGACGGGTGCCGTTCTTGTTGGTGTTGCTGTTGCTTTTGATTTTGGTGCTGGCAGTGTGGTAAAAATTTCGTGTCTGCCAGCAGCAGAAGCAAACGATGAGGAAGACAATGCTGATGACAGTCCACACACAGGCAACAAGCAAGCAGGACACAGCCAACGGAAAAAAACATCAAGCCCCAACAGCAACAACAATTGCAGCGGCAATAGTAACAGCATGTCGCGCTGATTATTGTGTTCAATTTTAATTTGTGCAACATTTTGTGTCCAAAATTGTTGTTGTTTTTGTTCTTCTTCGCTGTTGCTGTTGTGGACAATTGCCTGATGTGGCGATGATTTGATTGTTGTTGCAACAATTGTTGCTGGTCAACTGTATCTGCATCTACTGCCTGTATCTGTATCTGTATCTGTATCTGTTCACATATCTACAGGCTCTCGCTCTGATTGCCACTTTCTTTTAACCGTTTGAACCATGTCAAGAACTGAGTGTCGAGTGCATTTGAATGCTACATGGGTATTGTATTCACGAGTGTGAATAGCATTGAATACCATTAAAATATTTAGCGCTTTGATTCAAGTTTTTAATCTCGTTTTAATTAAACGCTTAAGCAATTTTGCACATGGAGCACAAGCGTTTAACAAGCAGGGACCCCCACACACCGAATGCCAAATACAATTTAATGAATGTTTAATGCAAAATACATTAAATAAAATCAACAATAAACAAATCATAATAATAACAACTATACCAAACAATACCATATAATGATAAATACGAGTACAGGCAACAATGGCAGCTACCTGCGCATTTTATTTCAATTTTCGGAGTGTATTCCGAAGAGTAATTCACTTTTGTCATTATATCTGCCATTCATTGTGTTAATTGTTTTAATGAGACTTGATACAGCAGTTTCTTTTTGCATTAAATATTTGACATATTACAGCTAAGACAAATTTAGTCTTGGTACTATTTGCGACACTCGAACCTTTTTCAATAAATCCAACTTTCTCATCAAATCTAACACATACTCACATCCATACAAATCTGCTAGTGTATTGACACTTCGGCATTCCACAGTTAAGTTGAATCTTTTCTCTTGAATCTTTTCTTCCATTGAGAACTGCGCTTGAGCTTGAGCAATCATTCAGTTACAGATACATACATTTGGCAGTTATAGATACAATGATAGTGATTGGGATCGAATTTCAGTTGCTATTGTTGCTGTTGTTAGGTTTCTCACAATTAAACAGATAATTTGTTGCCGCAGTTAAGAGAGCGCATGCGAATAAGTAATCAATGTGCAAACCAAATCAGAAACCTAAATCCAACAAATAAGCGTTCTCGAATTAATATTGTTCGACTATAAGATACTCTAAACACAACTAGAACACACATCGCGACAACAAACTGCAATTTTTCTCCTCTAAGTTTAAGTCTAACACTCTGAAAAATTAATGTTTGGCGAACTTTAATGTTTATTTCTCGAAACTCTCAGCGCGTAAAGTTTTGCATTAAGTGCGTCAGTTAAATTTATAAATTAGATTGATAATAATTTATTTAAATTAAACGATAATCATTAAAGTAAGAAGTTATATTTAGCATACATACAGTCTACCTTCTTTATAGTGAACTCGCACAATTTAAACTTTTTTTTATTTATTTTTGGATTGTACAGAAGTTTAGTATTGGGAAGTTCAAATGCATTTAAGGTAATAACTCGAAGGGTTATTTTAAAATTGCTTTTTTGGGCGAGGCATTTATTTCATTGTTTTTTTTTTCATTCTGTTTTTTGTATTTTTATGCTCATAAAAAGACAAAATTAAGAAATATATACCCAGTTTTCAGATATAGAGTTTTATAAGCTACTTTGCTAATGAACCTCGTCGTATGAGCGCTATGCGCTTTTAATATTTATGATTAAAACACTAGCTATAGATTAAATGAAGATCGTGTTATTCCTGTTTTCAAAACTGTTTTACAGAGTATCATTGAGTCAAGTAAAAATTGTCTAATTTACATTTGCCACAGCTGCTCACTGGTCAAAGCCAGCAAATCGTGGGAGCTCCATACTCGTTACCATTCCCCTATTCTCTCTCCCCGTTTGCGTTGTTTTTTGCAGCAACCGTCATCGTCTAAATTTGATGCCGAGTGCTTTTTAATTGTCAGCCTCAAGTGCTTTTCGAATGTGCGAACTTAATAAATCGTTTTCGATATTATTTGTACCGTTTTGTTGCTTGTTGCTATTTATTTTTCTTGTTAATTTTTTTTTTATTTATTTATTTTTTTTTGTGTGTACAATACTATTTTGTGTGTTGGTAGATAGTGCACCGTAATTGAAGTGAGTCAAGTGACAAGACAAGACAACTTGAGCAGCTTTAGATATGCATATCAATTGCTTGAAACAATCAATTTGTTGTTGTTGATTTTCTTTTGTTTTGCCTAACGCCCTTGGCAGTCAATTTGCCACAGTTGGACAGGTGGACTGAACTGGCTGGGAACAGGTGCCAGACTCTGTAGACCTCTAATAAATTCCGCTAGAGCTTTACTTAAGACATGTTCGCTAATGAACATCGGATTCTATGGCTTCAGATTTATTTAAGCATAGAATATCATTCTGACATTAAGCATGCGAGTAATTTGAGTTATTAGTCGCGCATATATGTACATGTGTCTATTACGATTATGTCAGGAAATGGCAAATGCAATACAAACTGAATAGAGCAACAAGAATCTCACAAAAAACGAGTATTTTCTTAGATTGACTCCGTTTATTTTAGGTTAGGATTTACATCGAAATTCAGAATGAAAAATTCTATAGTTCAGATCTATCCATTTTTATACCCTGAACCCATTAAAAATGGGTAAAAAGGGTATAATGGTTTTGTGCAAATGTATGTAATAGGCAGAAAGAAGCATCTCTGACCCTACAAAGTATATATATTCTTGTTCGGGGTCAACAGTCGAGTCGATATAGCCATATCCGTCTGTCCGTCTGTCTGTACGAACACGCAGATCTCAGAAATTGTAAGAGCTAGAGAAGGAATATAGGTTCTCGTATACCAGGCGCAGATCAAGTTTGCGTTATTTGATCGATAACTGCCTCTGTTTATTGAATATCGATATATTTAATTTCCGATAGCAATAAATGCCACAGCGGCAGAATCTTCTAATTAATCCATAATATGCATATGTATACTATTGATCAACTGCCCAAATTTCGTCAAGATCGGATAAGAAACACCCAAGTTATAGTCGAAAATGTATTCTCATATTAATCTTATTTCTATCAAGCATTTTCTGTATGCATAAATATGCGAGCGCATGTGTGAGAAAGAGATGGCATGATAATTGACGCGATCGTCAATATGTTTTTGTGTGTCGGCAGAGGGCGCTTCCAGAGCTGCTCGCATTTTAGTGCAAATCTTTTGAAGGGGAATTTGCCAATAATAAGAGAATATATTTAATAACTGTATTCAGGGTATATCGTAGTCGAGTGAACTCTTACTTGTTAATTTTGCTGTGGTGAATGGCTGCAGAATCTAAACTACTTTATTGAGTGTTATTTTATTTAGTTGTTAGTTGTATTTGTGCATTCAGTATCTGAACGGCTATGTATGTCTCGGAGTGTCGAACGATGAACGCTAAATAATTTGCAGCCAAGTTTGGCTGACAGAACTTGTCTTAACTTGAAATGTTATATTTGCTGTAACTGCATCTCTAGTTGAGGAGGCAGATGAATACAAGCGGTAGGAAAAACAAACGCCAGTTAGTAGCCAGTTGCGTTAATATGGTATGCCAGTAATACCAGTTGTGCCATGAAGCGGACATAAATATGCGTATATACCAATACCCTTTTAATATATTTCTGGTATGCATGCATATCGATCTTTCTTCTGCATCTTCTTTTTCTTCGTTTTTTATGCATTTGTCACTAGCGATTATGATTGTCGTCGCCTTGGCCAGGAAACGTGAGCCATTGGCCAATGCCTTGAAACCCGTTCCAAATGACGTCTAGTCTTGGCCAACAGGCCACAGCCAACATCCAAGAACGAATAATAACAGCAACTTTGCTTTCAGGCAATAAACATTGTTGTTAATTAGTCAAAATGTTGTCGAACCGGAACGTTAGCAACTTTCAAGCAAATGAAATGTTTCTATTAGATAATCGCCAAAAAAGCAGTCTGCATATTATCATTAATTTATTGCTATCAAACGGACAAACCACTCTAACAATCTGTCAATACGCAATTATTTTTTATAACTAAGTGGCTAATTTTTCATGTAAGTTTATCTCTGTACAATATACCTTATCAGTAGCAACTAGTTTGCTAAATATTAGTGTTGGCTAGACAGATCCAGCATATTTAAATTATGTTCCGTTACATATCAATTTTCAAATCGAAGCAATCCTTCATATTTGTATCTTTTTTTAGTTGAACTTGTTCCATAAATATCATGAATATTAAAAAAATAAATGCATAAGTAATGCCATAATTAAATATGTACTGGGTATTTTGAAGCACAGCACCTACGGCAATTCACTGATTTATGCTCTATTCGATTAGCCTTTGCTCCAATTTGTGCCAAGTGCTTCTAACGGCAATCAATGAATGCAAATTTGCAACGCCACCGCGAGAACTGGGAGTAGGCAGCAGGGAGTCAAGCGAAGTTGGGCCTCAAATTGTACATAACTCACATTATATGCTACAGATCGATATATACGATCGTTCAAGCATATATATGTACGTATCCAAATAGCCGCAATTTTATACATATGTTTTATTTGCTTCGATATGCACAACACGTACTGAAGAGCTGCCTTCTGCGTTTCTATTGCTCGATGAACGCAGCATACTAAACAGTTGTTGTCATTCTATAGCTGTAACAGAGACTAGTCAAATATGGTTATCAGTAAAGATCGCTTGATATTCAACTAAAAATGGTGCAGCAACATTTTGCACCCATTCCAGCAGTATCTTAAGATAAGTTAGAGTCTTGTGATTTAATATTCAATTTTCGTGCTTTTTATGTGCGTCTTGACATTTTTTTTTTTTTTCAAATTAAATTAAATTTATTAAAGAAATTTATAAAATTGTTTCAAGCTTGAAAATCAGAAAATAGCCAATGTTCTTGCAACTTATTATGTCAATATTTTAGAATGCGAAAGTTTTATTTATTTTCCGAATGTATAGAACATTTATTTAAGAACGAATATTACGAATAGAATAGTTTTTTAATCAGATTGTAGAGAAAGACCCCAAAGGACTTGGTATGCGATAATTTCAACCAACTCGTGCTCGTATTTATCGATACTTGCCGGTCTGATGTGTCTGGCAAGCTTGTAGTGCAAATTTAAACATCAAATTGATTTGAACATGAACGAAATCTATAACAGCGGACGGCAACAGCAACAATTGCAATTGTCTGCGGCACGTTATCAGCAATAAAAGCAACAAGAGCAAGAACAACAACAACGGGCTGAAGAGATAAAGCTAAAGTGTTTACGATCTGTTTAATGTTGTGCTTGAATCGCAACCACAAAGCACAACCACAAAGTAGCGAGCAGATGAAGCTGCATGTTGCAAGTCCATGCCATTGTCCATATTTCAACTGGCGGCTGTAGTCAGTGGGGCTCTGTGCCGATCTGGAAAAACTTGTAACCTTGCAGCCTTGTCATCATCATCATCATCATCATCATTATCATCATCAACATGCAGAGGTTGGCAGGCAACGGAACGACCATACAACGATTCACCAGCGGAACGGGCGAACGAAAGAACGAACAGGCGAGCGGGCGAGCGGACGACCCACCGAACGAACAACCGCGCAAATCTTGTTGGCATTTTTCAACCATTTCCTTTTTGTGGCAACAACTCTATGAGGCAGCATTGTGTGTGTGTGTGGCTTGCTGCTAAAATTATGTTCGATATCAATTTCGCGTGGACACATGCCAAAAGACACGCAACGCCACCAAACACGCGCACCACATTTCTACGTCTTTTTCTCAGTCGCCCTCCCTCTATCTCTTTCTCTCTCGATATATAAATATATATATATATATATGTATGTATGTCTATCTCTTTCCCTCTCTCTCTCTCTATATATATATATATATATATATATCTCTTTCACTGACCGGATCGCGATACAATGCATGGTAATGGAATGGGTTCGGCATGGGGTTTGGCATGTGTTTTTGTTTTGTGGCTTGTCCAAATAAAATACACACACACACAGACACACACACACACACACACACACACATACATACACACACATAGAAATGTCAGCGTAGTGTAATTGAAAATCGCAAGACGCGATTCGTAGATGGCTTCTAAAGTTGAGAATTTACCAAAGCTGTTGTTGTTCTTGTTGCTGTTGGGATTTGCTTTACCTCAACTGCCCTCTATAAAACCCAGGCCAGTAGGAAGTAATTACGGCATGTGGATAGCATAGCAAAGCAACTTCAACATCAAAATCAGCTTCAACTGCTTTAAAATTAGCGTACGCGTTGGGTAAATACTCACTTTATAGATTTGTGCGTGTTCTTGTGTTTTCCTACCGTTGCTGCCCTCGTTGTTATTGTAGCAGTAATAGTTCTTGTTGTTGCGGTAGTAGTTGGTTCAGTTTGTTTTTGGTATTCCAGCCTGGGGCCATGGATGTTTTGTAATACGGACGTGGGCGTGTCACAGCCAGTGGGAAGTGGCCAAGTGGCTAAGTAGTAAAAATACCAACGCACTTTGATTGGCTCTTACGCCAAATATCGAGCAGTAGCCATCAAATGAGTTAGTTGTCTAAAAATGCTGATTCCTCATATCTGGAGGCAGCTCGGATGTTCGGCTATACCAGTATTGTGATCTGTGGGCTGGACTAGACATAGGAAGTGGTAGCTACTTATCATTTAATGTCAACAATTGCAACATTTTGTCGCGTTTTTTTTTACAGATGTTGTTTATGTTTGTATAGGGATCTTGAGCGTAATATATTCAGAACATTGAAGAATTAGCAACCTTTTAGTAAAATTGAATCTTTTTAGTATTTATAATATTTGCTAATATAACATATAATAATAATTACATATATATTTATATAGCAAAAAACATAGTAGATTTAATATACAAATATTCTCTTGTTATCATATTTTATCAAATGAAATTCAGTATGTGCAGTGTGTTAATATATTAATGCACTATACTTAGATAAGGTATTTTAATTTGATTAATATACTATGGCATATAGAAATTCCAACAGATAAATTAAAGTATAATTTCTTTTTTAATTAGTAGATCCTAAGCATTTTTTTTCTCATCGAGCTGCAACGCTCTTGTGATAGCCCAGGCACAGGCGTGTAAATTTAAGACGCTGTTAACCACCACTAACAGTTTCCACTTCGGGCATTATATAAAGAAGTTCTCAGGAATATTTTAGTCTGAAGTTACATACGAAGTCCGCAGGAGCCAGGTGAATCACGAGCAATACTCGTATATTAACATTGAGCTCATTAACATAAATCAGTCAAGTTTACTTCAGGCCATCGTCTATATGCAGAGAACATTGTAATATGAGTAGTTGTAGCAGTAGTACTAGCTTTGTCTGCTTTGCGAGTGTGCAGAGCATGGCAAAAGAAAGATATTCGTATATAGGTCAGTTTATTGAGGAGCCGCTAAAGCACGCCCCACAACTGGCATATACACATGCACGTACACGTACAGGTACATAAATGTGTTGCATACAACCCCCCTTGGGCCAGATGTGCTGCACGCTTTCAACGTTACAGTATTTCATGGTCATTCATTTTGGCCATTTTGGTTAGCCATATATTAAGGCGTCTCAATGCGCTAATAAAGTGCTCAAAAGTGCACTTCAGTCAAGCACAGGTGTGTTGCACTGTGTATGTGTGTGCGTGCAGCACATGCATAACTATGCATCCATAACTCTTAAATGATGAGTGCCTCAGTCGAAGCTGTACCCGAAGCCAAAGTCACAGCCATGTCGGCAGCTTGAGCATTTTTGCTTTTATCTCAGAGCGCTGAGCGCGAGCGTACAACATTTGAGATATCTGTGGCAAATGCATAAAATCTTATAATTTGCGCACGTGTTAATCAGACATTCTGCTGCACGGAATTCTAGCGCCAAGCAAGCTAACAAACACTTCCCAGTTTCCAGGTTGCTGGCTTGCCAGGGTACCAGCCTGCAGCATCACAAATTTAGATGGTTCTTTGCCATAAGAAAACACACAAAAACAACGACAACAATAACAATAACAAAAAGATAGAAAGACGAACGCTTGCTTGGACATTGCATGTCTAAGTAACAATTTTAAGTTAATGATGTGCTCATATTTAAGTTGGCTAAAAAGCTTTTAGTGCACAATTCAAGCAATGAGCAATCACGGACCGCGATTTTTATATACCCTGCCAGTTTAAAACAATCCAATAATTTCAAAAAGGTTTTTAAATATAAAAAGATCAATTTTAGATTTATTTCCTTTTGTCTATAGAGATTTTCGAGAATGATTCGAGCATGACGATATAGCAATATATATTTGGGAATTTGTTCAAATCATGGCTGCTGAATCGATCTGCGGTCATTTCAACACGTCTTTTAAATATCTTTCGATTTTCAGCATGTTTGAATATAGAACAAAATATAGTTAATGAACAGAGAGGGAGAGAGAAAGAGAGAGCGCGAGAGAGAGAGAGAGAGAGAGAGCTGGGGACGTGACTACAGGGTATCTGTTAGTTGATGCAGTCGCTAGCTTCCTCTGGCCTGTTACTGTTCTTGTATTTGCTCAGGTGCTCAGTCAGGTGCTGGGGCTTGGTTCTTGGACCGCATGCTGTTGCATTTAATGATTGCACGCCTTGACTTTGGCAATAAAACAAATTTGTACCCATAATTTTTGAAATTCAAATAACAAATGCTGCAGTTGCAGCAGCAACAATCGCAGCAGCCTTAGTAGCGGGGACAGCTTTTGCCAAATGGCCATTGCGATGTCGCCTCTCCGATTTCTGTGAGTATGTATTATTTTTTTTTTTCTCTTTTCTGCAACTTGTTTGCATTGAAAATTTATTGTTACGCAGTTTGGCCACTGAAATGACCGGAGTCAGCAAGCCGCCAATCCGTAGAGTCGATGGAAACTCTTGAGAGCGAGCGCGCGTTTGGCTTCTTGGGCAAACGATTTATGGCATTGCTGCAATTGTTGCCAACTGTAAATGCTGCGGCAAACAAGTCAATTGAATTTATTTCGTTTATAAATTGCCTCGTCGCAAAATGCAGCAGCGGCAGCAACAGCAGCAGCAGCAGCAGCTGCTGCCTGCAACTGCTGGCCAACGCCTCAAGTGTCAATTGGGCAGCGAACTCTTCTTGCTGCTTGATAGTTGCAAGTTGTTATTGGTGCTGTTGCTGTTGTAGCTATTTTTGCTGCTGGGCAGTTGCAGCTGATTGAATGCACACGCGTTGCCAAGACAAATCACTGAGCGATTTGACAACAGACACACAAATCTCTAGCGCCCAAAAACACTCGCAAATCTTGCGCAAATCTATGCAGTGGCTTCTGCTGCTTCCTCTTCTTCTTTGTCCAATGCTGCTGCTGCTTCATTTGCTTCTTTTTTTCTTAGGGGAACTCAAGTTTTGCAGCTGTGCCACACGGTGCGCGTGATTTACGCTTTTTCCGCTTGCTGTTTGTTGGTTTCTTGTGTGTTGTTTGTTGTTTGCTGTTTGTCGCTGTCTTGTCGCGTTGTTTAGTTGTTTCGTTGTTGTCTCTGTTTATATTTGTGGCCATCCAAAAGTTAACATAATGCAATTTGCATATGATTCAAAACCAAAAAAAAAAAATACAAAAAAAAAACAACGCTTCCTTTCACAATAACCTGGAACTTTCAAATTGCGAGCATAGCACATACACACATTCACAGAAATTAGCTCAAAAAGGCCATTGAATTTCCTTGCTCATAAACAAAAGACTTAGGCAACGAACTTGCTTTTACAACAAACTCACACACGCACACACACCGCGATCAGTAGAGTCAAGCGCCTCATAACAATTATTGATTTATAGTTAAAAACTTATGTATATAAATAAACCACACACAAAACGCACACACACAAATTGAGTTGTTGTTGCTACATCGCAACACCATGAGTTTTTACTATACAGTTGACAGCCAAATTTATTTTTAAAGAACTTGTCTCATAAAATGTGTGTGGCTCGATTTATGCTCATCTGCTTTATGAGTTTTATGTCTGGCTGCATAAAATGCTCTGTTTTGTGTTCTGCTCCTACAATAAACTAGTATGTGATGATTCTTGTCGAAGTTATTAAAACTATAACTTTTGAATTTTGTATATATATGATTGTAAATGTCAGGCCACTCTTCCACACCCACTTACGTCTGTGGCAACTGAAAGCCTCAGCTATAGACTAGAATTGTATTATATTTTTTCAAATTCAATCAATGAAGAATTCTTTATAGAATACTTTTTCCATAAGCCACAAGAAGCGATTTGTCAGTTAGTTTCTATTATCGAAAATAGAGTATTACACAGTCGCCAGATAGTGACTAGAATGGTCAGATTCATTTGATTCTGTTGGCCTCCGGGGGCCAATTTGTCTGGGACGATCGTAAAATATTTAAGTGCCATACAATTAGTCATGACATTTGTCATAAAAAGCATTCGAAAAATGGCCCAGCATAAAATCAGTGAGTGTGTGTGTGCTGTATGTGTTTTCTTAATGGACGCACTTGTTTACTAATTTGTATGTGGAGGGTCCTAACTACTATCAAGCTTTATACTCGCAGGATAAGTGAGAAAACTAAGCAGTAAGTATCTGTTCAGTTACTCTTAACAGTATGCACATCTAAAGTCACAAAATATACGATAATCTAATTTTAGGCATTTATTTGCTCTGTTTGATGCAAATTATTTAGTTGCAGCTCCGGTTATCTAACGAAAGATGTTTAGAAGTAAATCACTATATACATAAGTGAATTATCAAGTTCATACTTAATTATAATTGCCGATTATTTTGTACATTTATAGTAAATCTGATTTGAGCAGTTTTGGTACATTTGTTCCACATGCAACCAATTCTCATTGCAATCCCTATCATTATTTATTGAACTTTGAACTGATTTATATAGCTACTTTACTGTACCAGTTGTTCAAGTTGTTGCTGTTGTCTGTTGTTGTTGCTCGAATGCATATCAAAAATGGCAGCGAGTGACTTATTGACGCAGCATGATACACGATATTGCGGCAACAATTACCACAACATATAACTAGGCGATAGAGGGCTGGATATATGGATGAATGGATGGATGGACGGTTGGATAGATACATATATAGTATGAGAAGTTAACAATGACAATGACAACTTGGTGCGTCTGCTCACGTACGCAATTGCGTTGATGATTGGAAAACGAAAGAAAATGCCAACCGATCAACAATTCTGAAGTTTTCAGCCCCGTTGACAACGCCCGTTCAAAAATGGAAAGAGAGAGGGAGAGAGTGTGAGTGTGAGTGTGAGTAAAGTGTGATGAGTCGCGTTGTCGGTTGTCTAGAGTACGAGTTGGAGTTGGAGTTGGAGTTCGAGTCGCACACATAGCTCCACATAGTTTATTCAGGCAGCAGACAACAACTTTGTTGCAGTTCCACGAAAGTGATTGATTACAATCGAAATGCGGTGCAGAGCAAAATGCACGCGGCCAAAGCGATCAATTAAAACGACTGATGATGATCAATTATCGGGCTACGCGATGAAGCTCGAAGATGAAGAAGAGCAAATGCGAGAATTCCAATACCAATACCGATGCCAATCCCAACCGTCCAAGTCATGATGCGTTTGCAGCAGCTGCCGCCGCACTTGATTCAAAGTCAAAGCAAATGTCTATGGGAAGGATGACAATGACGATGCGAATGACTTTTGTGTTCGCATTCGGCTTTGGCCTTAGCTCTCCAACTACAGCTACAGCTTCAGTCTACAGTGTCAGCGTCATCGTTATCATCTCATTCTTATTCTGTTGCTTGTCATTGCCAGTCTGTTCTTGTTTTTGTTGTTACTGCAATCATTTTAACACATCATAAAGCGGCTTAAACTGTTTGCCTTGATCTTTGTTTGACGCCCGCCTCGATCGCCACACCTCCCCAACCCCACCCCTTCCAAGAACATTACATAATCGGTTCACTGCACGGATATTAAATTTGAGAAAAATTGTTTTGCTTTTGCTTAAATGAACAAAAATAGACGTTGAAAGTGGGCTTGCTATATACCTATGCATATGCATCTCTATATAAAAGTCAGCGAAATATTTTAAAAATCAACTCTGCCAACTTGATTAATGGTAGACAATCAATCTTTAAATTCAAATGGCATAAAGATTTATTTTGATTTCTTTCTATTGAGAAATTGCACGTCTAAACTTCCCCCGTTGTAAAAGCATTGTTTTAACATAAGCAATTTTCAAAAGGAATGCCTTTTCTTTAACATAGTTTGACCTCTAGATTAAAATAGCATTTATTTTTGGAAACAAGTTCTTTGCTCGAAATTCATTTACCATGTGTAGCCCGAAAATGTATGATTATAATGATTTGGCTTCAAGATTACCATTAGAATTTAATTAAATGGTTAATATTTGAAACGATGCAAAGTGCATTCGAGTGTTTGAAATTTTGATTTAAAGTAATTTACTCATAGCAGAGTCGCAATTTGAGCTAATGATCAAACGAAGTGAATTCATTTGAGCTGGATTATTTGGCGACGTGCTGATTGGATGTAGATCAGCTGAATTCGAACCAGCGATCGAGTTATTAGCTTTAATTAGATTTGCCTGTTAGCCATCAGCTTTTTGCCATTGGCATTTGGTTCATTTATTTTAGTTATTTGCCAGCCATTGAATTCTCAGTTGCCAGTCCAGAAATCGATGACTAGAGGCACCACAAATTTCCATTAGAGCTCGCCGAGCTAAGCTGTCAATTAAGGCGCTTCCACTTGGCTCTACCCGCGGCTTCGGCTAGCCAAAAGACTTTGTTCGCATTGAAGGCTAATTAGCATAGCTATCCGCTGTCTTCCACCTCAGTGTCAGTCTGATCCCGGGTCTCTTTCTGTATTGATCTCATCCAAAAAAAAAAATCCAATAAATAAAAAAAAACCGGAGCAATAAACACAGACATCAATGGCCCGCAGGCAGTTTTGGAGGCTTTTTGCAGATTGCGACCAGATGCGGGGCCCAATAAATAATAATTCGATTGCAATGGCAAAACTGGTAGAGAGCAAATAATGTAAATGTCGAGTAATCCTCCAATCTACCGATCTACAGTTCTACCCAAAGTCCGCACTGGAACTGCGTTGTATACGTATTTGCCACGGCGACAAATGCAAATGCCTCAGCTTAGGTGACAGCAGCGGGACTGGGTGGGGGTGCACATATTTGCCCAGAGACCCAGAGCAATCAATAATCCAGAAATTCAGCAGCCACAGTCTTGGAGTCGATGTCGTTGCCGTTGCCGCTGCCGCTGCCTGTTAGATCTGGCAATGGCAATGACCAAAAACCTGTTCGTAATGTTCCACCCAACGGGCTGCACATTAGGCGGCCGGCCAACCACATCTCAAGCGGTGTATCCTTTGGAATAGTGTACTAAAGATTATGAGGGAGGGGTTTGAGGGGAAGCGACAGCTAGCTGCAGCTTTAAAAATAGCCACAACACAGACCCAACAAACAAACAAGTCACGGCCAGAATCATGGTCCAGGCCAAAGCCGCAGCAAGGCTAACAGAGCAACACAGCAGACAAAGATAGCTAGAGTCAGCGAGAGGAATAGAGAGACAGAGAGGTCGAGAGAGAGAGAGAGAGAGAGCAGGAATGTTGCAATCGTCTTTCAATGTTTCATGAGCGAACATTCCTGTTTCTGTGGGCCAGTTCGCGGCATTAGAAGCGTCGCCTGACGTTGATTGAAAAATACACAGCCAATAATTAAAATACCCAAATACAAATACGAAGGTAGGCAAAACAAGTACAATATTAGACTAACAAATGCTCTTTATGAGTTAGAGCATTCACAAATCAGAGTTATCATTTCGAAAATTGTAAACAGCAAATCAAAAAACCTATAATATTATTTATATTACTATGACACGTAGAACCGATGTCTCAGATTTATCAACGGTGCTGGACGTTGCAAAAAAATATGCTCTACAAGTTTGAATTTTAGGAAAACTTTCCAGAGTTTGAAATACTTAGTTTGGCAGTCCTTATCTAACATTTTTCCAACATGTGATAAATACTGCCTAAAATAAACATGGACAACAAGTTGGACAAAACGAGAAAAAAAAATGAAAAAAAAATAAAATTGGAAAAAAGCGAACTAAAAACGAAGAACAGAAATTATAATAATAATAAAACGAATTGAAAACCGGAATTTCCTGATCCTGTTGTCTGTGGCCCAACTGTGATTCCTTTTTTATTATTTTTTTAGCGAAGTTTGCTTGCCGCAGATGTTCATCGGCTTTTGGCTTTGGCTTTGGCTTTGGCTGTGGCTGTGGCTGTGGCTGCGGCCTTCCTTGGTACTTATTTTTCTACTTCTTCTTCGACTGCTTGTTTTTGTTCTTCTGCCACACGACTAACTGAGCTCATTGCTGGACTCTATGTAAGGCATTGGGTTTGGCTATTGCCGACGCTGTTTGCTCTGCCTGCTGCCCCTTTTCGCTTTCTGCAGTCGCCTCTTGCTTAAGATGCCAAAGAAGGCGCAACACGGGCCAAACCATTTGCTTGGCATAAAGCTCTTCTTCTCCAGCTGATTGTCGCGTCGTCGCCATTCAAACTATATTACATTTTACAGCTTGTAATTGTAAGATGGATTCTCTTACTGTTGTGTAAATTACAATGTGTAAAGAAAGAGGCGGGACGCTAGCTTCCAGATTATAAATGTATACTGTTGTTGCTTAAACTGTATATCAGTTTCTTCAACTATGGGCATTTAGATATTCAATATAGATTCATGGATAGTTTTTTTAGCGGCTGATAAAACAAGAGAAACAAATATGGATCAAAGCTGATATGAGCACACAAGACACATCATGATTCAAATTGAAGTATGCCAATGGTTCTCATTCAAGCGGTGTTTTGCTGAATTACAAATTTTGGCTTGGTTTTTGATGCACCCTGTTGGTTTTTAGCAGGGGATGTATGCTAGTCGGGCACACCCGACTCTTATCTTAAATCAGGCATTACTATTTGAACTGCTTAATCCACTGATTTGAACGGCACTTAAATTTATGAGCGACCAGTCAGCTGCACGCAATGCATATGCAAATGAATATCTTGCGGAGTAATTGGCCCGGCCAATGCGAATGCAATTAATGTTGAGCGATCACACGTTATTTGTTAGCGGCTGCTACTCAGTTGCCATCTTTTCTCATCTTTCATAATTAGCTGGCAGCCCGACTGCCTCCTGGTTGTCTGTGTGTTCCATTGCTACCAGCCAGGTGAACAGTGTGAATAGCCCGAATGTGAATGACAACTTGCATTGCGGTGATCATTCAACTTGGTTGGGGGCTCCTGAGGAATTCTGACGCATCACCTCTTTAAATGCTGGCACTTTATTATCTTTTAATATTACCATTTAATCGCACTTCTCTAATTATAACCAGTTGGAAACACATCAAGATCGTAAATGGAATATGATAATTTTGTCCTACATTTAATAAATGCTGTTAGCGATTTGAGTGTACAGGTCTGATTCATATTTATTATCATCATTCAGCAACATCAAAAGACATACTCTTACTGTTACTTGAAACACTTTGCACATTTTTGTGATTATTTATATGATTATCAAAATATTTTAATATATAATAATTCTTCGTGAAATTCCTCACCTACATAGTAAGGACTATGCAGAGACTTTTGTGGTCGTCATTTAGCAAAATATTCTACAAATGAATTTCTTAAAATTGCTCAGATATTTCCAATGGTCATCGATGTTAATATCTTTATCTATTTGCCCCTCTCCCTCTCTCTCTCTCTTCCTATGTCTCTCACCTAAATCGAAAATTTCTTTTAACTTCAACTATTATATATATTTATTTAATTTATATATATATGTATATATATATATATAAACAGTATAAGAGCCGCCAGAGAACAATCCGCGGTACAGTCAAGAAGAATCTACAGATGCGTCAGGTTTTTTAAGTGTGCTTCAGCAAATTGAATTTTGGAAATTATTTTAAGTACATCGCATATACGGAAATACACCAAAAAAATAACTGTATTTAAAAAGAGAGTTTATTTGGCAAAGTGTTGTTGTTATTTGTAAAGTTGCAAATGCGGCGCAGAAGATATATTGAATTGCATTTTGAGTGCGTTTTAATTAAGTATTAGATAATGACAGATGGTGGGCTGAAGGGAGGTTAGTTCTAGCAAAGCCAAAGCAAATTCAAATCATTTTTCATGGAGCAAACACAGAGCGCCTAAGAGAGCGAAAGAGACAGTCTAATAAAAAGCCATTAAGGCAAGTTCAGGCAGGTCATGTGACTCAGAGACCAAAGATCCCAAGGGAGTTCAATCCAGTCTGCCAGTCTGGAGCGTCCTGGCCAATGCTTCCTCTACTGCTTCGACTTCATCGTCTTCATTTCGGGGCCATAAATCAGCGAAATTAGAAATGCCATCAACACTAACAGCAAATCACATTTTTGCTGATGTTGTGCAGCAAATGCAATTTTCAAATATTTTCGAACACGCCCCAAAATGCCAGAATTTTGCAGACGTTGCCTTCTCCGTAAGGCAGTTAAAAAAGAAGAAGATGCAAAAGAAAGAAAAAATCTGTAGATTGAACAAGCAAGACGCAATCGCTTGTCTGGTGTCGCGTCTGCTTCGTCTGGCCATTTTTGCTCCTGCTCCCTGCTCCCATCTCTAAACTATTGTGCGCCCTTCGCTTTTCTGTGGCATGCGGCAAATAATATTGTTGTTTTTTTTTTTTTTTTTTTGAAGGAGCCCCAACGTTTTCTGCCCCTCTCACAATTTTTTGCTGCTCTTTATCTTTCGCCTCCTTCTCTTACTCTCTCTCTCTTTCTCTTTCTCTCTCTCTTTCCCTCTCTCTCTCTCTGCGGTCTCGGAAAGCAACTGTATTTGAAAAGGAAAAGGGAGAAACCAGTTTTCAGTTTTTTTTTGCCATTTTTTTTCTTATTTGCTGCTCAACTTCATTTTCCTTTTTGGAATTTGCGTTAAATGTTTTTTCTCCTTTTTTTTTGTTGCCTTTATTAATTCTTTGGCTGCTGCTGCTCCTTCTTCTTCGTCGTCTTCTTTTTTCTGTTGCTCTGCTGCTTCTTATTGTTGCGCCTCCTTCACACAAATATTTGCATTGCAACTTTAGCGGGTTTATTTTCATGACATCGCGCATGCGCCTAGGACTCAATGCTTATAGTAGACTATATATACTTAGGATCCAGCGATATGCCTTATCTAACAAGTTTTCTAACGGCTATTTTAAATGCCAAGTATCAAGGCTGTTGAATAATCAGCCTCGTTTTGAACGTATATCATAATATACCAATACACCATTGATTGCTGCGCATTTTTCCAATTTCACAACACAATCTGACAAAAAAAAAACCCAAAACACCCCGTCACACACACTACCCTACCTTTCAGAACTGATAAACAACAATAATATTTGCAAAATCAATTGGGTCAAGTAAGTGGCTCCGACAGTCAGCGACAATGGCCGGAACATCACGTAATGCTGGCTATTAATCCAATCCATCTATACAGCTACCTATCTATACATATATATATATATAAATACATGTGTATGTGCATACAGAATTAACTATGTATTGGAATATGCTAATGAAATGTGCGTGCTCATATCGAGAATTTAAAATTAAATTGAATGAAGCGATCACTTTACCACGCCCCTTGTCGTGCCATACTTCAGCGTTCAACTGTAAATGTTGTACTATAATCAAAAACAATTTTGGTTTTGTTTTCTTTTACTTTGATTACTTTTTTTTTTTTACCAGGTGAGAAAAAAAAACAAAGCAATTGGCTATTAGCATAATGTTGCCATAAATTTCGGGAGTGAGAGCCTCACGGGGGAACATAGGCATTTTAAAAGAATGTGACATCGCATAGAAAATGATCATGCCAAGCGTGTGCCTCTTTGGCCTCCCTGCCCCTTCGAGCTATGCGCAAGCCCAGCTCTGGCTATGCCTTCGAATAGCTCAAACCAACTAGAAGCTACAACCTTTATCCAACTTTTACACAATCGGCAACGAAAGCATTACAATTTTATTTTAACTTGGGGAGACAACTTGCCATCGAAACAAACATGTCTATTTTATCTGACAGTCGTTCTATGTATGTACATATATATATATAAATAAAATATTGTATCGCAGATGCCTCATATGTTACATAACTTGATGATACCCTCTTTAAATCATTTGAAATGTGTACAGGGTATACACACTTGTGAATGCGTCATTTCGTTTTATGACAATTCTCTATATACGCAATGAACTGCTCGAGGAACAGTGGAATACTAAGGGAGTGCTACAGAGAGGGGGCTTTCTTTGGGGCTTAGGTAATTGCATTTTGACGACGATAGCGCTTTGGAATTAATTAAATATTAAGTATACACATATATCAGCTCGATCAGTCTGTTTAATCGTCTGTCTATTTATTTGCAAACAAGAAATACTTTTAAAGCTATCTTGATCAGATCTATACAATAGATAATAATCATCGTAATTAACTGAAACTGAACTGAATTTTAAAAGCAATGCAATTTTTATCCTGGTTTGGCATATTGATTAATACTACAGTTAAATTTGAAAACATGATTTTCGTATGAACTTCAAATTTTAAATGCTTTCACAGCTATGACACATAACAGTTATGTATGTATGCATATATTCACAGATACCTAAAGTCTTGTGTGCTTCTTCAGGTTCAATTGAAATAGGATTCTGTGCTTGGACATGCAAATTTGCTATTTGATATGTTGAAATATTGTATTGATGAGCGATTGATTAACTGATTTGTTTGTATGTTTACGTTTGGGTTTCTTGCATTTAACATCACTGCAGTAGCATGACTGTAAGCGTGCAGCATGCAACACAGCAGCAGCTAACAGGCATCTGTCAATGTGTGGCGCGTGGCAGCCGCTGGCAGCAACCTGGTTTTTGTTGGAGTTGCTGTGAGGTGTTGTGCTGCTGGTGTTGTTTTTAGCCGGTTGGACTTGAGTCGATTCGTCATTTAAATGATGCCGCTTCCATTGGCAGCACTTAGTGCAACATCAGCTCAAATTGCCATAGAAGCAGCTTGCAACAGGAGCTTGTAATACCAGCAGCAGATGCAGCATCAACAGCAGCAGCCGCATTTGTGGCAGAGGAACGTGCCAAGCTAAATTAATTGCTTTGTTAGATGTGCAGGCAAAATGAACTGCCACACGCTGAGGCATTAACTGTGGCAGTGGTCGAACCGCTTTAGCAAACTTTTTTATACTTCTGTCGAACGTCGTGTGGAGACTGCCCAACAGCGATTGACAAATTTCCGAATGCCATTAAGGAAAGCGTTGCATGCAAGAAATGTAGCACTTCATCTCTTATATCCGGGGCCGGGCTAGGCCGATAGCCCAATAGAGCTGGCCAAAACCAGGGTACCACGCTATAGCCGTTGGCCTTTGCAATTACGCGAGGTTTGCCAACTAAGTAACAGAAAGAGAAAAAAATGATCGCAAAATTTTTCATTTGTTGTGCAAATTTTTTTTAACAATAAACGCGAGATGCCAAAACGCTCCGTTTATAACTTTATCATTTGAACCGGCTCCACGATAAGCATCAACGACAGCAATCTGCAACAATCTGTGGCAGTCAGCCCCATGCTGCAGCAGCAGCCGCAGCCTCACTCGGCATTCCACTCGTCTCTGTCTCGTTATTGGTTGCTTAATTAATGATGCAGCTGGCGCTGCTAACAAGCAACAAAGTAAAGCTACAACGCGAACTCTCTCAGATGGACAATCCTAACGCTTAGATAGTCGCTTCTCTTGCCACGCCCATCAGCGCTTGATTTGGGCTTTCCAAATTGCAATCAAGCTACTTATAGTGGGGGGCGTTACTTTACTATCTAGTGTTGCTTCTGCTTCCTATTCTTCTTCACTTCTATTATTATTTTGTGAGTGGTTGCAACATTTGTAACTGAACTATCTCACCCACATAAATTACCGGCAAAGAATAGACTCAGAAGTCGGCGTTGCTATTATCTTTTAGAAAATTGGAAATATCCGAAACGTTTTGAACGAGCTTGTTATTTAGTATCAACTTCAAATTCAATGATTATAATTCAAAATGCAATTAATTTTCATGTTGATTTAGTTTCCTGCTTGCAGAAGTTTGGCAACTATGTATCCATATATAATATATACGCTATACATTAATCTATCCGCTTTAATGGGTTTAAAAATTGGAGATTCCGCATTTAATATTTGGGTTCTATTATCTTATTAAGATCACAATACTTATTGCGTCTAAAATAAATGAATCGGTTCCAATTAATATCCCCTCGACTCGACTTGATATTTTCATAAGATACCAAAGAATATGTCTGGAGTTCATGTTCACATTGAAATCTATTTGTGTTTTTTCCATCAACGGGTCAGATCACTTTTTCTCACTTGTTGCACAGCTTAGAAGCATCAATATGGAATATTTCCAAGAAAAAATATCTCTGCTTGAACTGCTGTTTAATTTGCATACGAAAGCGTCTATGCCTTAGACAAAGGTATAAAAATAGCTAAACATTATCTTTTTGTTTATTATATATATGTATATTTGGCTATTTTTACAAAATGAAATCAATTTCAAAATGTAACCTGCGTTGCCCTTCATTTTTGTTTTATTTTCTTTCATTTAACTTCATTTGATTTTGTTGTTAGTGTGAAGAGATCGATGATATAATTCACAAATGGTACACAACAGAACAGGGCATAACGATAACAATATAGTATGAAGATAAAAGAGATGATAATAATACTACTGAATTTGTTGATGTTGATGTTGATTATGATGATGATGATGATGATGATGATGATGATGATAATGGAAATGATGTTGTCGTCAATCTGTTTCTAAATATATTTGGCAAGAATCGCTTTAAATAGCTTAAAGTCAGAGCGCAAAATGTAATACCGAAGCGAATTGATTGGAAATGGGGGAAGGGATAGGATGGATTTCTATTGGATTGATATTGGGAGTTTTTTTTTTTTGTTACTAATAGTCGTGTCGTCTTGACAAATGTCAACGAACAGATTGCCACTCCGAAACAAAAACCAAAGAGCTCAACAAAAGCCGCAAACATTCGAAAATTGTATTGTTACAAATATATTTTGTTCACAACAAAAGATGAGACAGCTAGAGAAATAGAGAGAGAGGGGATCGAGAGAGAGAGAGAGAGAGAGAGAGAGAGAGAGCGAATAATTTAGTTAGTTGGATAGAGTCAGACAGCGAGACCTGTCGCCTGTGTCTTTATCAAAGTCGTACGGTACTTCATGTTCATACAAGAACAACACCAAATAACAAACGCGTATAAAGCCCTAAAAGAAGTTTTGGCCCAAAGTTCATGTGTCAGCTGGGAAAAATACACGAACAACAAATCGATCGGACGCTCTGAGCGTTGGGGTGGAGAAGGGGGGAGGTTATAGAACTGGCAGCTTGGTTCGTTTTTTTTTTTTTTGATTTGTATCGGCATTTTGTTTATTTTGTATTTTTGAGGTATTTTATTTATGTTTTTCTTTACGCTTCACCGTTAAGCTAACTGCACATTTGCTTTGTCTGCTTATTGGCGCTTATTGTTTTAGTGGATCTTTGACATGATTTGTTTTTCTTCTGCGACCTCATCGCCCAGAGAATTGCCCTCCGGCCTACAAAAATGTTTTAATTAAAGCCACAACTCGAATCTCTCCGTCTCTGCGCAGACAATCAACATTCGATTTGGCTAACAGCTTTGCAGCATCTAGTACGTTTAGTTCAGGTGATGCGCTTTATTGAGATTATCACACCTTTGGTCAATTACAATACAATTCGTCATGCGCCGCACCTAATCCATCTGAGGTGCTAGGATTTGGAGGTGTAAATAATTAAACAATATAGATCCACTATCAAATTCTACTATAAGTCCACTGTTGGCATTTCTTCTTAGCATTGATGACTAACCTGAAAAAAAGCGGATGGAAAACAACGCTGAAGAGAGAGAGAGAGAGAGAGAGAGAGAGAGATGGATAGAACTTGTTAAAGCTCAGTCCAGTTGACAACTCTAATTGTATACAGTGGAGTGCAGCTTGGTACAGTTGTGTGGCACCGTGAATTGATAACAGAAATGCCATTAAATGCGGTAGCCTGTTGCCCACACTGTGGTGGCCGGATTAGGCCAGTCCAATCATCCACATGCTGTTTTCGGACTGGCTGTTTTGGCCAGGCAGTTAGAAGCCTGGAAACCGTTTTAATGAGCCATCAAACGCAGCAACAGCAGCAGCAGCCGCCTAATCATTGTTTATGTTTATGACGACTAACCCAAAGCACCACAAAGCGGCCAACAGTTGCAACAGCTGCTGCTTTTGTTGTTGTTGTTGTTGCTGATGCCAGTGGCAAGTGGCAAGTGGCAAGCATTACGCACTTGAGTCGAGAGTCGAGTGTAGTGTTTAAAGTGTGGATATGGAGTCGGTTGCGAGTCTGTTGCAAGTTTTCCCAGTGCGGCCTTCCTTCCTTCCTTCCATGCAAGTGAAATTTATGCAAATGGCCTGACTCGCAATTCGTTTGCATTGGGCTTTTGCGCAATTACTTGGCCAAACTCTCGGACGGACGACGCGTTGGAGGCGTCACCTGCTGTGTGGCATTCGATTGAACTCAAGTGTGCCACTTACGACGGATAACCGAGCGCACCACACTCAGCGACGATTGCAGCAAACACGTGACAACGCCAGCGGGTGGCCAAATTGAAATTGAAAAGCGTTCGAAATTGAAATGCGCTTCCAACAACAACAGCCGACAACAACAGCCGACAACAAACAACTGGCAATGCAAATAACAAGAACAAGTAATGCATTTGTGGGTGGTGCCAGACACAGTGGTGCACTGGCTGTTTACATTGCTCATCATATGAATACAATCATGAATCATCAGGTAAGGGAAACAACAGAATATTAAATAATACAAACTGCAAATCAAAATATCTTACGGAAAGGAACCCAGGTGTATCTACTATTTACAATAGTAACATAATTTACTCAAATTTTGCAATAGGTTTGAAATATGTATGTAATATGTCCTGTTCAGTTGCACTTATGAATATCGTGTCGATAGTATTCACACTGATGGTTGTCTAAATAAAGTTGCAGACAAGTTTTGATTGGTTTATTACCACTGTGCGAGGCCACACAACGGCATTTGAGGCTCAGCTCAATGTAAATTCTAGCAACTGAAGTGTCGACATATCGAGGCTAGCATTCAAATGGAGTCACACACACACACACACACACACACACACACAACCTCCACCTTCCTGTAAGCACCCAAACATTGGGGCATTGCACGCGCCAAGGCTTTTCCTCGCAACGAACCGCTAATCGATGTGAAGCATTCGAAAACTAGCATTTGATACGCACGCCAGACGCAGGTGACCCGACTCCAAAATTGCAACGTGATATCGAGAAAATCCTCTAGAAAAAATTTATACAAAACATTGCATTGTTTTTTTGTAGTTGTCTGCACATGGGGCGTGCCAGATGTTGATAAGGGGTTCGACGAGACCAAAAAGCGGGTTGCAAAATGCATTTAAATGTTTATAAAATAAATATTTAACATGTGCGGTCAAGACGCAGATGAGTATGGATAAAAATAACACAAAACTAAATTAAATTCAACTTAATACATAAAATACTTATGAGAGAGGGACTCGTTGTTTTTTTCTGCTTAATGTGCTTTGCGAGCTGATTAATCTTTATGGCGGACAGGCTCCACACAATGGGCCTCAATGTCGGGAATGGTTATTAAAATTTACGACGTCACATTGGTGAAGGAAGCAGCATGCTCATTTTTTTGGTTTTATTTTTTTTTATTTTTTGGAGAATTGGAGATTGTGAAGATTCAAGAAACATAACTCGTTGCTTGTAAATCGCTTTTTGTAGCTGAGTTCTTAATGCTCGTTGTCGAATTGTCGCTGCTTGTAACTCGTTACTTGTTATTAACTATTTAGATATAAAGCTGGTTTCTAGTCGATACCTACAGATCATAAATTATAGTTACTAGTAACTGGTTACTTAAAATTTACTGCATTCAACTTGAGCATTGGTAGAAAAACCAAGTGCAGGGTAGGTATTAGTATCGTTATGAGAATGGAAATTAGTTGTAGGGAAGCGTGTATTATACAACCAAATCAATATTAATTGTATAATTTACGATGTCCTATTCGGTGCTCAGCACTACTGTTTTCAGTTCCGCTGCCGAGATGCCATCTCGATCCAGTGATGCATACGATTACCAGGCAACTGCATGTGAAACGGAAGGCAACACATATTTAGCGATCTAAGCTTCACGGTATTCATCTGAATCAGCAAATGCTTTCGCCATTATGCATTCAGATTTTGTTATGGGGACCATCGCATATTGCTCAGATGCATCACGCAATCTGGTATATGCCACCAGTAGAATTTTTGTAGAATGTAGCTGTTCTATCGTGACTTTGGATTAGTCCTGCGAATGTCCGCTATATCCATGCAGCAGCCATAGCATTAGAAACAATTCCACAAAGATATATGTGTATATATAAAAATATAAGTAACACACTGGATTCTAGAATTTTCATTACTCGATTGCTGTGATGTGAGACATTCAGTGCAAGCTCTGTAATTTTGTTACGATTTTGACTCATTGGCTCGTGACTTTTGTTAATGTTGATTCAGCGCAAAGATTCCACAATGTCATTACTCAGAGCCCAGGCGCTGATTTAACTTGTACGTTGATTTGCTGATTTAATTGTTTAATTATAGAAAATCATTTCAATTAAACGATTAGCCAACAGCAGACATTGTTAGCGGAAGCTAAAGACAGTCACGCTCAATCTCTATGTGGTCCACAGTCCATTGAGATGTTGCTTATCAAGAGTGAACACAACATGACACGACACGAAATCGCCAACTATCTCAACTACATGGGCAGCAGTATCAACATCGGCATAAGCATCAACTGCTCAATATTCCAATACCCTATATGTGGATAATAACGAGTTTGTCAGAAAGTTCAGGTATTGTGAGAAAATGCTTTTTGTCGAGCACTTTTTAACTATCCAATGAATTTTCATTTAGTTCGTATATCTATACAAAATTCATTGCAAATAATTACAAATAATAATGTTGATCATATTATACAGCAAGAGTATTTAAGCATTGGCTTCCTCTTTGATGTTAATATGATTTTAAATGGTTTACGACTTTGGAGTGCTTGTGCGAGTCATTTTAAGATTAAAGCAACGGCATATCTTACCATCAATGGGGCAAATTGTTGGCCAAGACACCCAAGTTCTTGCCTTCTTTCAGTCTTTTCTCCGTCTGCCACATTGACTTTTCTGGACTGCAATCAGCGTTCAATTGATGGATCTTTGCAATCTCTGATCATATGATCCGCTTGTCGCATTGCGGCCATCATTGGCAATGTAACTATACACAACATTTAAGATTTACAGTTGCAGCATAAATAGCAAACTGCTCACGTCACAGTACAGAAACAACACTTGAGAATGATTCAGGTAAACGATGCAAAGAATACATTTTTTTTGTTTGCTTACAATTAAAGGCTAAATTCAAATTCATTTTATTCGCTGACTCCTAAAATTTAACTCTTTTGTATCTTTTACATTTTCCTATTAATCTGACCAATGGACGGTTTGGAGTTGAATCACAAATTTAACAATACCACCAAGCACCAAGCACCACCCGTTGCGCTTCTGCGCGCATTTTATTAAGCAATTTATTAAGTTATTCATTTTGTCAGAAAATTGGGATGGATCTTAATTAATTTTGTAATTCTAGTGTCGACGGCAGCGGCAACAATAATAACGTCAACAAACAACAAGCCAATATTTAAGTTAACGGCACTTTGTGTGTGATTTGTTTATTTACATTTATTTATGCAGTTTGTTGATGAAATCAAATTAATTTATCGATTTTGTCATTAATGTGATTTCCTTTCAGCGACATGTTTTTTCTCGTCTTTTTTACACTTCAGTTTACTGACTTTTGTGCGCAGAAGGGCATGTTCACTGTGTGAGCACGTTGGTCAGAAAGCAATGTTTTTTTCAACATGCACTTTTTAATGATGAATAGATGTCTTATTCAATCTAAAGTTTCTTTAAGACCCCAGTATAATTTATATTAGCTTATTGGTATATGCATAATGTTTTGCAATTAACTTTTAGTCATTAATTTCCCATTAATTTCTCTTCTCTCAGTATCATTCCCATTTCATTTTACACAAATAAAATGATTTATATCAACAACTATTAAGTTGTAAGAGTATTCCATTTGTTGGCTTTGCTATTTTGCCATTTTCATACTGGGTTGATTGTTCCTCTCTTTCTATTCATCCATCTCTTTTTCATTGCGTCTTCTTCAGTTTGTTTTGTTTGATTTGCTTAAGCCCTGCCACAGGTGGCAATTGGTGGCCTGCAGCATAGGATAGGGGGGAGGGAATGCTGCCAAAATTGAGGAACGCTGTCGATCGGAAGTTAGTTCACCATTTACGAAAACTGTCAACGTTCTGCATATTAATTATGAGCGTTTTTGTTTTTGTTTCTGTTTTTTTTTTGTTTTTTTTTTTTGTTTTTTTTTTTGTATACAGTCAGAAGTCGCTCCAAAGACTGTGCACTTCCTGTGCCCCGGGCTTTTTCCCTCTTTCCCGTTTTGCCCCTCTTGGACACTTGGAAATTGTGTCACGCGACACGTATCAAAATTAGTTCGCAAACTGAAGTCGATGCGTTCGAGACGACGAATTCGGAATCGGGAATCGTTTTGTAGGCTTTGAAATCGGCGTCGAAGTCGACAACGCATTCAATATGCGCACATTGTGCCAGTTACTTACTTGAGTGGCATTTAGTCATAATCAAAGTCTGTATGCTTATTGTTTATTATTTACTCGTATGGGCTAAAGCACTTAACTTAATATAGGGTATATTGGGCATCATGAGCAGAAAGGGTCAGCAGCTTCTTCGATCGATATCAAATATAGTGAAATGGATGTCCCTTAAGTAAAATAAATATATTTTGAAGTTGATGGCATGAAATTAAATAGTTCACAAGCTCAAATTTGATATGTAAATCAAAGTTTAAACTATGAACTTCTAATCACAAATTTATTGATATATACTTGTAGGATATGTTTAAGTCGTGCGAGTGCCAACTTGTTTGGATTTTCGATTGTTTATCCATTCGATAATCAATCGACCTTCTGACAGTCGTCGTGGAGTTCGTTGTTACCAGCCAGCGGCAGCAATGGAGGCAGTTTTTGATTGATACAGCGAAACTGCTGAAAGCACCGTTAAACTTTTGCCATTGCTTTGGCATTTCACATCTGACACCCGACTGCCTGCGGTGCATATTTTTTCAGAGGTGTTTGTTGAAATGCTTGCCTCATTAATCGCTCGCAATTAAGCGCCACTTTATATCAAATTCACACTTTTTTTTCGATGCAGCTGTTGTTGTTGGTTTTGTTAGTATTGTTGTTGCTTTTTGATTGTTTGTTATCGCAGCATCGCTATGGCCCTTTGTGCTGCGGCAGCAATCGATTGATTTGTTGCCTGTCTGTGGCACGTGTTGATTGTTCAGCGCTCAACGCCTCGGGTCGACAGTTTCACACTGAATATGGGCGCTAAAAGTTGGTCAGAAACAAAGGATCAGAAGGCAGGGGCCCAAAACATGAATTTAATTGGGAAAATAGCCGTTAGAAAATATTAAATTCTACAAATTAAATTGATTTTTGTCGATATATTGTAAGAAAAGGCGAAAGAATACAAATGTTCGACTATCGATCAGTTGTCAAATAGTTGTGTAGAACATGAAAGGAATGGAATGATAGAAAGAGAAAGAGAGGGAGAGAGAGAGAGAGAGAGAGGGAGAGAAAATAGGATGAAGAAGAAATCGTAGAATACATAAGGAAAGTGGCCGAGTGAGCCAATGAGCATGGCTATCGCAACGAAAAAAGAACTTGCAATTTATCTTAATTATTATTATTATTGATTATTATTATTTTCTTCTTAAAACTGAAAGCTGGAAATTACAAATAAAAAAAAATATGTTAACGTCGACTCAGAAAGAGAGTGGGTATCCCGTAGACTCGCACCAGTACTTTAGATATGTAGACTTTTTTTTTATATTTAGTCCTGTTAGCTGTCTTGTATTTATAGCATGTAAGAATGATGTAGTCGAGTGAGCTCGACGGCGATATACCCTGAACCCAGCTGTTAAATATATTTTAGTTTTATTGACAAATCTTTCCCTTAAATAAGTCTTGCACACCAATGTGGGCAGGTCTACAAGGGCACACATTACTTAAAGCTGGCTCAGGCACAGCTGATTAAAAAGCAAACGATACTCCTAAGCGCGAACTGACCCGAACTGGGCTGCGACAATCGCTGATACGAGAACTTATATTCCCCATTTTAAGTCTCTAGCTTTTATAGTCTTTAAAATCGACTCGACTGCTTACCCTCATCTAGAATCTGATCTTTCTGCCTGTTACCTACAATTGCACAAAATAATTATACCCTTTTTTACAAATTTTCAATGGTATAAATGGTATAAAAATGGCATGTAATAAATATTATATATATCGCAATGCTAGAATCGAGTGACAGCAATTAAAACCATATCAACGCGAAAGACTTAAGCCACAAACTTGAAACGAACTTTACCTCATCAATACGCAAAAGCCAAACAATTTTGAACCAGTTTCCAGCACTACGGAAACGACCCGAAACCACTTTTAAAATCGGTTTAGCTTTTCGCCTGACAAAAATCTCAGGTGCTGCCACCTGTTGCGCGGCTTCTTCTCAAGTTGGAAAGCCTGAAAAGTGCCCGCTGCCTGCCTGCTCCTTGTTTTCATCTACTGCTGGTGCTGCTGCCGCCGCTGAGGCTGGCTCATAAATAACTAAAATGCTCTATCTCTGCTACCGAATCAGCCATTGCCGCTGGCTGGCAGCAACTGCTGAATTATGATATGCAACGAGTGCGAGTTGAAAATACTTGCAGAGACGTTGCGAGTCTATGCTTGTATATGGCTGACTACCTTTCTGATTATCCAACACTGGCAAACAACAATTGCAATTGGGGTAGGTATTCCTTAATCTTCAGCTGTATCGGGCCCCAAACGCAGTCGCAGTAGCAGTCGCACTTTTCATCTGGTTCTGGACACTGAGCGCATTAATTATGCGTTTTCAAGCAGCTAAAGCATGTTTATTTGTTTTTTTGTTGTTGTTGTTGTTATTTTTGGACGTGCAAGCTTCTCTTTGTTGTAGTGGTCTGATATTCTTGGCACGAGTTAGTTAATTAATTTAATTAATGTTTCTCAAAAGCGACGGCGGCGCTGCCGTTGACGCCACTGATGAGTTCGTTGAGCATTTCTTTAATGTTTCGTTTCATTTCTAACGGCAGCTCGAATGTTTGCAACAAAAGCAATATGAAAAGCCCAAGAGAAAAATCTAAAACACACATGTCTGCAGTTCACATAACATAAAACTCTTTTAATTTCCATATAATTATTCAAATTTCGCTTCGATTTCGATCGCTTTTGCAATTAATGTCAGTTCATCTCTACTTCATCTTCCACTACTTCTGCTTTTCGGCTAATGAAATTCATAAAAACAAAATTTCCTGTCGTTAGGATTTGTCACATCATGTTCACTTTTCTGATCGCAAACCGAGTTATATATATCGTGGCATAATTGGTATTAAATATTTTCTAAAAATTCGAAAAAAAATGCTTATAATTGGTCAAATAAATCAACACTCAATTGAAATCGACTTTAGACTTTAGCTCTCTTGTAGCCATCTCTGACTACGTGTTTCTCTCCTCATCTCGCTTTTCAGTCCGCTGCATTTTCTGATCAACAAATTTGCGCATTTGCCAAGTTGAAGGCCGAAATGCGCACATTGTGCAACGATTGCCGCACAAAAATTGTTGCGGCAAATTTAATTTGTTGCCATTGGGCCAAGGAGGCGGAAGCAGCAGGAGAAACATCAGCAAGACTTGAAGCAAGAATGCCGCAGTAGCGATTGTCGCAATGCCAACGCCAACGCTGGCGACGCTGCCAACGTCGCTGCCAGCGTCGCTGCTGCTGTATTTGTATTGATTTATGCGCAAGCGGCAACATGAAAGGCATCACAAAGACAAGAGGCACGACTATCGAGTAGGTTTGGGGATTGGGTATTGCGATTGGACTTGGGATTTGTGGATGCCACTGCAAATGGCTTATGATATGCGCCACAGACCGTATGCGTAATATGCCAAGGCTATGTAGTTTGTATTATTCTTCGTGTGGGGAAGTTGCGGGGACATAAGAGGGCTTAAATTAACTTCATAGAACACGCTCGATATGCTGCGGCAGAAGATACACCGCTATAGAGCATTGACACTAGCATCATTATCAGCATTTTAAGCCAAGGAGGTCTGCGGCAAGAGGGGAAAGCCCATTTGGTGAACGACTATTGACAGCCGCAGTTAACAAGCGCTTTATGAAATTTATCTTTCAAGCATCATAAATCATAAGACTAGAAAATTAAAAAAAAAAATAGTAGCAAAGCTTAGAAAAACCAAAAACTTCTTTTAGTCAAGCCACTGGCGTCGTCGCTGCTGAAAAGTTATATAACAATTTTGGATTCTGTTGCACAATTAGAGGGTGTTCCATAGAGGGGGACGGTAGTTGAGGAATTAAGAATCGCGCACTTGCCATGCTTGCTGACTTAATTACCCAACTGAGACTCGGCGCTGCCCCCATTCTCCCTTCTTAGCTCTCTGGCATATTTAATAATTACCTGAGGTAACTCTTATGTACTTTGCTTTACTGTGTTGTGCATAGGCCACAGCGCGAAGTTGCTTCAGTTTCTGTATTATTATTGTTGTTGTTGTTGTTGCTGTTGCTGTTGTTGTTTTTATATTTATTCTTTTGTTTTGACTGATTAAGAAAATGATGAAAATGCAGCCAAGCGTCCAAAAATGCTTCTGATAAACAACAAGAACAACAACAATACCAGCAATTACAACTAAATATGCGCAGCAAGTGTGTGCAGTCAATAAAACCAAAAGAATATATGTACATATATAAGGCTCTATGCTAAAAGAATGTGTATATATACAAAGTATAAATAATATATATGCACTTCTATAAAAAATAAAGAAGAGAATGCATATGCAACATGTGCCGAAGAAAGCTTTTGTTTTATTTGACAATTTCCATCTATCAATTGGCAAATTGTGCCGTTTTCGACTTGGCTCAAATGCAATTTACCTCGACTTTCAATATGCTAGTATCAAGCTTGACTTGGCGTTCAACCAGTATGAGTATAAGTCCATTCAACAGGCTGTCTGTTTATATGTATGTATGTATAGACATGAGCGACATCCAATCATAATTCAGCGCCTTATCGCATCCATGTTCATCTCCAGTTTTGTTGGCTGCCGCAGGCCAACTGCGGCAAGCTAGCAACTTGTGGCAACTTGGCCAGTGACCGTAAACTTTCAACAAAATGTCGCGTGCTCTAAACTGCAGTTATGCAACTTTATAATGCCTGACAACTCGCTGACGGCGTAGCCATAAAATGTTGCGCTTTATAACAAACAACAATAAAAACGAACGTGATGCAGAGGTGGCTTATCGATGTTATCGATTCTATCGATAAGCCAAACGCAAACTGCTGCTGACAAATTGCTGACCATGCCTGGAACTTCTACATGGCCTACACAGCAAACAATTAAGACGAGAATTCCTTATACCTTTTCGCATAAAGTGAAAACATATTCAACAATGAAATAAAACTTAAAATGGGAATTGTAATTAAAAAACACGTGACAAAATCAGAATATAACATTTGAATTTGAATTGATGAATTGATGAAAAAGGAGAAAGAGTCGAACGAGTTAAAAAGAGAAGAATGTGCGAAAAATAATGAGTACTTTCAAATAATAGCAACAAAATCAAATTCTTTAGTTTGTTTTAGTAAATAATATTAATTTTATATAAAATTTAAAAATGGATGTTGTTAAATCGATATTACAGAGAATTTGAAATTGCATCTAAAATATTGTATTGTGTGACAATGCGCCGACAACTGATTATAAATGCTACATTTCTGGGTCATGCCACCTGGCCGCCTTGCCACTTTGTTGGTTTGCCGCGTGGGTGTTAAATTATAGCCACTGGCCACCTACTGACAGCTGGAACTGGAGCTGATGGACGTGGCAACATCCGCGCGTCAATGTCAACAAGTTGCGGCATGCGGCAAAAGTCAGCGAATGCAGCCCGCAGCTTCTAATAGTTGCAACCTGATTGTTCAACTTTCAGTCACAAAACCTCCTGCCATCTCCTGCTGCAACCTAATAATTGTATTTTACGCCGAACAGCGACCATTTTGGTGGGCGTCGCTGTGGGCGTCGCTGTGGGCTGCTCTGGGCACTTTGACACTTGATGGTGGTGTATACTTAATGCCCGGCATTTTATATTCCCGTCGCCTCCATGGAGACAATCATTAGGCGCTGCCACATAATTTGACCAAAAAAAAAAAAAAAAAAAAGAAGAAACTGCAGAGTTTGCTAAATTCAAAGTCAAAGCCACATTCAAAGTCAATAAAACGTTTGCTGCAACTGCCAACTGCAAACGTTGCAGTTCTTGGCGGCAAAGATGAGAGACGCGACGCAACGCTAACTCTGATCCGACCACCAGCTAAATTAGTTGTCATGGGAATTTATTGTGCCATTTGTGCCCAGCACAAAGTCGAATCCCCACAGAACTGCTGCCGCTCTGAGATGGGCGTGTTGTGTTTGGAATATTATCAGCCCCCAAAAAGCACGAGTCTCGACAATGACACAACACACACGAAGTAAATGCCCGAATCATGACAGATCTTTTATTTATTAAAAAAAAAATGGAAGAATAAAAAAAAATGCTTCAAGATACATGAATAGCGGAGATGCATAATTTTTTTTAAAGGCTCAACTCACTTAATTCATATATTGAGTATACTTTTATAACGCCTCTTTATAATACCAACAGCTTATTATTATATTTTATATGCTATTTGTATATATATATGTATATACAACTGATCGACTGATCTTGCTCCTCTTTCATCTAATAACACCTTTCAAAATTGATATTATTCCTACACAACCTTATTTCGTTAAAGACTACATAATTTTCGTGCTGTTCGTGTTCAGACGAGAGGCACGTTGCCATCTGTGGTGCAACATTTTGATACAGTCAAGTGTAAGAGACTCTTGGCAGACTCCCAGACTGTGTGACTACAGCAATAGTCATCACTGCACTTCCCAGTCTCCTCTTACCTTCTACTCCAACCTTCCTCTTCAACTTCGACTCCCGCTTCCAGGCAGCGATCATGCGCATGATTAGCCAGCAAAGTGGCAACGAACCGAGTTCTCAGACAATGTTTCAGATTGTTCGTCTTCTTCTTACGCTGGTTCTTACCCCTTTTTTGTTGTTGCTGATGCTGCCTGCCCCATTACCAATTTGTATTAGAGTTTAATTATGCAAATAATGCGAGATACACAGATTCTCGGCCAGTGCTTTCTAACTGTCATCTGTCACACGCGCGCTGCCTGTAAAAGAATTAAGTATTTTTCTTTTCGTTTTAAAATTGTTGTTTTTTATTTTGTGTGTGATTTTGGCTGCTCATTTGTCTTGGGGCGGCCATCAGTCCATCACCAGTTGTGTACCTGATGAACTCTGCGGAGGCTGTCGTCGCCATTAACGCAATCTATTATTAAAATGCCATTAGAGCGGTGCAACAGCAGCAGCAGCAGCATCTGTCCCAACGGCAATCGCAATTATTGAATATGTGTATATATGCTTTTGTAGATTTCAGTATTTTCAATATTTGCAGTATTTCATATATCACATTTATCACAAGCAACCATTCCACATTGCCAGCCGAAAACATCATATTTCATTTGGCAATTTTCATAGAAAGCCAGCCCCATAAACGTTGTCCAAATATTTGGCGCGAGCAGATCGCGTGTCCCCAGGGCAATCCCATTTGTTAAATTTGCAATGCTCTTACAAAAAGTCGTTTAATATTGTCATGAAATGTACAACACATGATGATTTCCACCAAAGATAGCAAGCAATATTAGCAGGGTTTAGAATTGAGACGATCTGTCAGCAAAGCTATATTGATACAATGAAATGTTGATTAATAAACTATTGTGAATTGTATTTATTAAAAAGTGACACTTTATGTATGTCCGTTTAATCTTCATTTTAGTTAATACCTTCAAGAGTATTTGATCTTCAGCTAATTTTTATTTATAGTGTTCTGATTTTGGCTGTTTCATTTTTTTCCCTGTTTATTGAAATCAATTAATGTCTGGTCCATGTGCCAAGCGATCAGCCAGCGGTTCAGCGCGCTGCGTTTAGCCAAATTAAGACTTTGCATAATCAAGTGCCAAAAAAAAAAAAAGAAAAACGAAACCACTGAAAAAAATGGGTTTGCATTCCACAAAAAACCATAATCAATTAAATACAATTAAGTCTTAAGCATTTCCAACTTCTCTTAGACATCCATCTCTATCTCTATCTCTCTCTCTCCATCTCAATCTTTCTCACTCTTACTTACCCTGTCGATTTCTGTCGAAATTAACAGTTCATTAGCCAAAGCTCTGGCAAATATTTTGCTTCTTGCAAGCAATTATGGCCCCTTTGGGCCAACACTGCAGGCACCTCAAAGTGGCGACCCTCTGATGATGTATGTTTTGCCACAAACACCTCTTCTTTCATTCCCCTCCCCATTCAAGATGCCCCTTTTCCCCCCACCGAAAAGTTCAGCTGACACAACTATCGAAAGCCGTTATATAAATCTTTTCGCACCGACCATTTAAGCTGTGAAACTGGCCTCAGGTCAAATATGTTGTTGTAGACGATTAGTTCACTCTGCAATCAAAGCAATTGGCTCAAAAATTATTACTGTTATATTGCTATATCGTAATACTTGAGTGCAAATCTAAGGTTTTTTATTTATTTTTTTTATTATATATATTTTTTTTCAGTATTAACTATTATTCTCAGTTAAACTTGATCCTTTTGAGCATCCTCTTACATTCTGTATTGCTAATTATGTATTGCTTTTTTCCCTACAATTGTTACATTAACAATCCAACAAGTCTCAACACATTGGCCTTTCGCTGTCTTTTTCTATTTATTAGCATCTTATCTATTATATATTTATAGTAATTTCCGCTTAAATTATGGCTTACACCTGAATATTAAGAATAGAGTTGAATTTAAGAGACACAACGCAAGAAATTATTTGATTCAAATAAATTCCCCTACTTCTATATTATTCTGGTACGAGCTCATTTAGAGTGCACTAAATTTGCATAATGACGAAAAAATTGTAAATATACCGAATTTATATTTCGCACTAAAACTGATCAAAGTGAAACCAAAATATGAAAATGTATATAAATAGAAACATAAATACGCATATACAATTTAAAATATATTATTTATTCATTTTTATTTGTTGAGCTAAAGCTCGAATTCAAAATGTTCATTATCTAAATAGTTTAGTTTATAATTAAAAACTAATCTGCGTAATTACGAAAAGATATACATATTTACTGAAATGCATTCAACATAATTATTAATATGCATTTCATTTGTAGCGCATCATCTTCTGGCTTGTATCATGTTTTTTACATATCGCATCTTATTGCATTGTACGTGGAACAATAGATGCATCTACTTATGGGCCCATTGCATACCAACAGGCGCTCTTCGACTGGGCCAACAACTCTTCCAGGCCTGGCTAATTGGCATGCGTCGTCGTTGCCGTCTGCGTCTGCGTCTGCGTCTGCGTATGTTTCTGCTTCTGCTTTCGTCGTCGTCTGTAGCCTGTCAGACCAGGAATTTGTTCGCCCAAATTGGCAGCTATTGTGGCTGGAGGAGCTGACCTACTTAGGCGCCAGTGCGCATTTTGGCTTACATCCAAAAACAGTCAACGCATTGCACCCGCGTTCGATTTTGGGTTCGTTTGCCTTCATATACGTATCGTACAGATACTTTTTTATGTGTCTTTAGATGCCTCACTGACAAATTATCATACACACCACTCTCCATCGCTCTATCTCTCTCTTTCTCCTCTTCATCCTCTCTCTCTCCATTTAAACGAAAACAAAAATGCGTTGCCCAAAAAGGCTTTCATATTGAATTTTCAGAGACTGCGGCTGTCCGCTTGCGAGCGTTTAACTGATAATTGATTGATTTATTGCTTTATTGTTTGCTAAATAAGCCACAAAAAAAATTAAATAAATAAACGAAACGAAAGAAAATACACAAAACCACACAATGAACAAAACGAATCGAAACAAAAGAAAACAAAAAATTAAATCGATTCGAATCGCAATGCATCCAATTGAAATCGAATCGAAACGGTCTTTAAAGCGCCTCATAAAAGATAGATTCAGCGTATTTGGATAGCCGATGATTAAATACTCTATGATTTCTTTTATTGAAATGCATCACTGTCTTCTCACTACTATTAGTACTACTGTTAGTACTACTCCCATTACTACTACTATACACAAAGTCTGTGTTTTATAAGCCGATAATATCTGCCTCTCCTCTTCTCTATCTCTGGAAATACTCAAGAGCTCCCTCTCATTCTCTCAGTTTTTCTTTATTTCTTTTGAATTATAAGGATCCTTAACACAATTTTAAAATATCAGGGTATATAAAACAACACCGAATGCAGCACTTGGCGCAACTCAATAGCAAACTCATGTCAAGTATTTGCATCCGAAGGGCAATTGCGGGAGGGGTAAATGTAGCTTCAGTTATGGCATGATAAGTTGAGGTCTCTCTTTTTAAAGGTTGACACGCCAAAGGACATGTTGTCTTCCTGCCAACGAACTTAAACTAGTCATATAAACAGAAGATAAATATATATTTATATAAGGATAATCGTTTAAGAAACCTTTCACATTGAATTTAGATAAGATTCATAAACAGTATATTCAATTTAGTGATGCGTTAATGATGCTTAATAATAAAATTAAAAATATCTTTAGTAGAGATTTGTGGAACGGATGGAGCTTAAAGTTAAAATAACAAAGACATACATATATAAATCGATTGTAAAAATATCTGTACCTAGAAACACAATCTTATTGATTGGATTGAATAACAAAACTCTTGCATAAGAAATTAATTTGATGTATTTATAAAAATGCTCGAGTCTGTCGTAAGCAGTCGCTGCTTTAAGTTATATCCGATATGCTAAGTGTTTTGGCAATTACGTAAGTAGTTGTGACTTGGAACAAAAGTGGCAAGCAGAGCAGCTGCGCCAGCAGCAAGTGTGGCATCGGTTTGCATTAATCTTGCAACTTGACTCAGTTGCATTAAGTGACCATTACGCGACTCATTAACAACAGTTAAGGTTCGGAATTACAAGCGACTTTGCGAATGTCAATTGCAAATTGAGCACCTGCAATCGAAGAGTTACCAGATGCATAAACGTCAAGATACAAGATACGCAGATACAAAATCGATTTGCAATTTGAGTTGATTCGAGTTGAGCGCGGTTTATATAAACCGACCGGAACTGTGCGCATAAGCTGTAATGAGATGCGGCAAATGCTAATTGTTAAAATTTCCTTTCCCCCAATAGCCCCCTCTTCTTCGCCCCTTATAGCAGTTAACACTTAAATGAGGTCTGGAGTAAAAAAATGTGCATTAAATTGAAAATGAGGCAATTTCTTAGGCAAATCGCAATGCTAATGACTTGGCCAATTGAACACTCACACATACACACACACACACACTTACATACATACATACACACATCCTGCTGGCAGCTTGCAACAGTTGCGGAAGCATCATACACTTGCGGAAGTACGGAAGTTGCGAGCATATGCGATATTAAAATGCACTTAAACAAATAATAATATTAACCAACAGCTGTAAATTATAAACAAATGAGAAGGCAATTTGAAATAAAGAAGGTGAAGAGGTAGGGGTAGTGCGGAAGAGGGTGGTGGGAAAGGGGGTTAAAGGGGAGCAGTCGCAGTACCCCAACGTCATTTATTATGCATGCGACTCATTTGGATATTGCGTTAACACGAATTTTAATAGCCCGATTAAAATAAATTATCGTCAGAAAAGAATCAAATAAAAAACAAGCGCAAGCCCAATCCCAAAGTCGAATGTGGAATGCACTTACATAAATCAGCTGTTTAAAATAATAATGAGTTCTTAAACAAAATCGAACTATGCGAAAATTGGGGGAGAGTATTCTGTACTTAAAGTCCATAAATAGCTCCAGTTAAACAAAATTAGTGAGAAATTACATACGCATGACTTGAAATCAAACTAAATAAGTCTCTGCATTTGCAAATCTTAAATTTTTTGTAAACATACGGATCGTTTTTGTTAAATACCTTAAAGAATATCTTCTGATTTTCTCTTGGTATAATAAATTGATAAGCTGTACTCTGATTGGAATTTGATATTCTGTGAGATTCTAAATAAAAAATCTCTTAATTTTTAACTGATTGAGCAGTTAATAAAAGCTGTGACTAAAATTGGAGCGGCAGGTAAGACTTTTAGCTGGAGGTTGAAGCTGGTGCGAATTTGATGGGCTTCACGTGGACCGACTGTCAAACGCATGCCAACAACAGTTTAGTGCAACAATTAGCCACACATTTTCGCCAAAGTGCCACAGTCCAGAGACAGAGGTAGAGGCAAAGGCAGAGGCAAAGGCAGACAATCAGACAAACGGACAGACGGACAGACGGACATTCACTTAGCCAGGCAGTCGGCCAAGAGATAGAAGCAGAAGCAGAACCAGAACCACAGCTACGAGAACCCATACTCATACTCATACCCAGACATCTGTCTGGCTAAGTGCTTACTTGGCTGGTGCCTGGCCGCTTACCTGGTTGGTTCTTAATCAAGCGTTAATTTGCTGGCCAAGAGACAAGCTCTCGAATGGCGGCAACACTGTTGCCAACGTCTACGTTAACGCTGCTCAGATGTTTCTCCTCTAGAGATGGCCACATATCAAATTATTCACAACAGAACACACAACTCGCCGTCAGATATGAAACCACAAAGTATTATTCAAGAAAATGGCAAGCAATCTATAATCATTCATTACAAAACTCAGCAAAATTAACTCGTGAATTACATGCAGTACTTTTCTTGTAAATCACAGGTCGAAACAAAGCAAAATAAAATATATTTCAACTTGTATAACAACGCTAAACAAACAAAAGTTCTGGAAATATTATTTACAATTTTTGAGCTGTGCGAAAGGTCAGATGTCGAAGATGTAGCCGGACCTGTGTCCGAGTTGGCAAAGAATAACTTAATGTACATGTATCATAAAGTATATTTAACAATTTGCAGCCCTTATAGCCAAGAAATTTAGTCAGTTTTGGGAGTGACTCATCTCTAATTGAGTGTCAGCAGCAGCTCCTCGCGGAGCTTTGGGCGGATTTGGTACTGTAGTCTCTGTAGACCATTTGGACACACGTATTTTACATTTGTCTTCCCTGTCAGTGGCGACTGCTTTGTGTGGCACGCCACACGGCTACATCTCCACTTATCCTAGTTATAAGAGAAGTTGCAAATTGAAATTATCATCAACGCGCTCAACGTTTAATCAACAAATCAAAATTAAAAATAAATTCTTCTTACAGTCATTAGGATAATCATGGATTGTGTTAGATTTTTTGGTTTGTTTATATATATATATATATATTTAATGTTACGCTTGTTAATTTCAGTAGGCCGATAGGCTGAGAGATAGCTGGCTGAAGATAGGCAGGGAGAAGCGATCGCGTAGGTTCAACAACCTGCAGAAGTAGACATTTCGCAGCTACTATCATATCAGCTATAAAATGATACAAACAAAATAAAAACAATAATCAATTCACATACAAACATAATTTGTATGCAATTCAAATTGAAATGCGTCCGAAAAAATTTTGCAAACTGGCAGAGCCCAACTAAAAAGAAGAAAAGAATAACGCAGGCGGTCGTATAGATAGACAGATGGTCAGATAGACGGATAGAAAGACGACAGCATTGACACTTAAGCTTTAGTTTAGTCAAAGAGAAGCAGAAAAACAACATATCGGTAAAACATAATAAATTTTATGTCAAGCTTTTGTTCAATGTATTGTTATTATTATTTTTTCGGATATCTGACGAATATTTTGAGTGCGACGACTGCGTCTGCTGTTGAACAATGAAAATCAGGACTATTGTCTGTCAATCTAAGTCAATACAATCCATTCCACAACGCACACAATAGACTTCAGAAAACCAGAAATCTGACCGCTTATCTGTAAGTGATTGTGTCTGTCTGCCACACGTTGACAATTAAAACCGTTACAAAATAGTTTACCAGTTCATCGAGCAGCTTTTGTTCCCCTCATTAATAGTTTATTTTGAATTTAGTTTACTTTTCTTCAAGATTTTATTGTTGCAAAATTATGGCAAATTTTATCATACTTTCATTAATTAGCAAACTAAAAAAAAAACTAGTTTAGCTAAAGCTTTGCAATTTACAATAATAATATAATACACAACATACATATATAATTTATTTGTCCGAACTGCAGCTATATTGATAAAAATTAGTTAGTTCATGAACTCATATAGAACCAGTATGATGGGTAAAGTTAAAGATATCTAGAATCAAAATTCTTTATTGATGTTATGCCTAAGGCATAATATGAAATAGTTGTATGAAAAATGAGAATATTAAAACAATCAATGAAATGTTTGGACATTCAGAAATCAAATCCGCAATTTTAATCAATAGATTTGATCAAAATTAAGGGAATAAAATCTTTATTGAAATTAAATGAAACGTCATTAAGCATTCACAGGGATTAAGTCGATAAGCTGTCTATCTCTTATTAAAATGTGAATATTTGAGCTAAGAAGCTTTGCATAATACATGGCAAATGCTAAAGAGCAACTAATTTATTGGGCCAAATATTAGCATAGGCTATCAAAACCGCCAAGATAATTTACGCCGGGTTACGATATGGACGTGATCTTAATACCGCTGACAGTCAGACAACATTAACATTTTATGCGAATTATAAAAAACTCGTAAAAACTCTTAAAATATTTCTCTTTGGACACGGTAGAAAGAAAGACTATTAAAAATTCTACATATTTAAGATAAAAATATACTACTAGAGAAAATAAGATTGATTTTTTTATATGAAGGCTCTCTTAAAGAACAAGAATTAAATTCAAAGACAACAAAATTGAAATTTATTTGGCATTTGGAAATAAAGGATTAATACAAAGACACTAAACAATTCGAAATGCCAACTAAAACCAAATATTTGCATAAGTCCATTTCTCAAACTTTCTAAGGTATATTCGTGGCTATGAATCCATTTTAATTATGATATCTGAAAGGGCACCTTTCACTTAGCTGGTTGGCAAATAAGAGGTCGACTGAATTGAATTGAAATAAACCAAAATGATCAGCTATAAATATATCAGAGCAAGTGCTTTAAGTAGCCTAAAGATCGTGAGAAAGGCAGGTGACCAAGCCCATCCGCCCCTTAATTCATTCATCGCTATGAAATATGAGTGCAGTTTGAACAGTTTGGATGTCTTTCTCCTCTTTTCTTCTTCTGAGACAATCAATGAGTTTAAAATACAGCCCAATAAGTTCTGTCATTCGTTTCCACTTTGGGGAAATCTTAAGATACATAAATTGCTGTGAATATATCTATTTGCTCCAGTTGGAATTTGAATTAATGCATTTCCAGTTCCAGTTTGGAGATGGTCTGCTATTGATATTAATAACTAAGGCGGGACCATGGAACTTTAGGCTGAAACTGAAGTTAGACTTGATATTGATGGCTAAAGTAATTTTTAAGATGTCAAATCCACATTAGCGCAGTTGCACTGCGCTAGAGAGTTGTGAATAAAAAAAATTTAACGGCACTAGATCAAGCCTCTCCTCTATGAATACAGCTTATTTTATGTGAGTTAATCGTTGCGTTTTCTAAGCAAAAATTAAGCTAATTTTCTAGCATAATTATGTAAAATTGCTTAACACATTTAAAAACAATATAAAACATTTCATCAAATAACCATCAAATTGGGATGTAAAATTTGTATATGCCAAGTTACCAAAAATCCACCAAAAACATCCATCGAATACTTCAAACTTTAAAGAGCACACCAATAAAGATTGATTTATTTAAGTGACCAATAAATAAATGGATAATATGTAAAACTTGTTATATTTAAATATTTGGCAAAGTTTGGCCATATATTTATAGTCGAGACTCGAGTTTATTTAGTTTCTATTAAGTTGTCGAGGTATTAAGTTAATAATCGGGCTGACCAATAATAATTGATTGGTAGGTGTGAAAAATGTCTTTGGTTTTGGTCTTAAGCCGGGCACAAAAAAAAAAAACTTCTCAAGAGTGAGAAATGTTTTGGTTTCGAACAAACAAACGCCACAGGAGTCGCACAGCAGCTCAGTAACTATTCTAGGCCCTCTCCCTCTCTCTTTGTTATTTGTGGGCCCTTTCAAAAATATTCAAATTTGTTTTGTTATTCTTGTTGCTGGCAGTTTTGAAATACGAACGTGTATTTATTAGCGATTAAGTATCAAACATAAATATACATAGAAGAGTGAACAGACAGAAAGTGCCTGCCCAGCCCGGCTCGAATCTCTCTGTTCTGGTCAGGTCTCTGAGAGTCAGAGAGTTGATACTTCAACTGCCGGCATAGATTAGAATTAGGAATTTACTGTGAAATTATGCAAATCGTTACTAACAAATTTTCGAAAGTGTCAAAAACACTAAGAACTAAGAGAACATGCTATCGACGATACTCTATACGAATATCGGATAGTATACTTTTCTATACCTGTACAAATACAAGATCAGAGTTGGGTAACGCTTTAGAACAGATAGTGTTGTCCTCTCTTGGAAACTGATATCTTCATCTGCCGCATCTCGTTAGCAGCCCAACGAAAACTTATTAGACAGTGGAAGGTGTGAAAAGTCAATACAAGACGAATACAGCAACAAAAACAACAACCGGGCAGAAGGTCTATGTGAGTGTGAATTGTGAACGATTCTTCATTTGGTATTGGCGCGCGCTAAAGTTCTGCTCTCTTCGTCGCCGTGGCAGATGAATCAATTGAAATGCAAATGTCGCAGCAGTCGACAGACTAATATTTGAATACAAAATGACAAATCGTTGAATTATGAGCGGCATATTATCTGCAAGATAAAATGTCTCCGCCACAAAACCCCTGCCATCTCTACTCTTCATCATGTCAATAGTTATTTATAATGATACATTTGTTGCCTTTGCTCAACTCTTGCACAGCAGACAATCTTGAAGAGGGTTCTTCTGCCTCGCTACCCCATGAGGATGAAAAGGGTATTGGGCGAAGAATTACAATCCAAGCTATAAGCAGCATCTAAAACAAGCTTTTATATGCTAATAACAACATGTTAAGTAAATCTTAATATATTTGAGAATATCTGAAGCACATTGTAACTTTACTGCAAATCCCTTGCTGCGAATCATATACCATTTCAGTATTTTGTTGTTGGGTATATTGAGTAAACTGTATGCTTTTGTTAAGCTTTTATTGCCTTTATTATTATTATGAAATATTATGAGTTCTATTCAGTTTTTGTTTTTGTATTAAGATATTTTGTGTGCGTGTTTACAAAAGAGAAAGGAATCTCAGTATTAATGCCATTGTCAAAATAGAAACGTAGATAGTTAGATGGATGGTTATTTGGCTAGTTGCTTCAATAGGTAAACGACTCGACTTGTGCCAGAGATGCGGCAGTTCAGCAAAAATTTTGCAGGTGTTTGGTACTGTTTGTTGCTGTTGCTAGTTATTGTTGTTGGTTGGCTTGACATATGCAACAAGCTGTCCAAAGCAAGGCCAGCAACTGGCTACAAAACTAAAAAAAAAATGCAACGATACGGCTGCAGTTGCTGTTGTTGTTGTTGTTGTTGTTGTTGCTGCTGCTGCTGCAGTCGTTGCCATGGCCAAGGTCCATAGCTAGCACGACAGCAGCAGCAGCAGCAGCAACTAACGAGGCACGTTGCTAGCAAAGCGGCCGTGCGGCAAGTAGCTGTTGCTGCTGCTGTGACTGCTGCGGCTGCTGTTTATGTGTCTAACAGTTAACTATGCAAACAAACATGTATGTATATGGCTAATATGATGTGCTTCTGGGCAAGGCACACACACGTGTGTCACTAATTAGATTGCAGCAGTCGCAACTTTAGATATTGCTACTGCGCTCCTCCTGTTGTTGCTGTTGGTTTTCCACCTTGCTCAAATGGGTCGTAAATTAGCAAAGCGACAGCTAAATGTTTTTGTTTTTGACTGTTCTTTATTCCCAGTTATTCTCTTTCTCTCGCACCCTGATAATCTATTGTCGTCTATCAAGGCGCATCATGTTGCCAATGTTGCAATGCCATTGCCGCTGTGCGTTACAGTTTGTGCTGCTGCTGTTGCAAATACTGCAGCTGTGCCCCACCACGGCAATCATTCACTTTTAGCAAAAGAGTAATAATAATATTTCAGCTAGTCTCAGTTGCCAGACATGCGATTCATCTTAACTCCACATATAGATAAGAGCGGGCCATAGTGAGGGGGGTGAAGGGAGCGGGTGTCTTAAGAAGCATTGCATTTCGATTAAATCGAGTTCGCTGCTGTGGCTGTCGCTGTCGTTGTCGTTGCTGCTGCTAGTGCTGTTGCTGATCTGATCTCAGTTGCATTTAATAATAATCGTCGTCGTCGTCTGCAGCCTCAACAAGTTTGCAACAGGCAAAACAGGCTAAAACAAAAACTGCAACCCGAGAACATTGTTGTTGTTGTTGTTGTTGTTGTTTGTTGTTGTCAACGTCAAAGTCATGGCAAATGCGTTGCTGTTGTTGCGGCTGCGGCAGCTGCTGCTGCTGCTGCTGCTGTGGTGTGCCTATATTCATATTTCAGCAATTAAAAATCTAATTGACAAATACTTGAAAGACAACGTGCTGGCAGTCGTAGCTAACAGCAGACTGCAGCTGCTCCACATGCAATTCGAGTAACACTTGCAGCCACAATCTCCAGCAATTGCAATAGCAACAGCACACAGTAAACAATTGCGGTTTTTTCTTTCGATTTAATAATTCATAATTAAACAACTAATACAACACACACACGCACATAATTGTCTAAGTTTTTATTGTATAATATGGGGCACCAAACCGAAACTCCGACAACTGATTTAATTAAATCAAATTGCTATACAATCAAATGTCAAAATCAAATATGATCGAAATTAAATTTTTTTTTACTGTGCATCAGCATCAGTGACAGGTGCAGGTGCAGCAATTGCATTTCTCTGTTTTTGGCCGCATCTTGTTGTGATATTCAACTGCCGTTCGCCAGTAGCAACATCGTTATTATCAACAACAACAATAACAAGTTTTAATAACTTTATCTATCTTAACCAAACTTTGTTTTTGGTCTAATGCAATATTGCTGTCGTCTGTTCACTTCTCCCTTTCAGACTTATGTACAGTTGCGCCAAGCTTAACGGCGAGTTGCGTGCAATGATTGACCATTGAAAAATGTACCAGCAACAACGACAACAACAGCAACCACAAGAGGCGGCCGCTTGGCCGATTGGCCGCTTGGCCTAACAAGCAGGGCACGTGCCCTATTAAGCTTTGTGGTCAAAACCACTTGATGAAAGCCTCATGCCTATGGTTAAGACTATAAACTAGTTATTAAATATGCTCCTAAGACTTGGTTTGGATTTGCTGCTGCTGCTTAAGTACATTAATTATGTCCAGAAACTTGTCATCGGCTTCTGCTGCTGTTCACTGGGTCAAGACAGTATAGGATATCAATAGTGCGGAAAGAGGGGTTGAGTTGGTGCAGTTATTCTTTTCGAAATGTGCACGTGATAGATGGTAAGAAAACTATATATATATATATACATATATATATATACATATCTATACAGATAGATAGATAAATATGTCGAGATACTTGATTTTTAAGTTTAAGTGCTAATAGCCTCTTTTGGTCAAATTAGTTCAATCTCAATTCTTTTAAAAGAATTCATAATTGCATTTAATGTAAAGTGAAGTAAAAGTGTTAACAGCACGTGAGCACGACTCACGCACATCTCTAGAGTAGATGGGATATGTAACGAGGCATTTCAGCCATCAACAGTTTAATTAAAGAAGCGTCGATAGATTTTTTTTTTGTTTATTTTAAACGCATTTCGACGCAGTTCTCAGAATTAACAGCTTAGCCACCTGAAGTTCCAAGACGACCAATAAAAAAGAGGAAGACGGTGCGAGATTAGGGGGCTGATAGGGTTGGGTGGGGGAGTGTGGTACAGTGTGTTAAGACAATCGCTGAGGCGTGTAATATTTCGTTGAAAAGCTAAATGATAATTTCCATATACATTTAATGTTTGCTTTTTCCCCTCATTCTCCTCACCCATCCCACGCACTCCGCATTCCGAAAAAAAAAAACGCAGAAGCCTCTTCCGCTCAACGGAGCTGAACTGAATCCATAAACGGAACTGTGGGGGGTCTGGCTTGGCTTCTCTAACAACTCTGTGCTCATTCGAAATGCTCATGGACTCATTAAACGAATTGCCATTTAGGGATTTAGGAATAAAGGTACTCACGGATTTGGGATTTGGCGATAAGCGAAAGTGAAAGTGGACAAACAAATGGAGAGAAGTGTAAAGGTGATAATTTCGATTCAAGGATCAAGGACGAGCGATAAGCGAGCGCAATGCCAAAAAGGACAATCAAACGAAACTGTCAGCAAGATAACCAGGGAGAATGTATAGGCAAGCAGGGCGTACGTCGCTGTCGTCCTTTTTATTTCTTTTACCTGTCGTTGGTCCCTTTTTACCTGCTGCTCTGCTTAACTGCGAAGTTTTGTCTGCTGTCTGCACAATAATTACCATCACAATAACAATAATAATAATAACAAAGCTGCTCATAGTTCGCTCTTTAAGCGAGGGCGTGTAAATTTACGCCCATTCTTGATGGCATCAGCAGCAACAACAGCGACAATACCAGCAATAACAAAAACAACAGCAGGAGTTGCAGCGTGGGAACTTGTATGCTATTCAGGATGCGCCAAGGGAAGAGGAAGTGCGTTTTGTTAAACTCCCTTCCTTTCTTATGTGTGCCGTTATGAAGGGCTCAATTATTTTGAATTCAAACTACTAGTAGTATCTATCGGATGCCTGCGTCTTACAATATATATATATAGACTAAAGTTTGGATTTGAGTTAAAGCTTGAGTAAAGCTAAATAAATGTTCTCGAATCTTATCGTTAAGGTCTAGAAAAACAAAGCCTCAATTAATTATGACAAGAATTCATCTTTCAATTGTTTTCTTTTTTCTTTTCTTAATAATCTATTTCTATTAATTATTGAAGAGATACTCTTACTTCTTAAGCTTAAAACTTAAATGAAACATTTTAAAATGACAAATGTTAGGAAGTATAGTTTTCAAATTAATACAAATATCTATTACATAATTTATGTGCAAATGGCATAAATAAATAAGACAAGATTTTTTATTAAGTAACTAATTTCCACATAGCTATTTTTGAGTCAAAACTAGTAACAGTTACGATCCCTATTGCAAAGTCCAGCAAAAAGCGGATTTGAAGACAACGAGATGCTTTTGAGATGCAGCAATCAAAAGACTTAGGCAACGAACTTGCCCAAGACAATTTCTGCAGCTATTGTTGTGTTTGTTTTTGTTGTTGCTGCTACTTATTGGCAATATGTCATATGCATGTCGTATGTGCTGATGCTGTATGTGTGTGTGTGTTTGAGTGTTTGAGTGTATGTGTGTGCAAGTACTGGCCTGTATCATAGCGAAGTCCGCGACGCATGTAACCGTGAAAATCTATTTTTCTTGTTCATTGACCAAAAACCTAAAAACCAACAGCAACACAAAAAAAAAAACACAAGAGCCACTTGGCCAAGCAGTTGGCTCTTTCACTTGGCTCTCTTTTCAGACCGCGGACGGCGGTTTTTGTTTTTTTTTTCTGTGATTAACGTTGTCTGCGCCTGCAACTCAACTTAACTTGACGCTGGCGTCTTTGGACTTAGTCACGAGTCTGTGTGATGTCTGTGTGTGTGTGTGTGTGTGTTGTACTTACGCGTGCTGCTGGCAACTATGACAATGGCTACAGCAACAGCAACAACAACAACAACAACAACGGTATCCATAGTTTAAAGTTGGCAAACAAACAGGTGCCCTAATGTCAATATTGTTGCTGCTGTGTCCGATGTTGTTGCTGCTGCTGCTGCTGCTGCTGTCTGTTGTTGCCAGTTGTCGTTGTCATAACATATTGACAAATTGCCTACACATTTTGGCCACAATTTTTGTGCAGCACAGTCTTGTAGCTACTGAAGCATGCGCCCTGATCACATGTTGACAACCAGAAGCCAACCTAAGCTTAGCAATTGCCAATGTTGGGGCAATGTTGAGCACTAAATGACTGACTGACTGATTGAATGATTGAATGGCTGACTGAGCTATGAACAGCTATTGATACTGGGAATGAAATACAACTGCGTTTTGGGTGGCACAGCTAGCATAGGCCACTATGCTGTTCATTCAAGCAGCGCTTGGGCAAAAGCGATTGTTGTTGTTGGCAGCCGCTTGCTACATACTGCTGTTCTTCTTCTCCTGATGCTCAAATTTGTTCTCATTTTTGTTTCATTTTTTTTTGGATTTTCAGAATTTTTTCGGACAGCAGTAATCGTGAGTTTTGTGTTGCTACCGCTGATCGTGATTTGTTGATTTGTGCGATTGTCATTATTGCGGTGGTTGTTGTTATGGTTTGCTGTTGCCATGCTGTTCACATATGTTGTTGCTCTGTCTGTTGCTGCTGCTGTTCTTCTCTCATGTCATTTTTGTTAATTGTGCCCTGCGACTTTTACCCAAATCTCATTCCATATTTCACTTAATAAAAATCCAACAAAATTATTCAACAGCAGCAACAAAAGCAAATGAAATTCGAGAAAATTGTGAACTCAGCCTCCGTCTTCTTTTAAGATTAAGCAAATATTTGCAACAAATATTGTATTTGGAGGGGTGCGACAGCTGATATTTGGAGTTTGGTTTCAAATTTCAAGCACATCGGCAACACGGCAGCTTAGAAACTCTATGAATTTGGAAACAGCACCTGTGCTGGGTTCCCACGTCGCAGACACACACAGAAATGCGAATCAAATTGTGTTGGATGGATGGGCGAAGACCAACTTTGCATTGCATTGCCAACATCAGATGCACTCTGAAGGATGTGGCACAGGTAGAGCGAAAGCGATAGATATAGAGTGTGTGAGAGAGAGAGAGAGAGAGAATGAGGAAAACAAAAAGGTAGACTGCTCACCTGATCATGTTGATGATGAGCAGCCACCCTTGTGACAGATTTGTGATAGACAGACACAGACAGTGCAGTGCGAAGGGTGCACAACAAAACTCGAAAGGGTTGCCCTGGGAACCTGAACCACAAGTTGAACCCGTGTCTACCAAAGGAAACTCTCCACCTTATATCCTATCGCAAGTGGTGTAGGGCGGGGCATTATTATATATATTTTATACGGTATGTTTTGGGTTAGAAATAACGCCAAAAAAAAAGGAGACTGGAGAAACAACAATGGGCATAGAATCTATAGCGCTTCCGCAGATGCTTTTGAAACGGAATACCGCAGCCTAAATAACTGAGAAAAGTGTGACGCCATGGGAAACGGAAGTTCGCTGATTTACTTTGATTTGAAAGCGGGGATGGAGTTTTGTGTGTGAAATCGACATGATATATCAGTTACGATCATGGTACAACTATTTATCTCACGCAATTGAAACCTGATCAAATGTGCTTGCTTAAACGATTCACTGGCAGTATTTAAATAATGTTTGGGTGTGTGGCGCATAAACAAATTCTGTTTGCATATTATGCTGATTAGAACTGAAAGCTTCAAAATATTGAAATTCAACAAAGATTGTCTAACGACCATGATACACGAAATTGAAAATTTGCCTAATTTAAGGCTTTAGCATTTTAAAAGAAAGCGTGCCAAATGTCTTGTATGCAAATTAATCTGGTTGCCGATTAAGACAACACCTTAAAAGTTCTGTCCATCGAAGCAGTGACGACCTTGCTAATCGTTTTGGTTTTTGAAAAACAGTAAAACTTACGTTTGGATTAAAAATCTATAAAAGTTGTTAACACAATGGGCCAATGGAACAAAGACAATACAGAAACAATGCATTTTGAGTATTAATGGCAATGGAATTGAATTCGTTTCGAATTGTTTTAAATCTCATTGATCTCTTAGAGCTTGATCATAATATGAGATTGCAAAGCCATAGAGAGTGGCAGACAGAGAAAGAGGGAGAAAGAGAGAGAGAGAGAGAGGTAGGGTGTTGGAGGGTGAGCTACATTCATTAAAAGCCAGTCAAATTAAATAAACTCATTGGGTTTCTATAGAGAATCCTAATTTTGAAACAAAGAAAAAGACACATCTTAAAACTGAATTCAATCAAGTTACAGAGAAAAGAAAATTCAATAAAAAAAACAATAGACCAAAATATATTGGCAATATAATTGAATGACGCATGCCGCTTCTTTCCTACATATATATGCTAGAAAAATAATCATTGTCCGAACATGGAAAACGAAATACATAGAAATGTTCATTTCTCTTGAGGAATTAACAGTCAACACTATAAAAATATGGTATATAAAAAAAAGAACCAAATCAAATATTTTACAACAAAATGTAAAAATTCTATCTCTTAATGGTGGGAAGCATATAATTGAATCGAACTGAAGCAGAAGCCACAGGCAACTAAGAGTGGGCAGACACCTAAAGATACAGATTTTATTCACATTATGTTTCACTTAAACTGCATTTAACAATATTGAAACTGTTTATAAGATGTGTGTCTCTATTTCAGGCAACGTATTAAAAACTGGAAAACAATTAAAACACAGAAGTATCAATTTAGACATAGAAAGGAATATTTTATATATTTTTGCTCGACTTGGCATTTATAAAGCTTTAATTAGCGATCAATATTTATTGAATATATATTGTAATTACTTATGATACATCTAGTTTACGGCCCACCCAAGCACCACTCGCGTCCCTTTAAGTTTTCATGGATTCAGATGAGAGATATTGTTTCTCCAAAATTTGTATTTTTTATTTTTCTTAGAAAGTCTGTTAGAATTAGTAATAGCATGTGGGTCAAGCGGCCTTGCAAATATAATAAATCAATTGTTGAGTGGGGTGTGTGGGATAAGGGGAGGACATGGCGTACTAATGACATTGGCTGGCAACCTTCTGGCGTTGCGAATCGAAGAAAAACAACATTAAACAACGAAACAGGAACAACTTTTACGCGAGTCAATGAGACGGACAAGAAAGAGACACCGTAAGACAATCACCGAAGCGATGAGACGTTGCCATTGGTAAATGGTCAGATGGGAAGATGATCTTGACCATTAAGTTGGCCAAGCCGATGACCAATTGAGCTGCACATATTTAAGCGCAAAATACGACAGTTATTATTGTTGTTATGGTTTCTGAAATTGCTGCACAGCCGCTGTTCATCGAAGCGCAATCAATTAATTGACAAAGCACATTGATCGAGAGACGGAGACCCAACACAGATGAATCCTCCGCCCGAAACCGATCACTCTTATAGCAGCATCAAGTTTAGAGTCTGTGTAGACTGTCGACTGTAGACAGTGTCTGCTGCTGCTGCTGCCGCTGCTGCTGCTGCTGCTGCTGCTGTTGTAAGTAATTGAAAAATAAAAGAAAATGCGCGAAAATCGCAACGCATTAGCCAACATCATGCAAGGGGCCGAAGCGTGCGAACAATTTGGCCGTCGATTCGTTGCGCCTTTTGGCCAAGAACCGCTCCGAGCCAAGCGAATACACCAACACATACATGCACAGTCTACAGAGTACCAACAGACCTGCCGCGACTCTTGGCGATTCTCATTCGTTCGTCCATTTTAGCCATTTGCATTTTGCATTTTGCATTTAGAATTTTTTTGCAATTTGTATGCGTGCAGCGTGGAGTGCGGCATGAAATACGCTTTGCCCATTTGGCGCCTCGCACAGACACCTGAGACGACGTCGCTAGTCGTCTATGGAGTGACTGGCCCCTGGCCAGTATAGACGCTGCACGATTCACCAAATGAAAATATAAACTTTAAATTTCCTTATTAAATAACGGTCGCTAAAGCGGCATGCTCAAGAAATACATTCTATGTATGCGTATACATACATATATCATAGGCATAAGAATTAGCATTGAAGCACATGGAAAACTGAACTCACTCATGGAAATCTCTCTATCTTCTTTAGTTGCAGAAACAAGCGTTGAAGCAGGTGCTTTCCATATGGCGTTACTCTTGGTTTTGGCTTTGTTTTATCTTCGTTTGTCTGGGGTCGCTCGATCAGTGAGAAACTATTGGGAATTGTTTGATTGCCAGCGAGTCATAGCTCAAGCGTGTATTCAAATAAATCACTCAATGCGAGTTTAATACTCTTAAACTAATCCTCGAGTCCAAGCTTGCTCGCTTACTAAACTTGTTTTGCGTATTTACCTAGCTATTTATTCGACAAATATGTTTATGTTTCCATCACAGCACAAATCAAAATACATTGAGGATTATTCTTATAATTTAGCAAAATAGATCACTAACTCAATGTATGTAAGTATTGATATTAAGTTGAATGATGGACAGTATAAAACAGTTAGAAAAAAACTACACTCAGGTGTATTTTTTGAATGCCGATCAGTTCAAGTATACCTTGATTTTGTCATCTTTAGACTGAATACCCAATAGAAGAAGGAGTAAGGAGTATTTATGTATCCAAGTTAAGACGATAGGTAACAATTTTAATACTGCTTGGGCGTCTATTTTGTGGTAGTTAGAACGTAATCACTTAAGTCTTACTGTATTGACTTATTGTAGTTGATTTCGCTGCTTCCCTTGGCTATTTAAACAAATACCAAATGCATAATGTATCAGTCGATGTGTGTACAACAAGCACCTTTCTTGCATATTCAGATTAGTCGACAGTTTGCTGCAAGTCAATGCCTTTGACTAACTTTGAATACACAAACACACACACACACACACACACACACACACACACACACATACATACACATAAAATCCAGGTGCAGTGTTGTTATTTGCATGAGAAATGTGTCGTGAACAACGTGGAGTTAAGCAAGTGCGAAAGCGACAACTGACAGGGTACAACGGACATCGGACAGTGGACATCGGACAGCGGACAGTGGACTGTGGACAGTGGACAGTGAAGCTAACATCAGCCACAGTGTCAGCATCAGCATCAGCATCAGCATCAACATCAACATCAGCATCCGAGGTTTGTAGAAATGGCTGCACTCTGGAGGCAGTCAACCGCATCATCAGCTCATCATCGATCACGGCGGCTCTGTGGTCCGCAACAAGAGAGAGAGAGGCTGCCAATGCCAATGGCCTGGAGCCAAGTGCATTAGAGAAACACCCGATCCCTCTATACCCCTCTCTGTTTTTCTCTCTCAATCTCTCTCTCTCTCTCTTTCTCTCTCTCTCTCTCTCTCTCCGTTTTCCCTGTCTCACTCAGTAACAGTAATTTGGTGTTTTACTTGTTCTTGCGCGCCAGCAATCACACCTATGGGAATGTTTCTTACACATGTCCGATGGCAATGGCAATGCCAATGCCAATGCAATGGGGCAACATCTAAAATTCCAGCATGCACTATGAACAACATTTTCCTCAGGTCTCTCTGCCATCGTCGTCATCGTCGTCGCAGTTGCATCATTAAAAATTTATCAGTTGATTGGAAAATTATAATTCTTTGCTTTTACGCTTCGCGCAGCGTTATGATTTTTATACGTTTACCCCGTCTATCCCCACGTATCACTTCTTGCATCTGAAACGGAACTCAGCTCTGTCGATGTTGTCGTCTGAGCGCCAGTTGTGTAATAACTTTTGCTCCGATCTTCACTCTACGGTTTCTGTTTGTCTTTCTGTTCTGCTCAGTTTAGTTTTTCTTTTCTTTTTTTTTTCCTTCTTTTGGTCACATTTAATAACTTACTGGACGACTGTAGACTGTCTATGCGTCTCTCAGTCAATCTGTCTAAATGAATGACTGACTTACTGACTATTACGAGCGATTCAGCATCCCGCAGCCCCACACTACCCAACCAGTCACATCTCATCTCATCTCATCTACTGTTGGCTGCCTCTTTGTTTTTGTTTTTTCTTATAGTTTTTGCCAGCTGCCTAGCTGTAGATGCGGAAATAAATGCGCTCGGTTTCTTCAACTTGTTACATAAATCGTAATTTTCTATAGCCTCGTTCTAAGTATATCTAATGTATATTGCATTCTGCTACCCGTTTTTCTATTTGCCCACTGACCACTTGCCGCGCCACTGGATTTGAGCTCACTGGTGGCAGTGCTGTCGTTTTGGTGGGATCACCCCAACATGCAGCGTGCTTATTAGCTTGCTAGCGTAGCAAAATGCTAGTGGAAAGACTTAAGGACGCTACAAAAGTGCTTTGCAGCTTTTACAAGTGTATCCAACTATTTACATTAATATTCAAACGTTAAACATTTTGATATTGCTTAAAAACAGAAGAAAAAAAATAACAAAAAACAATTCACTTCATATTTTAAGTAGATTATTTTTTAATGTTTTTCTAACTCCTTTTCCAAAGACTCTTGGTGATTTGTTTTCAGAGCGTTGGCCATACTCACTGGAGTCTATCTCGACCCTTCCCCACCACCCATTTTTCGACTTGGCAGGCAGGTGTAAATAAATCATAATCGCACATGTCATGGCCATTTCACTCGCACTTGAACTTCCTGCATGACCAGCGTTAGCTAAGAGTTCACAAGCTCGTCCGATGAACCACTGGCTCTGCTCTACTCTCTTCTCCGGGATGATGTTCTGGGTGGGGTATGGCGGCTTGGTCATCGGTGATTTCCACGCTCATGATGTGATTAGGCGCTTTAGCGGTACAGTCCATCGTTTTTTTTTCTTCTCTTCTTCTCTTTTTTTAAGCCCCCTTCCTGTCTGCCGCCATTGGCTGCGTTGAAAAAGAAGCATCTAACAGATTAGTGAGAACCCAAAAGTCCAGATTGACACAACCATACTGTGAGATTGCAGTTATCATTGATTACAGTGAACAGATTACGCAATCAGCGCGCGCAATATTAAGAATTATGTTCAAGTTGTCTCTCATCCCCAATTCAATATGCTTAATTATTCTTAGAATCTTATGTCCTAGTCAAGTTTTGAGCAAACTAGGCAAACCTGGTGTCTGCTCGAATACCAGAGCAAACTTAACTCATTTATGTTCTTCTATTCTTAAAGATTTGCATGGTTATTGCAGCGGAACATTGAACATAAAGGTTTAGCTTAAGATGGTATATTACACTTATAAGGTCCCAATGGCTTTGTTCCTGATCGGATGTCAGTTTTTAAGGAAATTCAATAAATATTTGCATAATGAAAGGAACATTCTTAAAATAAGTAGCTTAAATGATTATTTTAATCTGTGTGTCAACTTTCATGCCACTCATTGTGAAGTGATTTACAATAAATTAGGAAGCGTTGACTGAGGTTTGCAAATGACGCTAAAGACAACTGTCGCCCAACACTAGACCCGTATATACCCCTGTTCTGGTCAACTTCATTGGAACTGGCCGAGTTGCAATTCTGCTGGTAATGACTTCGTAGTTGGCCTGCGAAATTCCACAGTGTGACAGGGCGATCAGCACTTAAAAGCCTGTCAACAGATGCACATCACCAAAAGCGAAACTGCGGCTGAAGGAGTAGCACATTACATCTGGTATATACATACGCCCTAGCCCCGAAATCTTGAAAAGCAATTAGCAAGACCTGAGTAAAGTAAGTTTCAAACCACAACCGATGTCCAATTGCAATGCCACAAATACTTGCTAGATGGCAGCCAACAAGATTCTAACACACCAAAAAAAAACTAAAAAAAATTAGAGAAAAAAAAACACAGGAGGCAGAGAGAAGCAACAGAAGCGGGACTTATCAGTGGCTGCAACGGCGACGGTGGCAGCAGAAAGCAATTCTGTGGCTGATGGTTTCGCAGAAAATTACAACTTGCGGGTAAACAAAGTCAACTGGCCCAGACATGGCAATAGCACAGCAGCAGCAGCAGCAGCAGCAGCATATGCAAAGAGGAGAAAGAAGCAGCCGCAGCCGCAGCAGCAGCAGCAGCAGAAGTCCGAGACGTGTAGACATGAACTCCACTCAAGTTGAGACACACGCCAAACCCCACGGGCCCGTGGCTGTGCATCTCAATGTGGCTGTGAATGTGAATGTGGGTGCGCAATTATGCCGCCACAGCAACTGACTAACCATAAATTTTCTTATCAGCCAATGTCGGAGCACAGGGGCGCATTCACGAAGAGACGACAAAAAAACGTTAAACTATTTAATGAAATGGCCAAAAGATACATATAAACAATATTAAAATAAGCATTAAAGCATTAAAACATTATTAGTTGAGTGTATACATTTAGATCTAGGTCAATCTTAACTCAGAATTGATTTTCCCCTCTATATATTACAAATTAATAACAAAGAAGCTAATTTGTAAGAATAGAATCCGTAGGCAATTATTTAATACGGATTTGATTGAATATTATGAATTCAATAAAAGCAACAAAGCAATCCCTTATTCAATATTGTTCACATGTCACAATATCCCCACAAAGCTTCAAATTTTTAGTCATAAAAGGGCAAGATATAGCAAACAAAGACGTGGCAAGATGGCGACAATGGCTACTGATAATTCGCAGTCTAAAATCATTGAGGGACTGGGGGATTGCAACTTGGTCCCCGTTGAACATATGGATCTGCTGAGTCATCGGGTGCGATGCTGCAAAATTGAGATATTTAATTTTGATGATGAGGTCAGTTTTACACCCAACGACGACGATGTCGAGGAGGAGGAGGATCAGGGGCTGAGCTTCGACCAGTTCACTGAGGATCACACAGACGATGTGGATCGTACAATGCAACTAGCTGGGGATGTGGATTGTCTGATACGCCGCATCGAGCAAATGCAATTGATCATTAAGCAGCGCAAACAGGATCAGCAACAACTTGGCCCGACTGAAGTATCTACTGAGGAACAGGAAGAGGAGGCGACCAAGCAGCCACCAATGCCGCAACTGGGGCAATTTCAGTTCCACGAGTGCATGGAGCAGTCCGTGGAAGAGACAAAGCTAGACATACTCAAACGTGAGCTAAAAGAAGAGATGAAGCCGGACTCAAAATTGAACCCACTTAGTTGCGATGAGCAGCTGGAGGTACGCAATCTACGGCATGCCCATCATCGCCTACAGTGCGAGATCGACGTGATGGTCTGCAATTCGAGCACGATGCGTGAACTGCTGCTCAAGATTAGGAACCAGGTTGGCCAGGACAAAAAACGATTGCTCAAGCTGACGGCCATGGCCACGAAACACCATGAGTGGAGCAAACTTATTTACAAGGAGATGCCCGTCTGCAAACAGCGTTACCAATATCTGCTCGAGAAAAAGCTATCCAAATCGGAAGCGCAGCGTCTGATCCACGCGCACATGGTCAATGTGATCCAGTACAACAAGAAGTTTCTTACCCGTCGAGAGCTGCGCTACGAGCTGCGCGAGTTCCACTTGGAGATCGATGAGCTCGAGAACTATGTCAATGATCTGCGCCAGGACATGGTCCGACGCTTTAGCATCATTGAGAATGCAACATGAAACGTAACCACAGCCAGCTGGCATACAGATTTCAAATATACAAATATTTATATCAAATAAATTGTTAACGTAAAGCGAATAATAAATAGTAAGAATCCCAAGTGCTGTCTTCTTTGGGCGCACAATTTGCCCGCGCTGCGCTCCTGTTGTGCGCTGCGGCTGACGCTTAAAACTAAGACGCAAACAGCAAACCACCAGCAGAAGGTAGTACATCATTTTGGACTTTATCAGCAGCGGCAATAAGCAGCAGCAACGCGTGGGCAGCATCTAGCAAAATTCCTACACCGCCAACGCTACACAACAGCAGCAGCAGCAACAGCAGCAACTGAAACAGGCAGCAGAAGCAACAACTGCAATTGCAACTTAATTGAGGCTTGTCTATGCAACTGCTTTCAGTGTGTGTGTGTGTGTGTGTGTGTGTGTTTGTGAGCCTAAACAAAGTAACTGCGGTTGCTCTGCATCCGTCTTAGTCTCTCGGCGTCTTTTTTTGTTGTTGTTGTTGTTTTTGTTGTGTTGTCCATCTCTCTTCCGATGTATAATGCACTCCCCCTATATCAGTCAATTGCTGGGTCTGCGTGCTGGCGGGTTGCTGTCGCCCGTTGCGAACTTGATGCCTCGCTGCCCCAGTGCCTTGATGCTCCACAGACGAGCGACCAGACAACTGCAATGGTAATAAGAACAACAATAACAGCCGCATAATAACGTACTGAGGGCGTTGAGGCAACAACATGCAACAATCTGGCAAGTCAGGTAAGCAGGCAGCCAGCCAGCCAGCCAGCCAAGCAGCCAAGCAGCCAACCCAACCAACCAACTAACCAGTCAGGCAGTCATCCAGGCAGTCACCATCTAAGCTCTGCGGCTTATGCAGCTGCAAACAGCTATCTCCTCCCGCCTCCTCATTTTGCTTCTCTCCTCCCTTTTGATAAGCCTAACCCCCTCCTAACCCCTCGTTCGTTAGTTGCAGCCATGGACAATTTAAGCTCATTCACTTGCCGCTGATTGCTGCTGGCGTTGGTGGTGTTGTTGTTGTTGTTGTTGTTGCTGTTGTTATTGCTGCGGCTGCTGCTGTTGCTGTTGCTGCCTGTTGCTGATGTTGGTGTTGGTGTTGGTATTTACTCCATTCGTCGTCTGGCAAATTCGCAAGTTCAAGTCCAAGTCCAAAGTCGTAGGGTGCACACTTCTCTCATTTCATATGACCTTTCAATACTCTTTCCGAACTAATTCGCAAAATATGAATATGAAGCTTGAAGCAAATGCTGGTCATGTGCCTTGTTGGATGCATTTTTTGCCATTTCAAGATATTTTAATCAATCTAACTTTGAATTAGCTCCCAAATACCAGTAACTGAACATTTTTGTGATAATTAAGTTTTGGAAGTTTTGGTTTGAAATCTGAGCAGTTGCATTTGGAAGTGTATGCTAACATCGGTGTGCCACAAATAGTTTTTCTCTCTGGCTTCGTTAAGTTTTAAGCCATCGTCAAAATTGCATGCGCTGTGCGCATTCAGAGCAAGCTCTGCGCAGGATGAAGGGTGTTTGGAGGGGAGGAGTGTAGGGTTGCTGACTGCAATTTGCATTGCGCTGAGGCGTTTGTCAAATGGTAGCTGGCGCGTTGGTGCGGCTTTAATGCCTCGCGAATGTGGGTTAAACTCAGCTTTAAGCCAGAAATAAAGCAACCGGTACAACAGCAGCAGCAAGAAAACAATAATAATAATATGGAGTTCAAGAATATTTCAGCCAAATGGCCCGAAGAGCGAAAAGACGCGCATTCATATCATTGTCTTATATCGCTCTATAATCTGTGTCATTAGATGCCACCAAATCAAATTGTAATTGTAGTCCATTAGATGATCGCATGCTCCATTTGACTGACAGCCAAACCTCTCTCCTCCCTGGCTGGCGCCTTGGGGGAGTGGGTGGAGCATCATTGAATTAGCTTTATTCTGCTGAATTCGCCAAGCAAAATCGTCAAACTGCAATGAAATCATCTGCTTAACCCATTTACTCCCTACCATTCTGTGTTTTCCTAATCAGAATCCCGTTCGTGATAGAGAAATAAAAGTCATATTTGATATTTAAAACATGTTAAGTGACATGAAGTATTTACATACAGTCCTGATGAGTTTATGGTTAGCTGATTATCTTTGTAGCCTGCTCCCCATTAAAACAGATACTTGGAAAATACTTACTCTCTCTCTCTCTCTCTCTGTCTTGAACGTTATTCTTAAACGTTAGCATCAATTCTTGAACTTATAGTTAGTCAACATATTTCAGGTTATTTCACATTGTTACTCAAAATCGCACATTGGATATAAATGGGTTAAGGCTGTGGAAAGAATTGAGCGGCTCTTATGAATTTGGTGAATCTTGCTGCAATCAGTAAAGTGGCGTATTGCATGTCAAATGCTCATTTGCTCAGCTGTTGCGCAACAATATTGTATTGCCATCATTATGTAATGGCTACAACTAAAGGCGGCGACTGCAATGAATCTTAGCGAAACCTATTGCTATTATTGTTGTTTTTGGTTAGTTTTGGTCTTGGACTCTTCATTTGTCTTCTGGCTGATGGGAACAAAAAAAGTATCCTGGGCTCACGCTCCACACACAACAACAACAATAACAAGAACATCAACACACACACACACACACACACGCACACACACACACACACAGATACACACAGACACACACAGACACACACAATGTATGGCAAGCGCTTTTGGTTGTTGTTGTTAATTTATTATGGTTACATCTAATTAAAACGGTTCTACAGTGCTGAAAGAGCAGCACAAGCAGCAGGCCAAGACTCGAAATGGCTTGACGTAACGAAGCTAAATGTTCCGCGCTATGGTCAATTGCTATTGGCCATAACACATGGATGCTTGAAAGATGATGGCTGGCTGACTTTAGTTCTCCTCGTTTCTAGTCTATGCGTTGGCCGTAACAATTTCAGCCTCTGCATTCTACGCTAAGAACAATGTAGTCAAAGTCAATTAAGTCAGACTCTAAAAGGCCGCAAATAAATGACAAATGACGTGTCTCTTCTTCACTCCAAAACGCAAAAAAGCAACGAGCTCAAATGTCCGTTTTTTTCTTTAATTTAATACCCTGTATATGACAATAAAGTTGTCCAACACACAAATATATAAATATACACATTGACACAAATGTTCAATTTTGCTGTGCTGTGTTTCTATTTATGCATTTAACATGCAAAAATATAAATAGCATTACAAAATCGCAAAAACCTCTCTATAAAAAAAAAATCTAATATAACTATAATAATAAACTAATATTATTTTGCTCAATTAAATAAGTAAAATCCTGGACAGAAGTATGTTATTGTTCCTAAACTACACCTCTGCAGCTTTGGTATACCCTATTTATAAATTTTGATTGCCTACAGGGTATGGGTAAACTAAAGTAAAGTCCATTTGGCATTCGTGACTCGTCTGGTTGCTGGTCGATGAGGCCAGCCACACACTCGTGTCCATATAATTTCCAACATAGAAATATCGCACAAGTGCAAATGCAATTAGTTCCAAGCTTTATTTGTTTAAGCGAATGCCGACAATCACACACATACACACGCACACACAAACAGCAGACAAACATCGATGACTGCTTTTTCTATGGAACTTGCAACAAGTAGTCGCGACTCTTGGCCTGTTTGTTGAATCAGTTTGCAGGCTTGTAATTGCTCAGATTATTTCTCCTTTTTGGTTTAACCAGCTAATTAAGGTTTTTTTCCAACTGCTTTTTGCCTCAACTCGCCAATCGCAGCAGCTGCATCCTACACTTTAAGTGATCGTGTGTCGATTGTTATTTGTTTTAAGTAACTCCAAAAATAAATGCTGTCTGCTTAGTGGCACTGACATGCCAATTAAGCGGCACTCTCTCTCTCTCTCTCTCTCTCTAAACATTCAGTTCAAATGTTGCTGCATAGTTTTCGGCAGTCTTGTAAGGTACAACTATTATAATCCAATTGGATATCTTCTTATTAGAGTCGTTTGATCTACATTTAAATTCATTGGGTAAATCGAATTTGACCAATGCATTTGATTTCATGGCTTGCGTCTAATTGCAAAATATACTTCAATATTTGAAGTCATGTCCAATATACTCTCAGTAATTAAAGTAATATATAAAAAAAAGATTTGAATGTCTTATTAGAATGTTTATTGTTCTTGTTTTGTGTTGCACTCTGTACGTTTTTTTTTTCTTTTTCTTTCTTTGAATGCTATAATAAATGCTAAATAATTATAATGACAATTTTAATGTTAACGTTGCTGTTGCTATTGTTGATTCAAATAATGCATAGATTAATATTTATATATACGAAAATTATTGCACTCTAAAAAATGAGCATCGAGACTATAAAAGGAATTGGTTGACTATATGTAACTACAGTTAAATCCATTGATCATATGGCAAAAACGTAAGATATTTATGTAGCCCCTATATACTAGACATATAACTCGTATATAAACCGTTCTACAAACATTAGAAACAACAATAGCAATAACAATATTCACAAATCCACAAATTTGTATCTAAATAAAAAAAATTTAAAATTAAAAAATTAATATGTATGTATAATTACAAAAAAAAAAATATAATAATTAAATACAATTGGAAATTAGCTCCAAATAGATAATACACAAACGATATGTAAAAAGCTGCTAACGTTAGATAATACAAATACAAATACATATACAGGCACACATCATTTACAAAGTACAAAAATAATGATAAAAGCATAATATATAACATTCATATGTGTGTGTATAGTAGCTATACATGTATAGGAGCAAATAGTGTTTTAAGCTTATAATAATGCAATACAATAATAATAATATAATAGGTGTAAAAAAAATTAGAGTTCTTCCTTTATAAGTAAGAAGAATAGCTAAATTATAGCTAAACCTGAAACTTAAAATTAAACGCTCTGTTGTTTTGGTCTAATTAGCGGCATTAACACGATTGGAGGCCCTATGGCAATCGAGGGGCGTGGTATGGAGGGCGGCGGCGAGTACTGCTCTCACTCTCACTCTCACTCTCTCTCCCTCGACTTGACTGGCTGTTGTTGTTTCTTAATGCTTATGCCAAACTCGTAGACAAATCACATCCAGCACATCACAGGCAGATTAACATAACCATATATGTATATACATATGTGTGTGTTGTATATATGCATATGCATATACTGTTAGCTTATTATAATGTCTTATAAAATATATGTATAAGTTTATAAATATCAGAAGCAAACAGCAACACGCTTTCATATATACTACTCCTCCTTCCTTCCTTCCTTCCGTCCTTCCTTCCTTCTTTCCTTTCTCTCTCTCTCTCTCCCTTGCTGTTTTATATCTCACTCTTGTTTTGACCGCCTTTTATTTATCAGATGCCTGTTTCGGCAATCCCTTCGTCATCTGTATAATGAAATTGAAATACAATTTAGTTAAAGATCTTTTAAATTTGACCAATTTTTGCTAAATACATTTTTCGTTTTTCTTTTCAAATCATACAAATTAATTAATTGTAATCATGCCCAGGGTTAGTTGTAAGCGTATGTGTGGATTGTGTGTGTGTGTGAGTGGAGTTTAGTATTAGTTTGGCTTTAAATTACACTATTCTACAAGTAACAAGATGTGTTTATATACAAAAATGTTAACATTTCGCGTTTTTGTTCTTTAACGTCTTTTTTTTTATTATTTTGATTTGTTAGCAATTGTTTGTAAAAAATTGACAACTACGTAGAATACACTACAAATAAATGCGATTGTAGTTGTAGCCATTGTTGCTGTTGCTTGGGGGTGCACTTTGTTGTTGTTGTTGTTGTTTATGGTACAAACCTAAAAGCGGACTCTTATCAATACCATCACCATCCTCATCCTCAGTGTCTGTGTCTGATTGAATGCTAGTGCAAATGTTTGTTGTTGTTGTTGTTGATGTTGTTGCTGTTGCTGTTGTTGTTGGTGCTGCTGCTGCCTGTTGCTGAACACATTGTTGTTGTTGCTGTTTTTGTAGTGGCTGTTGTTGCAGCTGTTCCTGACTGCTGGTTGAGCTGTTGCTGTTGCTGTTGCTACTGCTGCTGCTACTGCTGGCCGTGGACAAAGTGGCTGTTGTCTCATTGTTTAATGGCTGCTGATCATCATCATCATCGTCATCAACATCAGGCTCATCATCATCTTCATCCCGGTCAAGCTGCTGCTGCTGCTGCTGCTGCAGCTCCAGTTCCAGCTCTCTGTCCAGCTCCTCGGCGAGTGCCAGTGAGGCACGCAGCGGCGGCGCTAGCAACTTGTTGCCATCAGCCAGCGACTGCTTGGGGCGCTCTAAGTAAATTTTAGTCACTGAATTCGTGAGTTGCAAAAGTTGGTTGAAGGCAATTTTTTTTTTTTTTTTTTTTTTTTTTTTTTTTGCAGCAGTTGAGAGCAGTTTGTGTGTGAGGTGTTAGATAAGTTTGTTTGTGTGTATGTGTGTGTTTTTAATATACAATTTGAGTGTTGTGTGTGTGAAAAGAAAGAAGAAATTCATTAAATTATAACAATTATTTGGTTAGTGACAATCAAAATGATCGAAAAAATAAAAACAGCTGCACACCAAAAAGTTATATGCATGTGTATATATGTGTGTGTATGATGTTGTTGCTGTTGTTGTTGTTGTTCTCTATATATAATAACATTTATATACAGTAGTCGCTCGAAAGTAAATAATCCTCTAAGTTGCGTATAATAATATCGAACAGTCTTCAATATTGTGGTATGCATACTAATTCATATTTAATGATTATTAATATGAATTTAATGTTGAAAAATTAAAAACATACTACAAATGGCGATTCTAATTTCTGGTGGCTGTTTTCTTTTTTTAATGTTCTTTTTGTTATTTTCTCTTTTTTTTTTTTTGTATCGAGCGACCACTGTAGTTGTGTTGTATAGTATAGAACTTTAGTATTGCGTTAGTCAATAGTGTCATTTAAATGTAGCAGCAGCGACGGCTACGTTCACCAAACCAACGACAACTTGGAAGAGAGTGCGGGGAAACAAGAGTTGAAGGGGGGGTGTTAAGGGGCTTATGTTGGATCCAGCTTACCCTCGTAGCTATCATTCTCATGCAGCTCATGGGATTCGGCCAACAGATGCTCCTTGCCCTCGAGAACCGCCAGCAGGCACTGATGTATGCACACATACTGCTGCTCCGTTTGCACCATGAATACGCGCTCTAAAATAAGAGAGACAGACAGAGAGAATGAGAGAGAGAGAGAGAGATAAACTTGCTAACGATATACATATATATATATTTTATATATATATTCGTTATTCGAATTTAAAGTATACCCTTGCGCATGGCAAACACAATGCCAAAGATATCCACATAGTCGGTCTTATTGATGTGCTGCAGTATGCGGTCCAGCGCTATGAATGTGCCCGATCTGCCAACGCCGGCGCTGCAGTGCACAATGATGGGTCGCATATCTGTGCCGATGACGTCACGGAATGCGCGCACGAATCGCACCAGGGATTGTGGTGGCTCCGGCACACCAAAATCCGGCCAGGTCGTGAAATGAAAGTGCCGCATAATGCGCGATTCGCAATTCTATAAATGGCATAGAAGTGTAAGAGAAACATTAAAATTAGCTCAATAATATATATCAATTTTGAGGCAATTTATTAAAGATATTATTTTTGTATTTTGATTTGTATCGATTAGATTATATTAACTTGATCTTGATCTTGTTAGCCATTTTTAATGGGTTCAGGGAATAAAAATCAAATATGTCTGAAAACTTTGCCACAAATTGTGTGGCTTCTATCTGCAGCAAACTGTTGAGTTTGCTTCGCTCTACAACTTACCCTGGAGACCATAAACTCGGCTATGGACCAATCCCGGAAATGCGTATCGGTGATTAGTTGCACTTTGATGTCACCGTAGAAGATGGGCACACGATCGATGGGCCAGTACTGGTCGCACTTCTCGCGCCCCTTCTCGAAGCAGCGTGTCAGCATGACAATCGCCCTGGAGTTGCTCTCCCAGCACATGCGCCAGAATTCCTCGCGCGTCGAGTGCAACGGGCCCTGGGTGACAATGAATTCTCGTGGCGAATTGTGACCGGGCATATAGTTGGCATTGATATAGTCAGAGCCATCGTCATCGTCCACCGGTTGCAGCTTGAAGCGCGAATGATCGTACGGTAGAATGTTGGTGAAACGATTCTTGGGCCGATTGCAGGGCAGATCGGCAAAGCTGCACGCCTGTTCGCGACCCACATGCTTCAGCTCCTCAAATTCCTCACTGAAACGGAAATCCGAATCGGCGGCCATCAGGCGATAATGTTCAGCAAAATCCTTCACATGAGTGGGCCGATTGGGCACTATATAACCATCTGGCAGTGCAGTTAACTCATCCTGTATGCGAGCCAACTTATTGGCCGAACGTCGCATGCTCTGACAGCGATAGCGATAGTAGCCAACAATAGCGATGATGAAGAGCACAAATACAGCTATGGCCAGAACGCTGGCCAGCCACAGGACATCGTCGCGATCAGTGGTTATCGGCTCACTGTACACCGTGTCCGTAAACTTGTCCTCATCGGTGAACGCGCGCACCTTAATTCGATATGTTGTCGCCGATTTGAGTGGGCCATTGCAGTAGCCGGTACGATGTTTGTCACAGCCGGCACTGCCAATGGTGAAGTCCTCGACGCCGATGCTTTTTAGACGGCTGACGTTAGCAAAGGGATTATACGGTTCAATGGCCTGATAGGGCAGCCACACTGTATACGATTGCACATCCTGCCAGCTGGGCATTTCCAGTCCGGACGCATTCTTGCCAACATCCTCCGCCACAATGATGGTATAGCCACGCACCATTCCATGCGCATTCGAAAAATAGCTCTGACGGAATCGTATCTGTATCGTTGTGCTGCTGTGCCCCATCTCGATGGGCATTATGTGGGATTGGGGTGACGGCGGCGCCAATATGGGCATCAGCTGGCGATGCTCACGCTCCAGCCCATAGCCATAGCCCAGCGCCGATTTGGCCTGTATGCGAAAGATATAGCTATTGCCGGGCACCAGGCCATCGATGCGTGCCTGTGTCACATTTGGTGGCAGCTCATAGCTGCTGGCATCCGCCATATCGTCCACATTCTGGCAGCTGATGCGATAGTGCTCGATGGGACCGTGCTGCTCTTGGGCAGACAGTTGCCACTCGAAGCTTATCTCGCCAGGCTGCACATCGTTTGGCTGGAAGTACTCGACGCGACCGGGCGCCGCTGGCAGCGTTTCATAGCTGGCCGAAATTGGTGCACTGGTGCGCATCATGGCGCTGCCCGGTTCGCTGCCCGCTCGCACCGAGACGGTGAATGTGTAATTGTGATACGGCTGCAAGCGCTGCAGCGTCAGTTGCGTTTGCGTCGTGAAATTCTGCAGCAGTTGCGGCGCATCCTCGTCGGCGCTCAGATACTGCAGCTCAAAGTCGGCATATTCGCCAGCGGGCGGTGTCCAGCGCAATGTTATCTCCTTGGCGTCCAGCTGCGTCGCTTGCAGCTCGCTAATGGGCAGCGGATGCAATCGATATAAACGTTGTATGGGCAGACTGGCAACGCCACCGCTCACCGTCCACACGGTTATGTTGTAGAGACGGCCGGGCGTCAGACCCGTAAAGCTCAGCTTGCGCTCCGTATCATTGGCCAGCTTCTCTTTGTCCTTGATCAAAGGATCGCCCAGCGAGAAACGATAAATATCGAAACGGGTGCTCGACTCGGGTGTTGGCGTGTAGTTCAATATTATACTACTATTGCTGGTCTCCGGCTGCTGCTGCTGTTGCGTCTGCGGTGGCTGCTGTTGATCGACATCCTGCTGCTGGTCCAAGGCACTCGAGATGAACACATCGGATTGGATGAGCGGCATCGTTCGCGTCGACAAATGCGTGGTGCCGGACCGTATGTCATTAGAACTTGCCTGCACCTCGAACTTGTACTGTCGACCCGGCGCCAGATCATCAATGGGTATGCGCACGCTTGCCGAGCTGACTGTTTGTTCATCAAACAAACAAACAAACAAACAAACAAGGGGAAAAGTTCATCAGTCATGGTGGGTTGCCGGGAAGGGAGGGAGTGGGTCAATTCTAATTGGCATTGTTAGACTTACGATCTTCTGGTAGCTGCGTCACGTTCTTGTATTCGACCAATTGAGGCGCATCCGTCGACCACCATTTGATGGTATAGTAAGCGACATGACCATCGGGTCGGGGCCACTCGAGCGTAAGATTGCGTGAATCGACCAGCGGCACCACATTCGATACGGGCTGCGGCGGCATCGTAATGTTCAGCTCCAGCGGTGCGGGACTCTCGACGCCAAAGCTTAAGCTGTTCACCTGCACCAGATACCGTTCGCCGTAGTGCATGTCCTCGATGCGCGCCTGGGGCTCGTGGACATTGGGCAGACGCTGCCAGGTGGAGGCATCTGTGCGATAACGCACTGCGTATTCATTGTAATCGCTGCCCTCCGGCGGCAGCCAATTTAACAGCACCAGATTTGTGTTCACCGTGCGCTGTGTGAGATTCCGCGGTGGTTTCGGAACTGTGTAATGACAGAAATTGCAATTTGAAGTGAGTTAATTTAATTGTTATTTATGGATTGAATTGATTTGCAATTGAATCGGAATCGGAATCGTAGAAGACTCACAGACTGCCTGGAAATAGGAATGTGGCTCGCTGCGCATTTCATGACTGATCGCATAGACTTTGATCTCGTAGCCGGCGCCCGGATGCAAATACTTGATGATCAGATTGGTACGATTCGTGCTAATTGTGCGCTCCTCATTGGTCCCGTTGCGCTGATAGTGCACCTCGTAGCGATCCTGCTGCGAATTGACATCGCTCCGCCAGCTAATGTTCAGGCCCTGGGCAATGCTGCGCAGCTCCTGAATTATTGGCGCCGCGGGCCGTGTGTCGCGTATGAGGCTGCTCCCATTCGAGCTGATGCCATTGGACAGGGCCTGCACTTCGAGTTGGTAGCGTCTTCCCGGCAGCAAACCGTCCAGCTTGTACTCCGTTTGCGCTGTTTGCACCATCTGCGGCGTCGTAAGTGGTGTCGTCTCCGATCCATTGATCTTTTCATGGTAGCTGTTAATGGAAGTAAGAAAGATGAGTTTCCGTATGCTTGCTGACTGACTCAATCACTTACCTAATGCGATAGCTATCCTGCTTGCCGGTCTCAGCTGGCTCCCAGGAGAGATACACCGCATTGCTGCGATCATCTAGATAGCCTCTCAGGCTCCTTACCTGACGTGGACGCAGTGTAATCTCAGCGGTCGCTGGCCAAGAATGTACATTGTCCGACATGGTCTTCACCACCACATCGTAACTCTTGCCAGGCTCGAGTAGTTCGGGGTAGTCAAAGTGCACGCTGCTCGCCTCTGTGCGCGGCACAGTGAACACTCGCCGCGATATCGATATCTGGAAGCTATCGTACTCACTGTACGTCCGTGGCGGCTCCCAGCGCACCCGAAACGTGCCGGTTGTTGTATAGCGCGGGTCAAAGGTCACATTCAGAGGTCGCTCCGGCACGGTTAGATAACGTGCCGTTGTCGGCACAGACGTCTCATTCTCGGAGACGGTCTGCACGGAGATATTGTATGCGCGACCCGGCACCAGACCCTTGAAGGCCGCCTGCGCGGGACCGGGTGGCTCACCCTCGCGCTCCACATACAGCACACTCTCGATGGCATCGTCCGGCGTGATGGAGACCTTGTAGTGGGTGTAGAGGCCAGCCGGATATGGCGCCTGCCACAGCACTAGGAGGGTGGTCTCGTTGCGGAACCACACGATGAACTTGCCGGGCGTATTGGGCTCTGCATGGGACGTGGGTTGGTAGGAGTTACAAATTATGCTTTACTACTCTGGACAGCTAATGGTGCGCAGGACATTGTGACTGGGCTAATCGGGTTAGTGGGGTAAGTATAGTAAACGGACGGGGAGTGTGGAGTCATTTAGCACTGTTAATGGGGGGAATTGTCTTACAAAATAGTACAAACACAGACAGCAACACCGAAATAAAGACGCAACACGCAAAGGCACAATGTTCCCCAAGTCGATCGAACCAAGAACCACAATTAAAAACACAATTAAACGTAATAATAGTAATAATGTGTTTGATAATTCAATACTTTTTTTTTTTTGTTTTTCTGACAAGTTGAGCAAATTGAGATTAGGTGAACGAAAAAATGACTGTAAACTAAAGATAAAGTAGCTCGGAATGAGCATTTGAGAAATGATATCAGAATTCCAAAGAAATTGAGTTTGGTGAACGCATTTAAAGATCAGTTGAACTCCTTCGAACTGCTATCACTAGATAGATATAATAGCTTAAAAGTATTTGGAAGAATAATAATCTGCAAACATAATCGGACTTGAGGTAAATCGTATTTAGAGAAATCAATAAAATCAAATAAAATTCTTGGGATATTGGTTTGTTTCGAGTTGGGGAGCACTGTGCAAGCGTTAAGATAACTTATGGAGCGTTCCAATACTCGTATACTTATTTATTAGCGCAATAGACAAAACATCTGGGAGACAACAAAGTGAGAAGATTCTTAAAGTTACCTCTAACAAATCCCTTGATCCGCAAGCAACAATAAAATTGTAAGGAAGAGAGAATAGAATAGAATAGAGAGTTGGGGGAGAGAGATAGAGAGAGTGTGTGTGTGTGTGTGTGAAGAGAATTGGGAGAAAGAAAGAGTTTCTGTTAGTAGCCACCACCAGCAATTTTGGGAAAATGAGTGATAAGGTTAAGGCGGTTGTTCGGCGGGTGAAGGAAAGACCCTCCACCCTTAACACAATTGAATCAAATTTGGATTAATATTAAGTTAAGATTATAAGCTGACGATGAATCGTTTACCAAAGATTTGCGAGGATTTTGAGGAACTGGATTAGTTGTTTAGAAATTGCAGCGACGATTGGGTTTGCGTGTGCCAGCGGGCCGGGACTTACTTGTGGTGAAATTGCGACTGGTGTAGGCAACCGACTCCTTGCCCTGGTAGATGGTATAGGCCTGCACCTGATACGTGCCGCCCGGTGTCAGTTCCTTGGCCGAGAGCTGCAGCATATCGTTGCCATCCAGCAAGTAACTGCGATTGTATTCGCTATGCGACGGTTCCGTCAAACCCAAAACCTTAATCTTAAAGTTCGTATATTTGCCCATGCTGGGCGGCTTCCAGGTGATGAACGCACTCTTGCTGGAACGCAGCTGCACGCTGAGATTGTCGGGCGGATCGGGTGCTAAATGGGACAGGCAGAGAGACAGTTAATTAGAGATAAAACCGATTTCGCTATTCAATACAACATACACAATACAACATCAATAAACTCTCTCACCTGTGGTTATATTCACCGTCCAAGTGAGCAGCTCGCGATGCGTCGAATTCGTGTAGTACAACCAAAAGTTGTATTCACTGCCAGGCAGCACTCGCGACAATTTGATATCCTGTCCGATTTCGCTGGCTGGAATTGTGGTATTCGGTTCGGGATAACCAAATGGTGGACTGTAGTCGATCCGATAGAAGGCATTGTCATTGCTGCTCGCATTCGGCACACTGATGACCAAATCGGCGCCATTAGCCTAAACAGAGACAGAGAGAGAGAGGGAGATACGTGTAAATAATATTTGGTTGATGAGTTTAGTTCGTTCAGCTGTTGATGGTTTATTAAATGCTAGTTCCGTTGACCTAACAAATGGCTCTTAACTGTGCCGAGCCATAACTGACCTATATTTCGAAATCGTTAAACTGTCTCTCGCTGCTGTTGCCACTGTCACTGTTTCCCAACCCATTAATCATACCGATAAGACACACACACCACACACACACACATACACACACAACCAATAAACGATAATAGTTATTTGTAGCTGCTGCATTGCCAAAATCAAATGTTGACTCACGATTCTCTTAACTCCCTTCTCTTCAGTATTTTACTTAAATCTATAATATATAGATAATGATAATGAGTTAACATTGTCGTATGAGTCAAATGCATTTGGCAGTTGCATATAACTCTACAACACCATAGTTGTACATCTAACCGATGTACATAATTATAGTACATACTATGTCAGTCTATCGATATGGACATTATCTTAGATCTAAGATTAGGTTGGCAAGCACTTTCCCTATAAAATGAAAATCTATTTATAATGTCGAATGTGCGACTGCTCATAAACCCTTTCATAAAGTATTATGTCATCTAATGTGTCACGCATCATTCATTCTTTTCGACACCATATAGTATATACGGTCTAGTCTACAGTATATATATACATTAACTTTCTGGCCTTCAAGTTTAATAACGATTCTAATGTTCAATCAAAACACGTCAGAGTGCTTTCGGCGAGAGAGTTTGACTAGGAGATATCCTAAGCCCATGTCTTTATCTACCACAGATCAAGCGTTGAATAATAAAATATATATCAAACACTCATTCCCAGAGACAAAATCGTTTAAAAATCATCTATCAGTTATTACTTGTTTGCAATCACTACGAGGATCGCTTTAGGTCCAAGGTTCGCTTCGGTTAGATATGCTGAAACAATCTATGGAATTGGCGATCTAATGTCTATAATTCAGTCATAAAAACTCATAAAGCAGATCGCAATATATTTGAATATGCTAAGGTCGCAGTTTTAACGCAGGCTTTAGCGGGGAAGAGAAATCCGTTGAGATACGTGTGGCACAGATGGGAATTGCAATAACACGAAGTTTTATAATATCAAGATTTTTTTTATTTATTTCTTCTGTCGTTCAAAATGATAATGAAGCATTGATTAGCGAATTTCTTAAACCTGAATCGATAATTTTGTGCATATATCCAACTGATACGAATCTGCGGATCTTCATTGATGACGCTTATCACGAAAAGTGCGCACATCGCTGGCACGTGCTGTTGATAACATAACAGACAGACGGAGAGCGACAAAGTGAGAGCGAGAGAGAGAGAGAGAGAGAGAGAGAGAGGAAAATGTAATCGAAGGAAACTCATGTAGGTAATTTTCCCTTAAAAGTAAATACATTGTGAATGAATTGAGTAGTTTCCCAAGCTTGAAGTAAGCGAACAGCAGCAAAGCGGAAAATTACAATGGAAAGCCGCAATTGATTTTTTTTTTAGTTTCAATATGAAATATAAATTGAGGCTCCATTCAAATTGTTCGTTGCACTTGCTGCTATTATTATTGCATGTGACATGCCAACAATAGAGCAAATACGGAAGTAAGTTTTTTAGATTTCCGATTAAATTGTGGGTGGTTTTTTTTTAAATAATTTTTTTTAAGTTCCCTCCTAATTTGACATTTAAACAAAGGTAATACGAGTTTAGAACGACCCAATTTGAAGCTGCAATTGGCTTGACTAATATAGCACTGTGTGTGTTCGCCATAAGAATAACTCATTAAGTGACGATCATTTGAATGGCAAACAAAAGAAGAAGAAAACAGCTGCGTATAATGACAATAGTCACACAAAGTGTGTGCCTCAGCTGAATGTTTAAGGATGCCGCATAAGGAAAGAAATGAAGAACCAATTGATTCCAATAAAAATTATGCCTGAATGCATATTGTTGCATGTGCATCCCTTTTGGGGAAAGGAAGCTGAATCTTTGAATTAATCACACCAAATCACTCTGAGTTATACAAGTCAAATAGATAAAATAGAACTTCCGTTCGTACAAAGCAAATAGACTCAGTCTGGAAAATAACAATAGATCAATCATTTTCCTCTGCCCATGCTCTATTTAGAGAGGTGCTAAATCCTATCGAGTGGCAAATGGCTTGTTAATTTGCATTGGCATGCGAAAACATTGAAAGCAATTCAAGATTTACTATTTCGATTTGGAATATTTTCAAGCTACATTTACAACTTGTACCCATGCCTCTATATGTGTGTGTGTGTGTGTAAATCGAAAGTATTTGAGTCGAATTCATATTTCATATTATTATTTATTTTTTTGTGGCATTTGAGATATGAGAGTTGCGAGAGATGCACACATCCATATATATATATATATATTTACATAGATATATATACATAACAATATATATATATATATATATATATATATGTGTGTGGGCGACGGTTGGGGCTATTTATAAAGCACTTGCGATTGACATTGCGCACTTATCTGATCTGCAGTTGCTGTCGTATTTGCCGTTATTGTTGTTTTCTTCATTTGACTGTCTGTCTGCCTTTCACTTTCCGTTTTTGAATATATTTTGTTTGGGTGCCTTCGAAGTACAACGGGAAAGTTGTGCGACTGCACGCATGCATAGCAGTCAGCTTGTGTCAGGCGGCTTGGCGTTCAGCTCAGCTCAGTTGTCAGTCGTTTGGCATTAATGAAGCGTCGACCTTGTCCGCTCATTATAAATGCAATTGTCGCCTCGACGCGTTGCCCATGGACAATTGCAGCCAGCTGCAATTAGTTTTGTGCTTTGCAATCAACAAAAAAGTGAATCTGAAAGACGAGGTCATGAACCAATCAAACGAACCCCAATATATATTTATATATATCTACACCACTTTTTCTCTCGCAACCCCCCCTTCCCGCACACACACACACACACACACACACACACACACACACACACACACAAAATAGTAAATTGCAAATGAAAAGAACCCAATGTCATAGTTGAATGATAACAATAATGATCTTGATCAGCATCAGCATCATCATCATCGCTTTGGCAGAGGGGCTAAGTCGGTGCTTTAAATAATTCCATGACGTGTTGATTTCCTGACCATGCGGCGCCAAAAAAAAAAAACGAAACAACACATTTTTTAAACACCAACACAAAGAGCATCACATAATTCTCCCCACCTCTTACACTCTCGATAGACAGAAAAAATAAACGCAGCTCAAATTAAAAGCACAAGCAAACATTTTTTGCGTTGAGCTGGCAAAACAAAAAAAAAATGGCAAAAGAAAAAATCAAATAAACAAATGACAAAAGCTGAAAATATTACCGAATATTAAATACTCTTAGTTAGCGAACAAAGTTTCAATATCAAATAGTCGAATGAATCTTGATATAGGTATCATCTTAAGCAAAACATTTCTTGTTGGGTAGATGTGTAATAAATTAGAATAATATTAGTAACTGGAGATGTTTGTGGTTAAACTAACTCTAACAAAGAAATAAAATAACCTGTTTCATATGCTGAATAATATCAAACACACTTTATCTACAAATCGAATAGGGTATCTAAACAAATAGTCGGCTGCATTAGTTGTAGGCACAACAGGCAGGTGCGCCATGTGGGTCGGCGGGTTGCCAGGCGTTGGGGGAAGTGGGCCGGTCGCTTGAGCTATGTGTGCCGTGTGTTGTGTGTGATTTATAAAGCGCTGTTGGTTTTTGCTAATTATTTATATGGCAGCTGCCGAAACCAGTTAGGTGAGCTCCATGTTTTATTTATTTAGTCTTTTTTTCTCAACTTTTATTAAATCACTTATTTTTTTGTAGTTTGTATTTTTCATATTCGGTATTCAATAAACAAATTTTGCATTGGTATTTGGCATGTGAATGTGAATGTGAGTAAATGAATAATTTGCAGTTGAATTCGTGCGACTAAAAGCCCAAAGACCGACAACAAACAACAAAACTGTTCAGCGATTAGTTTTCTTTTTGACTTGGCCCAGTTATTTTGCGCCATACATTGACAAAGTGGCGGGGAGGGGGGTGTTGGCGGGTATGATAATGTTGCGAGCGTGTTTGCAACACTTTGATAAGGAATATGCATATAAATTCGTTTAATCTTGTTAAAGGTTCAGTTATGCAACTTGATATGCACGTTTCATACTAAAAACTCTGATAAGGAGTAGGAATAGAAATAGAAATATAATTTGTTACTATAATTTGAAATCTGCTTAGACGGTATCTACGTCGGGTCAAGTATACACTTGCCGTAAAAGATTGTCGCAATTAACATTAATTAATGCAGAGCATTAGGGAGATTACATTATAAGTATAGTAGCTAGATATATGCATCTGTATATACTTATATATATCTATGACCGATCTGTCTATAGCCAACCGCCCGATACTTGCAATTATATAACGCAGCCTCAACCTCATCCACAGCCACATCCACGTATCTGGTTTGGCGCAACGCAATTGGCCAATTAACTGCTGCTGGCCATTTATGTATTAGGCCCAATTTGTGGTTAATTAAGCAAGGCAATCATAGCAAAGTCCATAACTGAATGATCACTGGGTAGCCTCAAGGCTGTGCGAGGGGGGGAGTTGCATTAAGCATTAAGAGAAGCGCCACTGGTGACCTCTGTATAGCACACAGAGTGGATAGTTGCCAGAGACAAAAAAGAGGTTAAGATTACAAATCGACGATATTGTTAATTAATGCTTGATAGCTTTAATCTTATACAATATTACATATACACAATACGAGATGGGGGCTCGATTACAATATGATATCGATAGTTGGAACAATCACTTAATGAAGCTTTCGAATATCTACCTGGCACTGGACAAATGTGTTTCGGATTCGAAATAGTTGCAAGGTTTTTAATAAATGCGAAACTGATGTCAGTGTAGGCCAATGGCCCACAAAACATTTTGCTCGGTGGCAGCTCTTTCGAAGAGTAAATCTAGGAACAAAAAAAACAAAAAACAAAACAAAATCCAGAAAAAGAAATTAGAAGGAAACTCGTGTTCTTTAGTTTACACGACTTTACACAGCACTCGCTGCCTGACAGCAGAAATAATTTGCCGCTAAATGGTGGGCTATTTTTAAAAGGGCACTACATCAAGTGCTGCCGGATAGTTGCATGCCGCAAACAGACACACACACATGTGTCTACTCCAGTCTAGGCCGAACAAAACGAGGGAGCTCGACCAGCTGATACTCTGCATTCTAATTTTGTTTGACATTTGATAATTCTTCACAGTCCAGCCGATTTCAAACTTGAGGCAGTCGACTGGCGACCATCTGCTGTTCGTTTATGCTAACTGTATCCGAATTCGCATACCCCGTTAACATATAAGGAGATAGCAAAAGAAATTGAACGACAAAAAAAAAGGGGAAAAAACAGCTGACCGGTAGCATAAACTGAATGATTTAACAAACGGCTTGTCAACCCATTTTGGAGTTACTTTTTATTTAAACAGTGAGGCGGCCACCCTCTCGGTCCAAACAAGGTACAGCCTCAGCCTGAGCACTCTCTATGCATACCAATTAGCCGGCTAAACAACGATTCTCTCTGAACCTTCCTCCCCATCCCACACACCCTTTTCTACGGCACTGCATTCGAATAAACAATAAACAAAAACCAAAAAGAAATGAGTACAAAACTGAAGTTTGGACAAAATGCACACCACACCCCATAAAAAAAAGAATAAAACAGAAGAGAGTGAGGGAGGTGTGGGTTGGCAAGGGGGCTTAAGCAACTAACCCGCTGCCCGACTGCTGTTACGCCTCAATTTATTAAAATTAGATCAGGCGATCGGCAAGTGCATTTAATAAAACAAGTTTATATTAAAACCGAAAGGCCGAAAAAAAAACTAATAGTAATAAACACTGGAAACAGAATTTTCGACATAAACACTTTAAATTAGGGTAACAAAATTATAAACAAATAGCGACAAATGTACCCTGCAAGCTTATTGAAAAAAGGAGTAAAGTTAGGATATGAGATCATCAGGTATAAAGTATCATTTGATACCCATCAGTTAAACTGCGCGTTAAGTTTAGCACAACTTGGCAACCAGTTGGCTTTTAATACGCTATACCTATTTAAAATGTATAAGAAGGGTATAATGACTTTGTGCAAACGCGGAATGATGCATCTCCGACACGAGTCGATAAAGTCAGAGACTATAAGAGCTATGTACTTCAAATTTAAGCTATACATTTTTGTATATACTCCTCACAGATCAATTATATTTCGATTTATCGATAACCCCGATATTACACACACACATACATAAAAGGATGCTATTTCAGTTGCGGATTATGAATAAATAAATGCGCAATCATTGGATTTTTTACTCTTCAAGGTCTGCAAGGTCTGCTTACATTTGGGTGTCCAAATCTTTTTAAAAGGAAATTTGACAACACAAGTGGAATATATTTAAGAGCTGCATTCAGGGTATCTTGTAGCAGTGATTCTTGCCTATGACAACCCTTGTGTGCTTTCAATTTACAGATAGCGGCCACAATATAAGAGCTAATGGTTAAAATTAAGGGATTGGTGGGGGAGGAGGCATTATGCTGTTTTTTGTCGCCCATCGGTGCAAAGCGTGCGGCTTATTTAATTGAGAATCGTCTGAGTTTTCTGCCTCAATTGCAGAGAAGTCGGCGCAATGCGTTTGATCTGTGATTATACTAAATGTAATTTGCCTAATTGGAGGAAACGCCAAGCAGCCAGCGATTGTTAGCAGCAGCATTTACATATCTTCCAGAAATGTAACCTATAAACACAATCAAATTTCATGAGCTGATGTCATTGGTGCTTTTTTTTGTTTGTTTTTTAGGGGACGTTCAATAAAATATGAGTCTAACGTGAATACTTGTAAATTAGTGAGTAATCGAGTAGCAAAAACATCGACTACTCGAGTGCGTCGAGTTCAGTGAGAAAATGCCGGCACGTAATTATCTCGTCCGTCGCATTTGATATTATGATTAAGTCAAGGCAAGATTCTCTTTGTGTTGTTGTTAATTTTATACTACTTCGTCTTCTTCATCGTCTTCATTTTCTTCTTAAATTGTTATCTGCTTTTTGCTGTTGTTGTTGGTGCTGCTGCTAACTTGGCACGTGAGCCCGGAGACGAAACAGTCAGCGGCCGCATTCCGAGTGACTTTAATTGGCAACTGCAAAACCGACTTTGCGACAATCTTCCTTTGTTATTCAAGTTTTTTTGGTTTTGTATAATTGTATTATTTTTATTATGTGTTTTTTATTTTAATTCGCTTTTTTTTTTTTTTTAATAGATAGCCAGAGCCAGAGTTGCAGTAAGAAACAAATTGATTAGGTTGAGAATAGGACAGATTTTTAGCCAGCTAAAAGAGCAGCCACAGTAGGCCACACATCGAGAGAAGCCATCAACCTTGAGCGATTCTTCAGTGCATATATGTATGTATGAATGTGTGAATGGATGTGTGTTTATATCTCTTTTCTGTTTCATTCGTTTCTCGAGTTATCTGTCTTCTCATCGTTTTTTTTTTTCGTTTTGTTTAATATACCCTACAACAATGAGGTAGTTTTCGTTTGTTATGTCTCTAAAACTATATTGTTTTGATAGAGCTTCACTCAAAATATTAATTAAATGCAGCGTTTTGAAGGGTATTCCAACGTCAACTACCCAATAACAATGATAGCTACTCTTACTGGTTTTGTTCATCTTCTTGTTTGTCTATTGTATTTAGTTGTACGCAAAATTAAACGAGTTTTATACAAAAGTAAACACAAAAATAAAATAAATTATAAAGAATATATCATGAATTGTTATTCAATAGAAATGTCTTTGAGTGAATGACATTTAAAAAACGTATTCAAATACAATGTATTCAAATCAAAACTTCACAATACAAGGTATTTAACAGTGTTGCTAACAAAAAAAAAATATACATACATATATATACATATATATATATATATATATATATACTAATTTTAGAACGAGTTCTCGGTGCACTTTAATCGACTGCAGGGGCATTATGGAGTTACGGAATCGTGTGCTTAACCCCCATTTAGTCAAAACTCAAAACAATACGAAACGTTGTGCACAAAAAATAAATAACAGAAAACCGGCCGAGCGACATACCGGGGAGAGATTAAAATGATTATAACACAAATAAAATAAGATAATCATGCAAATTGAGCAATGAGTGTGCGCACTGCCTGCCTGCCTAGGCCCAAAATGTGTGCGGGGAGTTCCCAGTGTTAAATTTTATTATTGGAATTTGTAATTTGGAATATTGTTGGTGGCAGAGGGAGAGAAAAAAATGCGCCGATTGAGACGCAGTAAATCCCTCAATCAAAATGCAACAGCCGAAATAAATATACATATTTATATATATACATAAAATATATGTATATATAGAAAAATAGCAACAGTCTATGTTTTTTGAGTCCAGCCACAGGTCCATTCCAGATACCAGACACTAAGCGAGGCAAAAGGGGGCTTGGTGAGGCGTAGCAGGGCAAGAGAAGGAGGAGGTAGAAAGGCAGAGGCTGCATTTGTTTACTTAATCGAAATTTGAAACGGAAAACGTGAATTGGAATAGATGGCAATAGAACAGTGCAAGTATGCTGCATCCTCCCTCTCTCTCTATCACCCCTAGCAACCAGTCCTAATGAGCTGCATTCTAAGAATTTCTTTTAACTACACACATTTGATTGGTAAATCTATGACCGAAACACGCATTCCCTGTAAATCATAAATATACACAGTAAAATGTAAAATTATCTGTGCAACTGAAGATATGACTAAGACTATCTATTTATCAAGCTTGATTCTAATAAGGCACACTATTGAGTGTTCACTGTAGGTGCACAACCTCTAAACATCAGCCAGCCCAATCAAAAAGGAAACACAAAAAAACATCAGTCGACTTACCTGTGGCCAGAATATTGTTAAAATGCTAAAAGCAAGCAGAATTTGTTGTTGTTGCTGCTGCTGCGTCTTCTTCTTCTTCTGCTCCGGCTTCATGATGCTGGCCTTTTCTGCGACTACAGTGGTAACCCAAATTGTTGACTATTGCGGCTTTTTAGTGCTCTTCGTCGTTTTTGTTATAACATCATTTGTCTGTCTGTCTTTCTTTGCGTGTGTTTGTGTAAATATCACTCTCTCGATAGGCCGTCACTTAATTAATATTGCACTTGTTTACAGCGGGTAACAGCGACGTTCACGTTGGCGTAGGCAGCGCCGTTTGTTTTCTGCAGAGAAAAAAAAGATGCGTCGCGCCCTTGCTTGTTACAAATTGTTGTTGTCTGCTGTTGGTTGTTCGTTGTTGTTATTTGTTTTGCAATTCAAGGAATGTCCAATGCCCAAATGCATTTTATGACCAAACAAAGTTATAACGGCACTCTCTGCTCACTGCTCTCTCTCTCTCTCAAACAAACCAACTAAAAGAGAGTGTGTAGTTTGCAAGACCGAGAGAGAGAGGGAGAGAAAGAGAGAGAGAGAGAGAGGGAGAGAGCGCGAGCAAGCAACAAGCGAAAGCGTCGCAGGTAGAAAGCAAACGAATGGACGGAAAAAGAGACTGCGACAGCTACGACTGTCTGCCTGGCAGCCTGCTTGAGGCGTGCGGTGGTGCAAGCGAGAGGCACGCACAAGTGCGTGTGAGTGAGTCTGCATGTGCATACAAATGCAGGCCTATGCATGCATGCCTGTGTGGACGGCGTGTAATAACGGCGCTTTACAACCGACGCAGTTGCTGCACTACTGTTGATGTTGTTTTTGTTGTTGCTGCTGCTGCTGCTACTGCGCTGCTGGTGCTGGCTGCATTACGAAATAACTGCGCGTCCGCCATGACAATTACTAAGCAATTGCTGTTGCTATAGCTGTTCTTCAATTATTGCACCCCCATTTTGTGCACTGCACAAGTAATTATATTAATGCTAATTGCACGCATTTATTTCAACAACAGACACAGTCGCCGCCCTTTCCACGCACGCACACATACACACACACATACAAGAAGCGATGACAGCGGCGGCGCGACGGCAACAGCGACGTCATCTGCCCACAAAAAAAAATCACTTGTAATTGTTGCTGCTGCTTGCTTCTTTTTCTGCTGCTACTGCTGCATCAATTAATACACTCGTCACGTTTTGTGTTGACGTTTTTAGTATAAAGTGTGTTTTTTTTCCTTCATTTTGGTGAAATTTTAATGGCCGTCGTACTGCTTTATATATATAAATGTATATAGATGTATATATACATATATATAATGATATATAAGTATATACATATGTATCATTTACTTATATATATATATGTACATTTACTTGTACATATGCATATTCGCGAACTCCAAGCAAATACAACCAACACAGGTAACACGCATTAAATCAGGCAACAGCAGCGATTTGTAAACACAGCACAACAAAAACAAAACTAGAAAACAAAAATAAAAATATAACCGTACACAATGTGTAGGAGAGAGCGCCTCTTCCTTAATCTCCTCTCTCACACTCTCTCTCTCTCTCTATGTATGTATATATTGCTTTAATTGTTAAATGAAACATTAATGAATAACATTTTAATTTGGCATGGGCTGAGCTAGCGCCAAAAACAACTAACCGTAAATGGGGCTCAGCAAATCAAAAATCTAACACATTTTCGTTGCAAACACAATAACATGAAGCGCGGCAACGACGATAACCGAACCGCACGAAGAAGCGTTTAAAAATGAACAAAACAAGTGGATAATAAAACAACAAAAACAGAGCATCGAGCAACACTTGAGTGCGCTGCGCAGCGCTGCTTTGCTTAATCGATATATCGCTATTTCTTATCGAATAGGCAACATATTTTTGTTAGTATTTATCGCATGCGTTGACCATTCACAGCTTAACGCTGCGCAAGCGCCATTCTAACGCTAGTTCCCGCACATACCGCTTGCTACAATTCGAATTTCAATTCTAATTTAATTGTGAACCAGACAATAATATTAAGCGGAAGAAAACCAGTATGCTTATACTTACTTATTTCCAAAAGCCTAAGAAGCGTTCCACAAAAGCATAAGCTCAATTTCAAATAGGTTTGGTTTTTTATGCCCTTGCGGGAGTATTGTAATTTATCGTGGAGTCATCTGCGGCGTCATCTAATGTTCTATTCTTCCACTTACCGCATGGTGTAATTTAAATTTATTTTTTTTATGTGCATTGCAATAAACATATTTTTATTTCGCAGATTTCGCTCTACTCGTTGCCCTTTGGCCGGGAAACACTTGGAAACCATGCAAATATGGCAACTACTTACTCTTGGTTAGAAAAGTTCGCATAAAAGAGGAAATATAACAAAAGAAAACGGACAGTTTCAACTTTCGCATTTGCCTTTGTCTAAACGGAACTGGAAACGGAAACGGAACCGGAAGTGGGACCTGAAATGAGCATTGCAAGTTTGGCAAACCAAAGCAAAAAGTCTTGCAAATCAAGTTACACTTTGAGCTTAAGCAATCATAAAATACTCAATTGTATGTATTTACAAATGTATAGCTTGGATAGTTATAGTTCTAATTTTAAAATATATTTGGTTCTTGGCAATAATTATATTTGTGCAATTCTCAGCTGAAATGTCAGACGTAACAATTGGCAATTTCGAAAAAGTAATTGCGCGCGCGTTTTAACTCAACAGCTTGTAGTGTGCTTGAATATCGATAGTAACTATCGATACGTTCATTGATGAGCTAGCGCCAAAAATCAGAAATAATACCGATATCTTCATTTGGCGCCAATTGTACATTCAAATCAAAATAACTCAAATTGAGAAGCAAGGATTTTATTATTGGATAACCGAAAGTTATCGGAGAACCTTATATCACCTTAATTTTTTGCTTAAGCCGGTTATTCAGCATTTGAGAATCTTCTACCATTATCAAGTAAGAAAAATGTCGACTAAGAAAAGCGCAGCCCGACCTACTTAGCTGGCTGCCACGCTAAGACTAATCGCCAAGAATGTTGCGAACGCGAAACTCACAGTGAGAACGAGGTATGGCAAGCGAGGCGACCACTCGGCTCGACAGCCGAACGCCTGCTCGTCAACCGGAGAGGGGAGTTAAGTGTGACTGATCTATGTATGAATAAGGTTAGTGCTTGAACTCATCTGCTATTTGCAATTTGCATAATTAAATGAAAAAAAAAACACCGATTCTAATGTCGATGCACTGCAGACACACAGAACTCACACACATACACAGCCGTACACACAAATGCATTTAGGCTCATGTATTTAGGTGTGAAGACAATAACTTTTGAATTTAAAAAATAAAAAAATAAATATACATATATATTTAAATATCATGTTCAAAAGACAATAAGCATGACGACTTAGTGTCTTATTGAAATTCCATATTCAGCTGGACAGTGAAATGGGCGCATCAAATTAAGAAAACTTTAATTTCTTAATAGGTATGATTTGAGTATGATTTGAGTATATTCATTATAATAAAGGCTTAACTGAGCTATCATATAATATAATTTAATCAAAATATATTAAGGATTGCAGATTAGAGCGTAAGCTCTAAGATCAAGGACAATTAACAATTGCATAGTCACATCAGTTGGACGGTCTCAGAACATCTTCACAAATGCTCTTAAGTCAGAAAAAAAAAATTGAGAAGCACGCAGGATTAAAATAAAACTTCATCAGCAACCGATAATCGAAATTGGAACATCCGTTAATATTCAATAAGGTTGGTAACAACAGAAAATATTATGATGGGGTCTTGACAAAATAAAATAAACTTCAAATTTGAAGTCTATAGCTCTTATAAGCTTATATCGAGAGTATATATATGTATGTAGTTTATGGGATCGGAGATTCTTCCTACTGCCTATTTCATACTTTGCCACAAGAACAGTTCCCGTTGATGTTAAGTTTCATTTAGATATTAAGGACATTCTTAGCAAATTGTTACATAATTTGATGTAAGTGACCATAAGTGGTATTCATGATCAACATCATAAGACGCGTCTTTCCTTCTTAAGTGCCTTGAAGCATATCCGTATCTGCAGAATCAGTCAGAATCGATTAGATCGAACCACTATATCATAGAGATGTCATAGCTATAATTGAGGTTATACTTTTATTTATGCTTTTATTTCACGTGTTTGTTTTTGGGAGAAAACCACAGGGCAAATGGTAGTCGAGCATTGTGTGTGTGTGTGTGAGTGTTGTGGTTGTTGTTGTTGTTCTTGTTGCTTGTTAACTGTCATGTTAATTCCTCCGTAATACACGTGTTCATTATGTTAAACACTTAACTTAACGAGATGTGTGTGTGCGTGTGTATATGAAGCTCTTCCAACAATACATAGACAAAAGTGTGCTACACACTAATTAGTCTTGTATGCGATTCATAATGATAACAGGAATGAAAACACACACTTCTGCGTGCGTGTGTGTGTGTGTGCAAGAATAAGTGAAGCTGTAGCTGATGGCAAGATGGAGAGAGAGAGAGAGAGAGAGAGAGAGTTTGTTGAGTTTGTTGGCAGCTTTTGGCAGTTGGGTTTGTTGGCGTTTTTTAGTTGTTATGCATATGATTGCCTGTGCTTTTAACTGTCGCTGCCGCGTTGTCTTCGCTGCAGCACGTCGACGCCCTGCGCCTGTGGCGCTTTCTAATGCCCAAGTGTTGCTTGCCAAGCACACACAAAAGTACACACACACACGCACACACACACACACACACACGTGTGGGAATTATTTACACACCAACACGCACACATAGAGGCAGTCATTTTCTTCGTCGTCGTCGCAGTATTTGATCCTCACAGGATGCCTTGTCATGTTTTCATTATGCTCATGTGTCTAAACAATTATCCTACAGGCATAATTATGTCTGACGTTTATAAGCTTTGACACTTTCGGTTTTCGCTAACATGTCTAACACACACACACACACACACACACACACACACACACACACACAGACACACGCACTGAAATGCTCTTTGGCAGTCGTAAGTCTGTAAAATGTGCGCTTATTGAAATGATTACAACTAATTATCTTTTCTTGATAAACAGACATATATAGAGCACACGTGTGTGTGTGTGTGTGCGTGTATGTGAATATATATATATATATGGATTGCTTATAGGCATAAGAATAGAGCGCATACCCCTCCTGACAAAGCTCCCCTTGCCCATTGCCCAGCCTTGAGTTGAAAAATTACGGGGCCTGGCCGAAACTTATTTTGGCGTAAAATTGAAAAATTCTTTGGGTAGAAGGAATTAAGTACAAGCGGAATTCTTTTTTTTCTCGTTGATATACGCTTGCAGCGGGTATTGTGAATATGCCATGAAATCCCTAATAAATTGAACACCCTGTTTATATATGTAATATATATAATTGCTTAGCTTTAACTTTTATTGATTTTCTATAAGCATCAGAAACATTTTTGACTGAATATAACTCCAGAAGTATTAATAGTTTTGGGGCTAAGTGAACATAACTACTAACTAACTATAACATTTAGAATAGAATACGATTTTAAAATTAATCAATTGAGCATTTGCAATGCATCCAATATTCGTTTTAGGGTATTCAAACTTCTGTTAAATTTTCATTAATTTTTTTTATCTTGCTTGTTTCGAGTTCTTTGTCTTTGCTGCTGACTTCTTTTTGGGCGCTGGGCTGCTGGCTCATCCCGTCTCCCCCACAAACTCCCCATCCCATTCCACTCCTTCCTCATGCTGCTGGCTTTATTTTATTATGCAAGAAACAAAAGTTTCATTTGTTTGTAACGCTTCTCGTTCAGCAGGAACCATCAATCATTCGCCGTGTTGTGCGACGTCTTTCACGACGACAACCAGCACTAAGAACAGAGAGAGGGTGGATAGAGGGAGGGGGATGGGGAACGGGGAACGGGGCTAGGAGTGTGGGTGGCTGTGAAAAGCAAAAAAATGTTTCATTTTCACACACTAAACAAATTGCAAGCGAGTGGGGCAAGACGGGGCTGTGTGGGGTAGCGGTTGGGTTTGGTATTCTCCTGCCTGCCACTTGCCACGTGCTGCCTGCCACGTGCTGCTGCTGCTGCGTGTCGCTTGCTGCTTGCTGCGTTCGCTGTCTTGAGTGTCCTGTGCCGCATTCCTTTCATCTTCCTCTTGCTGCTCTGACAAATAGTTTCTCCGTAATATGTTGCAACTCTTTCTGTGTCTTGCCCTCTTGGTGTGGAGCAGATCAGCAGCCACTTGCAACTTGAGTTCACACGAATCTGATGTACTCTGCGTGGCATTATATGGACTCAATTGCGATATCAGCAAACAATAACTTCTGCTTCTTCACTTGTCATGCTGCTGTCGAAGTTAACTAGCAGTTTCAATATCGGTTCGATTTTCTGTGGTGACAGGTGGCAACCCTGCAAAGCTAATACTTAACTATTGGTTAAAGTTGCACATTCCACAACGCTTTGATGAGCTTATTTAATCTAAGCTGGAAGATAGTATACATTCATCTAAATAGATAAACCCTTATCTGATCTAACTTCTACAGTTAAAACTATGAACTTAGAATATGATAATAATATGAGTATAGTAGATGTGCTTCTCCTTAAGAGTTATTCGCTGGAAAAAAGTGTAGTATGTACACCAAATTATGTGGCATGCGGAATGTGTTAGCAGACAATGAGTCCATTCATTATCCGTATTCATTTGCATTCATTTTTAGTTCAGTTGAACGCATTCACCTTGTCAAACATTTGACCTTTAAAACTGCTGCTTTTCAAGGGTTTAGCAATTCATTTTGCAACTAATAGTAGACATGCCAACCCCGTCCCTCAAATCCGGCACCACCTAGCCCACTAGCCCCCTCACACAGCTCGACACTTGAGTCATGCAACTGAAATTTATAGAGGCACATTAAACTTTTAAATGATAAATTGCTGAATATAATTTACGTAACGCACAACTTTACCCTCCCTACCTCTCTGCCACCGTCCCTACACAGACAGACGAACAACCAGCCAAATGAGCGAGCATTGGCAGCAGCTTAAAAAGGAGGGGTTGGGTGGGGGGGGGGGGGGTTTAGGGGTATGAATGGTTACGGGGCTGCGGATGTGATGCGGGAGTTTCGTGGCAGTCAAGTTAATAACTCTTTCGCCTGCCACTTTCTTTGTATTTATGTGTGAGTGAGTGTGTGTGTGTGTGTGTGCCTGTTTGTGTGTATATATGTATATGTGTGTATATATGTATGTGTGTGTGTGTGTGGCTGGTTATTGTTGTTGCTGGATGGCTTAGCTGTTTAATATGCACGCAATGTCGGCGTAAATGTTTGTTGATTAGTGTGTCCCTTAGTCCTAGTTTTTAGTGGCTTTCGATGCCAAACAAAACTGATGACTGGCGACGCTGTGCGACAAATGCGTGACACGAAACGACACTACACGACACGACACGATTTTTGCATGAACTAAAAACGAGAGAGAAGCAATTTGTAAAACACATCACACATCGTATTTATTTATTCAATTTTGTTTTGCTTATTCTAATTTGTTTTTATCGCTTTACTTAAACAAATCCATTTTTTCTACATAAATATTTATATGTTAAAAATATATTTTAGAAATTAATTTCCTCAATTGTAATTATTATTGGTGCTTGTTTAAAGTTTGTCATAGATTTAATCGATATCTTGGAAACGACTGCAGAATATTAGCTTTAACTTGATTTATATTGTAATTACTATATATCTACTATATATATATATCTATATATATATAGAAAATACGTGCATCGCTCGAAATTGTATATATGATATTTTAAATTGTATACAATTTCTATAAGATTTAATTTGTCGAATTATTAAAATAAGTGCTTAATGCTTGACATAAACCAATCACGATTTGTACGCACATCTCTAGCGACAAGCTGACAAACCAACGTCAACTCACGACTCACGATGCACGACTCACGATTGACGAATGCGTCTCGCTCGACAGACAGCAAAGGGAGTGTGGATTGCGAAAATGCTTCTAGCGCGATGTACACTGTACGGTGTGGAGTGGCAAGTGGATGCGGTAGGGTTGGGGGATAGGGGAGAGGGGAGTTGGGCTGTCTAGCTGGCAGGCACTTCATATTCATGCTCATTGACAGCACGCTAACGGCATATAAATTGACAGGCGAGCGGCAAAAGTCCTTGTTGCTGTACCTCTTCCTGTTTCACATCCTGTTGCTACTCGTACAGTATTACATCTATTATTGGCTGCCACTCGACTATTACCGAACCGCTCGCACCCATACACTTTCAAGTTGTGCGTTTCCTTTCACATACCCTATGCAGAACTGTGCAGAAATGTGAGTTGAGCCTGCAACTCTGTGCGTTAAACCAATTCAATATGTTAACTTAATACTAATTAGTTTATTGTCTCATTATATGTGTATATCACACTAATTATTGATAATCATTGATTATTTCTGTTAGTTTCTCACACATTTCAGCTCCACACATTGAAGTTGAGTTGTGTGTGTATGTGTGTGTGTGTGTGTGTGTGTGTTTTTTTAGAGTATCTCCTAGTCGAGGTTGCTCTATTGTGGTACTCCAATGTACTCTTGTTTTGTCTGAGTGTTGTGCTTGTCGGCATATCCTTTTGTTGTTTGTGTTGCTTTTCTGCATTTTCATTTTCAATTACAAATGACACAAGTGTCTCACGCTCCAGTTTCCTTCGTCCTGAACCTCATTCGCCTCAGCATCCGCAATTGCAAACCCAGCTCAAGTGTATGTTATGTGTGTATCCATAATAATAACAAGTATCGCAATTTGTTGCTCTTAAGAGTCACCAACAATACTAACTGCAATTTAACACGTATTCGTTTCAGTTTCAATCGACATTTTTAACACTTGTTGTTCCAAATTGTCATTTCCCTCGTTGTTGTTTGCATAATTAAATCCCAGATAGTTACAATTAAGTATATATTTTATGCAAATGTGTATTTTATGAAAACCTAAATTAAGCAATTGAACATCCAAATGGTTAGTAAAACGGCATTATTCCAAATCATTTACCCCCTGAGCTTTGAAGGTTAAAATAATTGGTCCAATAATGGCCCTAAAAGGGTAAAAAAACCATAAATTTAACTCTTTTATCTACTCTTAAATATAATAATTTATTTCAACTGCTGTTTATGTTTTTATCCAAGTAGTGAGCCTTTGTTGTATTAGTGTGTCCCAGTCGAATTCTGTTAACAATTATTTGCTATCTTCTACGAAGATTATTATGGGGATATACAAAATTTGAGGGGCTATTGTGAATTGGCTAATCCCACGTTAGTTTTTTTTTATTTAATATTTTAATTAATATATATAGTTTTTGCAAAAGAGGTGTGTTTGGCAGCTTGATCTGCCTCTTCGATGCCTTTGATCCCAATGTATCTGGATAAGGTGTATTTTATCCAGGTATGATTTAGTTTTGGGTAATGGTGTTTGTAGATGAAGAGGTGGATTGGTGGAGAGCTTATAACGAACTCTTCTATATACTTTTTTAAGTATACTAAATAATATTTGATCTATTTAGCTATTTAGCTAAAAAAAATTCTTCATTTATGATTTTCCATTATAGAATGATACATTTCTTAATAAAAAGAGTCACCTAAAGTTTAATTATTAGATGTAAAAAATTGTTCATTTAAGTTTTTTCATTATAGAATAAAAAATTGTTTAACAAAGAGTCATCTCCAGTTCAGCTCTCAGATGTAAGAAATGTTTGTTTGTTAAACTGATTTATACTGAAATTCCCGAAATTCATATCCCGATTTGTTCGATAAACAGTAACTATTAAAAGATTAAAGGGCGTGCCGTTCAATGCAGTTCGATAAGCACGTTCCATGCATAAGTAAACATATATATATGCAATAAAAATATATATTTATATATATATATATATATATATGTGTGTGTAGTCGCCACAGCTGCCACGCCCACTCCTTTGGTCACAGAATGGGCATTATAGAAAACTTGTAATACAATTTTCGTCAGCCAAAGCCAAATGGAACGCGGCCAAAAGGGGGGTGAAGGGGAGCTGCAGGATATAAGCTGCAGATGCAGCTGCGAAAGAAGAAAATGCGTCGGAGAATGAACCGAAAAAGAAGATAAGAATAAAACCAAAACAGAAAAGAAATTACTACAACAACAAGCATTCGCTGTGGTCGTACGAACGGGTGGGTGAAAGATAGAACGGGTAAGGGGAATGGGATCAGCTCAATTGGAGACGGCGAAAGAGGCGACCACAGTTTAAAGGGTTGAAAAAATGCAGCCGGAAAGGGGGTGGTTTGGGGGCTGACTGCTGCCACAATTGTGTTTATTTTTGAAGGCGAAACTTGCTGCTTGAAAGAAAAGCATCAAACTGCTAAGAACTTAAAACAAAGTATGTGTCGATTGGGATGGGCGGAATAGGGGGTGTCAAGGGAGAAACGGGGAGATAAAAGGTTTGAACGGTTTCGTGATGGGGGGGGGGGGGGGGGGGGGGGGTGTGTGTGGATGTTGCAGATGGAGGAAATAAAACGCATTATTGCCATCATTTTTGAGCTGACGTCAAGTTTTTGTATTGCTGCTCCTGGTCAGTGCACCAGCCATTCGCACAAACACAGAGGAGGAAATGAGACTTCAATTTTGTGACGAGCTGTGGACATAGACACACACAGACATACACGCTCCCACACACATACATATATTCAAATATGGAGCGCACTCAGCCAATTCACTTAACAACTTGATTAACCAGTGAAGCCAAACTGGCAGCTTCATCATCAGCATCGCTGTCGCTGTCGCTGTCGGTGCCGCTGTTGCACCCCCTCAACATCAAGCGTGAATACATTCAGTCAAATATACAAACACCCACACAAACACACATTCGCATAATTTTCAATTTCATTTCAATTCACCAAGTTCGGATGATCATCGTGCAGAATGATTTCATCATTGAGTTCTTCACCAAAGCCATTGTCATTGTCATCATCCTCGTCGCATTTTGGCATCGTTTGACATAGAAAATACTATACAGGAACAGAAATCCGGCGTACGTGATTTTCAGCCTTAATGCCAAAATTCTTTTCGCTCGCTTGAATACCCTGTAACCAAGATTCTGTTCAAAATGGGCAAGTGCAATCGGTAAGGGCGTAAATGCCAATTGGCTACGAGGTCAATAAGAACTTAATGAGTTGCACATATACATGGTATGCAGTTGGCAGGATAAACGTAAGCTAAACAGATTGTACACCTAGTTTACAGGGCATCTAGCCTAGTCGATCACTGCCAATCAAATACGACAACTTTATTTAGTTGACAACCTTCTGAGAATTTGGCACCCTTTGCAATCCACAGAGTCAACCTTTGGCTTTCTTCTATTTGGCGCTTATTTCACTTTGTGTTTCCCTTTTTTTTTTTTTAATACTCTGTTACCAAAGGTATAAAGTTATTTTGGTTGTGTGCAATAAACTCGCAACATATACTTCGCTGTGTCCGCCTCAGACAAAGTGTTCATATTGATTTTTGGCGATGTTCATCAAAGAGTCACCAAATTGGGAAGATAGATTACTACCACTCAACTTGGTTGTTATTAACTGGTATCAGAGTATTTTGCAGTCGGTTACTCTCGACTTCATTCTTCTCACTTGAGTTTTTTTTTTATTTGGCTTTTTGCCTTGCCCGCCTACTCGTTCCACGTACTGTTCTCCATAGCATTCACACTTGACACTGAGAACTGAATGAGTGGCACAGCTCCTAATCCATTCTCATACTCCCGCCCCCCCCTCAACCATTACCGAACCAACTGCCTCTTTCCCCTGTCCTGCTTTGGCTTATCGTGCAAAGTTTTTAAGTTTCGTGTCGTGCTTGGCATACGTAATAGAAAATTTTTGCGTGACATCCCCAACACCCATTCCCTTTCAGCACTAGCTGACTTTTTCAGGCTTTATCTGAGTTTTCTATTTGAAGATTTTCAAATTTCTATTTCACTCTTTTCTATTTGCCAGTCGCTCGTCAGCCTAAACTTCATCATCGTCTAGTTAAAGTCCCAACTCTTGTTTAAGTCATTCAATAGCAAACACTCTTTATACTTTTTTTTTTACTTTCCAGGATGTTAGATAGAGTGCTTTGAGCTGTGAAAGGATAACGTTCGTATTCTATTAACAGATTACGGTAATCCTATTTATTACAACTATTCCCATCTATTGTCCATCGTTCAATACGAAATTAATCTGATTTTTATAACTTTGTTTTGATTTGTTTAACAAAAGGTTTTTAAAAAGGTTTTGCAAAAATAAACATTTTTTATTTAAACACATATGTATGTGGATTATTTTAGAAATTATAATTTTGCTTGTCTGAAATGAGAAGAATTTTTCAAATATTCATAAATAGTTTTCCGTCTGTCAGATTGACTTAAATTATTATTTGAATAAAATTGAAATGGTTAGACCTAATATTGGGGCTTGTACATATTTTGGGTTAATAAGTTGAGAGTGAAGTTGAAATTACTCGATACGTAAATTGACAGACAATGTTTAGCTTTAAGCGGCTTACGCAGCAAGAAAAACACGTACAAATCAATGTAATCAAGATGAAATCAATCGATTTACGCCTTTAGGCACACACTCAAAAACATATACACGCACACACACACGCACACACAGCAAACCAAAAATCAAAGTAGAAAAAATAAAACAATTGAAAAATGCCTTTGCTTGAAAATGGCAGACAAAGGACACAGGACACAGTAACAAAAACAACAGTAACAAAAAATAGCAACAACAACAAGGGGCAATCGCAACGCCTTCCCATGTCGCGCGTGGGCGTGGCTTAAGGCGGTATGGGGTTGGGGCTGGGGTTGGGGTTGGGCAACAGGGCAAATAGAAATGCTAATAAAAAAATTCCAGCATCAATCTGTGGAATTTGTGTTGAACATATGCGCCAATAATGTAGCCTCCATCCAAGTCCCTCAAGCCCCTGCCCCTGCGCCTGCCCCTGCGCCTGCCCCTGCCCCTGCCCTTGCCCGCCACCCACAAACCAACATACTCAAAAAACATACGCACACATATATAGAGCAGTGGGTTAGGGGTGTGGAGGGGGATGTTGTGGGCTGTGGAGTGTGGAATGGTAGCTGTAGCATCGTCCTCGATGAGGTCGATATGTTTGCTTAGCTGAATGTTGGTGATGATGTGTAAACATTTACATGACGTGCCCCAGTTTATTTTAACCTTTGATCCGGTTCGCTGTCGCCGTCGCCGTCGCCATCGCCGTCGCAGTCAGAGTCAGAGTAGACGTCAGCACCTGCCACAGCGCTGACGAAGATGATTTCGGGCCAAAATGTAAAAATAAAGTAAAATATTTGCATTAAAAATGAATTGTTTGTGTAGGCAGACAACGACGACAACGTTCGACATGTGGCTGCAGCGGGGGGCATGGGGCATGAGAGCGTAAGGGATGCGACTTTAAAGTCTGCATGCATAAGTAAACACTATACACCTTAAACACGCACACACACTTACACTCACACACACTCACACACACTCACACACACACACACACTTACTCGCACGCACAGATTGGAAGACAGTGAGGCAGATGAAAAGCGCAATGAAACCTCAAGCGCACAATAAATTCTCATCCTTAGCTGGTGCAGGAAGCAATGTACAATGTGTGTGTGTGTGTGTGTGTGTTTGGGTACATGCTATGAGCAGAGCATTGGCAGAGCAAGGCAAATGGCGCACGAATAAACAAAACGTGTCAAAAATATACGAACAACAATAAACACATTGCTTTACCGCCCCGTAAACCAAATTTGGCCCCAAACGCATCGCCACACTTCAACTCACAATCAGCCCTCCCAATGCCAACGTCTACTAAGTAAGAGCAACAACAACAACAACAACAACAACTAAGGGTCAACCCAATTTGCTCTCACTCTGACCCTGGGCACAGAGTTGCTAAGCCAAACGAGGGTTTATCTTAAAGTTCTGTAGGCAGTATTTTGTTCAGCTTACATCAATTTATATGCTCCGTTATGCTCAAATCAGAGATAAATTGATTTTTACATCAGCATCATCATCATCATCATCATCATCATCATGCTTAAATTATAGCTTACCATTTCTGTGCCTCGATTATTTGATCAAGTTGAGACGCGTATACCCTAGCTTGTATACTCCGATCTGTCTGCTGGGTATGCCATAGTCGACCCTACCCGATTGTAACATTCCGACATAACTGATCTTTGGTCATAGGGTCTGGTAACTTATCAAATTTGACACTCAATTTAACTAGCTGTTAAATTCGATTTGTTGGTTAAGAACTTGTCGTAGCATTAACTCATCTAAATTTCGCGATTTTCAGTGGTTGACAGGAATCGCTGCTCAGTTGGGTTGTAAGCCACTGTTTGTCCCAGGCTTATGTACATAGGATGCAGCCTATAGCCTACAGCCAGCCAGACAACAAAGGCCGTTAAGTAGCAGATGACAATCGTCGCACAGTGACAGTGACAGCCATAAGGGGGCAAGGAGCAAGGGGAAAGGGGGTAAGGGCTTATGGTTGTGTGGGTGTGTGCGTGTGTGGGTTGGATGTGTTTTGATGATGATGATCACATGGTAATCACAGCGCGACGCGCTCTCAGCTTTTATATTTTTTTATTGCTTCTTTATGACATTGGCATAACTTCCGCCAACCGCCCCCCTCCCACCCCCATACCCCCCTCCTGTCAGTGGGTGAAACATGTGGCTTTGGTTTTTGCATGGACAAAGGATATTTTTGTGCCTGCTGCGTGCGCCATGAGGCAACATAAGGCAACCGAAAGCAACAAAAACAAGCAGCAAACGAGCCAACTTTTACGAGCACATAATCGAAAGACTTCCCCTGTGGCACACTGCCACGGCATGGGTGAAAGTGGGAAGGGGAAGGGGAAGGGGATGGGTAGTGGGGTTGTGGAGCTGCCTGATGGACCAGACCCAAAACAGTCTTCTGTTTTAGTCTGCTGCGAACAACAACAAGAACAAAACCAAGGGACACAACAACATTTGTCATTGTTGCCCATTTGCTCAACGTAACAAATGGCGGCGACCTGTGAACCACGTCCTGAAACCTAAAATTTACCTCCATGTCTCGTGTCCTTGTCCCTGTGATTGCAACTCACAATTGCTCCCGTCCTTGTCCTTGTCCTTGTGCATCTGTCTTTCCCTGTTCCTGTCCCTGTCCCTGTCCTCTTTGACTTTTGCCTGACTTTTGCTAATTGTGTGCGCGACTTTTTGATTTTGCATTTGATTGCCAATGCATTTGCGTGTGTTTGTGTGTGTGTGTGTGTGGGACTGTGTGCAAGTTCCCCACTTTTAAATGATGCTACACAACGAACTCGATAGTTGATGCCGTCTGAATTAGTTTTTGATCACCACTTTTGTTGTGGGTTCGTGTTAGATTAGGGGATGTAAGTTTTAAACTTCTACTAACCGAATAAAATCAGTTTCCTTTTAATATATATATTTATGTGTTTCTGACAAAAATTTGTGGGGAACAAAACTGCATAAGAATATGTTATGAAAATGTCGACATTATTGTTTTCAGTCTCAAGTAAATTAACAGAATTAACTGCTGTTGATGGCTAATAGAAACTTATCCAAATAGGCCGTCATTGGGGGTTGTCTTCCTCATAGACCTTATCGTACCTCTCCGATAATCAACTAAAGCAGCTGCCTATACTTATCTGGTTGGAATGCGGTGGCTTAAATAAATGATGTTTCCTTTTACATGAGTATGGGAGAGAGACAGAACTGACTTAATTGAAAAGCAACGAATTGAATCCACCCAAACCAGACTGAATTCCTAGTTTGTTGATTGGTTTTCTTTGGCTGCACTGGCAAAGTACACTTACTGAAAGTTATATAATATAGTTGTATATGAATATGAGTCTCTATAGTTTTGCCGCTCTAAAGTTTCGACTGAAACGCAGTTAATATTGAAATCGAATCGCTTTGGGGCTGCTTATTTGGTATATTTTCCATCGCAAGTTTCCGGTTAGATTTGATGTTGTTGATGCGGAACAAAATGGGCACAAGCATGCAACGGCAGCATTACAAGCTCTCACACACAGCAGCAGCCGCTGTTGCAACTGCTATGGGGTCTTTCAAGTGGAATATCAACTGGTAAATCCCACGTCTCAGCTGTTGACACGCGCCGCGAAAGTTGCTCGTCTCATATTTATCATATTTAATTAGTCCGCAGCTCGTATTTCGCTCTGCGTTGCAACTGCACCAGAATATTGCTCGAAAACTTGGCACTTTGTATTGCCCCCGTGCATCCTTCGCAACCACTCACATTCTTTCGTTGCTTTGAAGATGCCATGCACTTGGAATAAGCAAACGTTTGCAACAGTTAAGAAGTAATTTTCGACGAAATTCACAAACTTTTTGGAGCCATGTCAACAATGTTGTCACACAGGACACATGTGTCACGCCCCCATTTTGATTATAGCCCCACTCAAGCGTGTGTCTGTGTGAGCGAGTGCGTGCTTGTCAACAAATATTTGGCCCTAAATTGCAATATTAGTTAGATGAGTTATGAAAAGTTAAATACTTGCAACAAAACACACAACCAGCAACAAACGCAAAAAAAAAAAAATCATCCAAAAAATCCACAAAAAAAAAAGAAAAGGAAATACATTCATAACTACATCTCGAAATTGTGAGTAGCAGATGGGGTCGTGGACTGGCCAAATTGAAGCTTTTCTTGTATCTTTTTTACTTTCTTTTCTTGATTTTTATATTTTTGTTGTTTGTTTGTTGACAGGCATCGTGTTCTGAGCTCTTTCTGAACTCAGTTTTGGCGCTTTCTGCTGACACACGTTTTTCCATTCCGATTTCGATTCGCTGATTGCCATCGGGCCCTTGCTCCCCAAAAGTAACAATATAGATGTTATAGTTTACTTTAAGATGTGAATTGTCAATACCCTAACAGATATTTATACTTAAATAAAAAACCTATCCAACTACTGAAACGGTTTATTCCTGTGGCAACTATATATATATGATATAGTCGGTGTGATCAAGGCATTTATGGCAAATTTCACAAGTCTTTCAAAAGCTTACAAATAGAAAATTACTTACATCCAATATGGAATATAGTTATTTCATTTTAGAAAAAATTTGATTTTTTAGATTGAAATAAATCTGGTTAGTACTCACAAACAATATCATATACAAGTGCTCTCAAAATCAATATGAAAGTTATTGAGAGTTTAGTTTGAATAGCTAGCGAGATCGGCATAATATATAGTTTATGATATGTTAAGAATCTTATGACTTATATTAAGTGTGCGTTGCACATTTGATGACCAAATCAACATTCTCTTTGCTAGGGTAAATAGAAGACTGAGTAAACTTCAAGTAGCCGCAAAGTATCCACAAGTTAGATGCCATAAGACGATGCAGAGCGAGGAGTGAGAGGCGTGTAGCAGGCATGGTCAGGCGAATGGGAACGGGAACGGGAACGGGAACGGGAGCGGGCAAAGACTTTCAGCTATAAGTTAGTGCTCCCCAGATAGTAATTATCAGTAGATTGTCGGGCAGGCAAACAACTTTGACAAGTTTTGTAATCGGTTTTGCCTTTTTGATTTCATTTATTGTACATGACAGCCAAGTGGAAATGCTGCGCGCAGCACCGCTAAGGGGCAGTTGCAGAGGGAACATACAGGGGCAGGGCCAGAGTCAGAGGCAGGAAGATGAAAAGATGGTAGGAAGCAGCTAGTGGGGTGCTAAAACCATTTTAAAGTTGGCCTTCGAATATCAAAATTGATGGCGAAAAACGTAACCAAATTATGTTGAAATTACTTTAATAATAATCACGTCTAATCTACATTTATAACTAGCTGTAAAAAGTTATTGTAAAACTCAAAAATTATTTCAGAAGTTAAGCCAAATGAGAAGCTTAGAAGTCATTTTAGGAATAGCCTCAACCGGATGATTTGAAATTTGTGCACAATTACCTCGACTTTAGTATACGATCAAGAGTTTCTTGTGCTACTTGATTAGAAGCTGTCTCAACTGAACTGATAAGTGACACACTTATTGGCATATGTGTACACGTATATATGTGTGTGCAGTTATGTGTGCTCCTACTGCTCCTACTGGTAATCAGCCATTGGATGGGGGTGTGATGGGAATTTTAGCTCAGCCCATCGATGATTCCCATTTGATGTGTGTAACTCAATGTGGCTGAAACTAATATCCGCCCCAGATTTTGAAGTGCGTAACAGCTGAGTCCATTGGTGGTCACTTCATTGGCTGCTCCACATATGACAATATGCGAAATACATGTATGATATATACGAATGCTTCTGGGCCATGGCACAGATATACTCCCAATATATTGAATAGCTTTTGTGGTCCACTGTTCACAGCACTCTGCCTGTATGTGTGTTAGTATCTGGGGCCTGAAAAGGACAGCAACATCATTGGTGTTTTATTATATCTGTTTTTTTTTTTGTTGTGGGGATAGTGTCGGGGCAGCAATAACATCTTTGGCCCCTTCCCACTCCACACCCCACGCTTGACACACACGCTGCGTTAAAGGAAATGAAAAATTCTTAACGAAATTCCCATCATCCCTTATTGTGCTCTGGGGCATTTTGCTTTCGCCTTACCCATTGTCGTTCCTCACTATCAGCAGATGCCCTAACCAATGGCCAATAATCTATTATTGAAATGTAAAAGCTAGAAAATTAATCAACTTTTGCAATTAATTTTGATTGTCTTTGTTTTTAGAGTTATAATTGAACATCTTGTCAAATATTTAGAGAAGAGAAAAAATGCCAAGAAATATATTCAAGTATAAAATGAAACGTTAATGATTGTTTTTTTGAGTATCAAAATGTATATTCATTTTTCAACAATATGCTTATTTTCTCCAAAGTGGCTGAAGAAAGTAGAAGAATTATTATCATCTGCATAGTATAAATAAAAGTTATCATAAATCTAAATATAAAAGTATTTCAGTGTAGAATATGCAATCTTCGGCTTACTTAATTTTCACATAGAAACAAATAGTTTGTCCATTTCATTTTTTTTCCTATATATATGTATATATATTTTTAACAAAATTGCAATATGATGAAGTGCGTGTGTGTGTGTGGATGACAATAAGCATCATGTGTAATAAAAGTGGACACATTATAGGAAAGTGCCGCGGGCCCCATCTAGAGCCGATAACAACAGCAATATTGAATGGGCCAAATTGCAAATAAAAAATCGCTAACATTTTGAAATCAGTTTCATTTCTGGTCAGCGCAATACATCAAACATTATACGACCAGTAGATTAGGCTAACATATAAGGGAAAACAGGCTGAAACCGTTTCGGCTTGCGAACTAGTTAAATCGGATTTGGTTTAAGCTGACTTAGCGAAAAGCAAAGAGTGTAGAACGTCATGTAATTAATAGTTAAATGCTAATCAATGTTACATATTTTGGATACTATTTATTTATCTGGGATTTTGTTTATTTATTTTATTGCATATAAGCACATATTGTTTTTGATTAGTCAGTCTAAAACTCAGATTACGGGATATTCTTACATGCATGCATTCAGCTGACATTGAAACAGTTTAATAATTGTATCTGCGTAGGTATTTAATGTATGTCAATTTTGATTTTATTTGGTAACTTGCAACTTCTCAAATTTCAATGGCCTACAGAATTGCTGACAACAATATATAGCAAACTGGCAGTGGTAGATGTGCGTGTTGCATGTGGCAAATGCAATTAGATATGCATAATTGAATACTTTTGTTCGAACTAGTGTTTGCTTTACAATTTATTGGTTTATTTATGTATGAAAGCTCTCGAATATTTTGTGGCGTTTGCACAAACTAATTAAAAATACTGCAAATTGACCAAGCGTGCTCTTTCCTGCACCCAAATCGTAACTGGAAACCAAACAGATTCCAACTCTTCCTGGTCACAGCCATAGGACAAGGTGAAGGACACGCAGTGTGGCATTGGGTGGAGTAACGGGTATTTAATATAGGATACAAAGGCAAAATAAATGGCAAATGCATAAATATTAAGTACTCGTATTTCGGAATGCTGTTAAATTTGCAAAGTGAAATGCTAAAGGCAAAGACCAAAGAGTCAAGCAATATGTCAGGATAAGCCAGGACAATGCCGGACAACCAGTAAGAGAAGATTGTCTTTCTGATTACTGCAACCAGCAGACCACTCCCAGTCTCTTACCGTCTTCCGCAGCTTGTGATTTTATCTTCGGGTAAAAGATGCAACTAGGGACGTAAGAATTGCCACTGATATTGAGATATCGAATATCGAATAACCCTTTGAATCATTTGTAATAGAAGTGCTTATTCAGTAGCTGACTTTTTATGCAATCTGAAGAAGGAGTGCGACATATCTGTATGTCTGTCTGTATTGCAGGAAATTTCTGGTTAAAAAATACAGATTTTCACATATACAATCTAACTTTGAAATTTTGTTTAAAATTGTGTATTTTAAGTAGAAAAAAAAATGTGGTTCTATTTTTAGCTCATATTGGCAACGATTAATTCAAGACTTTTGTGAGCTTTGATGCATTTAGCCATCCCTGAAATTTGATGCATGTATGCATTCGGGCTTTCAATGTCGCACACTGGAGACAAACTTAATTTGCCACAATGTCTTAAAACACGTGTGGTATGTGCACGCCCTAGCTTGGTGTGGGTATCCACACCACCAACACACCCATGCCGCCCTTCAGCCGTCTTATAAATCGCACTTGGGTTGTCGTCAGAATCTCCCGCAGCTGCACATAATTTAATTACCGCAACGTGCCAAGGCGTTCGACTAGATTTCTCTTTCTTTTGGTGTGTGTGTGTGTGTCTGAGGAGTGTAGGCGTGGTCGGGTCGCCTCTTAAATGCGGGGCTGAAGCCTGGCTGGTTTCTCGCATCGTGTGGCAACAATGAAGTGCAACATGTTTAGAATAGCAATTAAGTCGATAGAATCGCAGACAAAGCCAAAGTCCCTTTTAAGACATGCCAACCAAACCATCTAGAAACAACTCCGCCAACCCTCCAACACCCTCCACCTCACATCATTCACCTTGCCCGCTGTGAGCCAAGTCAAGTAGTCCTGGCACTTTGGCACTTCCGTTGGCCGCGACCGTTCACCGAAATGTGTAAATACGTCCAATGTACCGCTTGCTACATGCCACATGCGACGGCCTCAGCATGTTGCATGTACCGAGCACACACACACACACACACACACACTAAGCTAGCTCATTGACATTGTGCGCCCGGCCTGTTGACGTGCAGCCAATTTCGATTTGATCTGCAACTGTTTGTGTTAAGTGTGGCATTGCCTACTTTAAGCTAACACTGCCACTGCCACTACCACTGCCACTGCCACTGTTATGCGTACCATTGCCGCACACAATTCATATGCATTCGCATTTATCCACATCATTTGGTTGCTGCATCATGCCTCAATTGCCGCATGATTCGTTTCGTGTTTGATAATTTACAACTTGGCTGATTGTTGCCACATGCAACGCGACTGCTGTTGGGCAAAATGATCAACATTGTGCTTCAGCAGCTAAGTCTATCTACCCTTTTCTTCATCCCCTTCCCCTTCCCCTTCCCCTTCCCAACTCCTTATTTTTTTTTAAATACACCACTCCTCACATATTTACCGTTAAATCGCTTTAATTGCAAGTCCGCAAAAAGTTGTTGCTGCCATTTCCGCTGGATTTTTACCGTTATTCCCCTTTGCGTCTCACTCCGAACTCTTTCCCATCTGGAAAGTTTCTCAATGTGGCCGTCGCCCCATTTGAATCGCAGACGCGGCTGCTACTGTTACTATCGCTACTGCTACTGACACTGCTATTGCTACTGATAGTGCTACTGCTACTGCTACTGCGACTGTTGCTGTGACGCAAGTTACCCGAGCCACATTTGCCATTTCCCATTATCCGTTAGTTTTTGCGCATTTCCGGTACGGGCGATTGCCGCTGCAGCTGCAAACCAGCCAAACCAAATAACAGCAGCAACAACAAGATGTGCAACAAACGGTCGAGTTAAGTGGAATCCTGTACTATCCTTGCGGTAACTGCTCACTGGCTCAGTTAAATCCGAATTAAAGCAATCGTTACCTAAAAGGGGTACTTTCTTCTTTCAAGATTCCATTCCATCTAAATGGCGATTTGTAGACAGGTTCTATGGTTTAGCGAGTTTTGTCTGAGTGTACTTATGCATAATAAAAATACAAATATTATTTATTAATGATATAATTTAACATTTTTTCATATATATAGAAATTTTTGTGCAGCTGTTACCAAATAATTCCCCACTCTTTTTATCGTCATTAAATTTCAGTTTTCATATGAACTTATTTTAAAAATTCTCCATTTTCTTCTACTAGTATTGATGTATTTTGTAGAATTTCTCTAACATATTTTTATAGAAACAATTTTTCAATAAGGTATTCGATATTTCCAAATTATTTAAAAGTATCGTCTTAAAAAGTATTTAAGGGAACTAAATTATATATTAATTAGCGGCACTTTTAAAAGTTATCGGTCTCGAACGGAAAGTGTTTATTATTCTGATTCTTGTGTTCTGCTGTTTCAGATATATATATATATATATACATTCGACTTTCCAAAACTGAATCCTCAATGCAGTTTTTATCGACGCCACTGCTTAATCACCACATTGTAGTTCTCGCATGACCTCCAATTGGAACCAAACCCATTTCTTGTTGCATTTTTAATGCGCTGCGAGAATTGCTGCGACAGTTGTTGTTGCTCCTGTTGCAGTTGTTGCATTTATTCGTTGAGCGATAAGCAACAGCATCTAACTCGTTTCGTTCTTGTTGCCACTCGAATATCGGACAATTTTATAAAAATCTTTTTGTGGCACTTAATTTCTGGCCAACAATAAACCGGCCCAAAATTAAAGCTGATAACTGAAGCTGAAGCTGAAGCTGACTTTCGGTGGCAAGCGACTAGTCAAGGTTGCTGCTGTTGTCACATTCACAGTATCCAACCCATCACCCCCAACCACCCGCCCTCCCACAGTAAAACCACATACGTTGCACTTTTTACGCCCTTTTGAAGAAATACTCCTGAGTTTTCCGTATATAGCCCAAAGCCAAAATGGCAAGTGGCATGTGGCATGTGGAACAGTCTGTATGTGGTATGTGTGTGTGTGTGTGTGTATATGTGTGTCAGTGTGCGAGTGTCTGGTTGACATAGATGTATATCTGGGCAGCAGCAACAAGAACAAAAGGCATTAACACCATCAAAGTTGGTAAACAGAGATACAGCACGTATCTAATAAAAGGCCACAACGTGCTGCCAACGCGGTCGCGAGCAAACTTGGCGTCTGGAAGGAGGGTGTTGGCTAATGGGTAAGTACAGAATGCGGACACATCCTGTGTGTGTCTGTCTCTCTGTCTCTGTGTGTGTGTGTGTGTGTGTGTATTCGTATGTGTGTATGTTTTCATGCTTGGTTCTTTGACATTGGCTGAGATTTGGCTCGTTTCGACTCTATTTCTCTCCAGACTCCTCTCACTCTCTTCCTCGTCCTCATCCATTCTGTTATAGATTGTTGTTGTTGTTGTTGTTGTCGTTGCTGTTACTGTTGCTGGTGTTGTTGTTGTCTGCACGCACATTCATGCAATTCACAGAGCCAACTCGGCGTCTGTTGCTCCTTTCAACGCTTTTGCCAGTTCATATCCTGCTTAAGGATGCGCTCAAGTACTTTCAAGTCACTTGGCAGCTGCTTAAGTTAACTTTTGCTTGGAGAGCCAGCGCAACAGTAGAACAGTGCTTAGTTGTATAGGGTTAGTATGGGGGCTGGTTGAATATCATCAGCTTTGCCTGTAATGCCCACGCCACCAAAAGGTTGTAACTCAGTGTTGACAGTGCGATGAAACCCAGAATGGAATCAACGTTTACGTTTATGTTTACGTTTGGTTTTACCTTCTCTCTTGCATGGAGACTCTTGCCTGTTGCCTGTTGCCTGTTGGCCTATTGCCGCGACTCCACAGCTACGTCTTTGCGATGCACTTGACTCAAGCATCCTTTGCCACTTCAAAGCCAAGTATCACCGTAACTGTTGCGGTTGTAACTAGAATATATATATATATACCGCATTTTTGGCACGTCGAAACGAATAGAAAGAGAAAAAAATAAAAAATTAAATTATTGAAAGAACTTACGCAACTTATCACAATATTATTTATACAATCAAATTTCCAATGAGTTAAAAATTAAAAACATCAAAATAATCGATGACAGAGTTGATCTAATCATGTCGGTAGTGCTGCTAGGCACCTATTTCGTTATTGAATGGAAATGCGATCATCTGGCGATGAATCTCCTTCCCAGAATAAAGCATTACCAGTGGATTGGGCAGTAGGTATCGAAAGTACACTGTAGCTATCCAATTAACTACGTTGGCACTAGTTCGGTAAGCCCCAATGACATCAAAGACAAATAACTAACAAACAAAATACAACATTTGGCTTGATGAAAGTATTTTTTTTTTTTGAATTTACATACACAATAAATTCCAAATACGATTAAGAACTGTTGCGCAATAAATAAGAAAACTCACTTTACATTGTTTTCAAGTTATTTTCGCATTGTTTGATTTCACTTTCAAATTTTCGGTTGTTTGCTTAGAGCATGAGGCAAACAAGGCGTCCGTTATTCGCTTTATACAGTTTTAGTTGGTCCGTTGTGCAACGCTTTTGTCTCGGTTCACCTGCCGCATCCGGGAACTGGTAACGTGTATCCGTATCCGTCTCCGTATCTTTCTGCTAGTCCTGTGAATCTGCCACCCCATCTGGTTGCCATGTCACCGCCTTCCCATTTGTATCTGAATTCGTAAAAACATATTGGAATGGAATGGATTTTAGTTTAAATTGCCAAAGTGGCCCTCAGTTGTAGCACTCTCACTCTCTCTCTCTCTCTCTGTCTCACTCTTTCTGTCTCTCTCTCTCTCTCTCTTTGTGAATCTTTCTCCATTAGTGGAAGTTGCAGTTTTCGTCTATTTAGTTTTCTCGTGCTTTAGCTTTTATACTTTTGATTTGATTAACTAGTCCTTCACTTTAACGGGTCGAGTATAATCACTCAATGTCAAATGAACGCTGATTTATATTCAAATGCTATTCGATTTGCAGTTTAAATCAATTTAATCCACCCACATCTAATGCATTTTAATATCGTATCGAATCCAATCTATTTACCACCGGCTGCCTGTCATAGACATAGATGTGCATTTATTGTTTATGCACTGCTCCAATGCTCCTGGGGTTAAACGGACTTTATTCGTTTGCTGCAATGCATTTATTTTCAGACACTCCCAATTCCATGCTAATAGACTTTTCTCAGCTTATATCTTTCACAGGTTTAATCATGTTGTGGAACTTGTGGAACGCACTCGATATATGAGATAAGGATTTTGCGGAAATTATCTTAAGCAATTCGAGGAGCAGAAATGTCCACAGGTAAGCCACAGGTGCACTATCTCCCTCTCTCTCTCTCTCTCTCTCTCACTCTCTCTCCCACTCTCTCTCTCGCACTCTCTCCCTCTCCCTATTTTTTTCATTTTCTCCAACCATCTCTCTGTCTCGTTTCTTGTGCATCCTTTCGATTAACCGCATAAGGGTAAAATAAAACTTCGTTTAAGTTGTCTGAGCGTTCAGTAGCTGATTTCAGGTTACGCCCCCATCATTTTTTTTTTATCTTCCTTGGCTTGGATTCTTATATTTTGGCTGCTTCTTGAATTGCTTGTTTTCATACATTTTTTGTGCGCATTTTTGTTTGTGCTGTTTCCGTGCCGAGGAATGTGCGGAATGCAAAAAGGCCGTTTGAATTGTTGCTGCTGCTGCTGCTGCTGCGACTGTGACTGCTTCCTCTTCTCATCTGCTTCTTCTTCTTGTTCATCATGTGCGGGTATTGCCGGAAATACTTGAAATTTGTTAAGGTCGCAACTGGCTTGGTTTCTGGCACCTTCGCCGAGAAGAGGTACGGGAAAGAGAAATCTGTTTTTTTTTCGTTTTTTTTTTTTGGTTGGTTTGCCAACGAAAATGAAAGCTGCAATTGACACTGATACTGGATATGAATATGCATGTGAAGATGGCGCCAAATATTAAATGGTACGACCTGACTGTGATAAGCGCTGAGTGTGTGTGTGTGAGTGTGTGTTGTGTATGTGTGAAAACTTTGAGCCTGTTTTGTTGCCTATTGCGCCTCGTTGCCACACGAGCACTGGTTGCAAGTCCACAGCGGAAGCGCTGCCACAGGCGCAACGTCAACCGCAGCAGCCGAATCCCAAGCCGAGCCCGCAACGACAACAACTCGTCGCTCGACACGACGACCCGAAGTTCTGCACGAATAGGTCTGCCAATTGGGCAACGCGCGCGCTTGGCAACATTTGTTGCTAGCTGCGTGTTGCTTGTTGCTGGAATGTTGGGCAACATTTGTTGCCTAGCAACATGCGAATGATTAGCAATTATTACTGCGATTATTGTTGAATAGTTCTGCTGCATGCGGCCTGCTGCATTTTTCGACACATCACATCACGTCCATTCGAATGCTAACGACCCAAAATTAGTTAACGGAATTATGAGATTACCAAAAGCAAGCCAACTTTCCCAGCAACTTAGCACTGTTGCACTGTTCATCATCATCGTCATCATCAACATAATCAGCACGATTATAATTATGATAATCATCTGCCCCATAAAAAGTTGTTGCAGCTTGTCTGCACTACCAGGGCCGCCCTCTGCTTGGGGTTAATTATAGCCGCAGTTGCAGTTAATTAGGTGCAACTTGAGTTTATTCCTCGGACAACTTTGCTGTACCTCTACCCGTTCGGCGCTGTGTGGCAGTACATCTAGCGAGGCTGCAGCTCTCGCGGTTGCAAGCTGCTTAATTTATGCGCGAAACGATTCCGTCTATATTGCTGATGATGTGCATGTCAAAGCATTGACAATCAGCCAACATTTCCGACCGTGATAATTCCACATAATTGCCACCACTTTTGCAAAATATGAAAATAACGAGATGGAGGGAAATACAACAATAATCGAAAACATCTAAATAATTGAAAATATAATTATGGATGATATTTATTATATTATTATATAATTTTTTCTCATTATTTTATCGAATACATCCGGATTAATAGCCGGTGAATAGATCTAACAGATGTCTAATTGCTGTTTGATAGATACTCAGTGGACTTGTGGTCTACCCAATGGGTGAAACATAATTGCCTCAAATATGCTCTCTATATGTATGTATGTATGTATGTATGTCTTCAAGAAAGATATATTTAATGTATGCTGGATGTGTGTCAAAATAATGCGTTATAAATGTTCAATGATTGACTGGTAGATCCTTTTGAATGCTTATCAGCTTTAATAGTGTGTTTGATGGTAGCCAACTGGCTTAAAAACTGATTGCGAATTTAACATTTATTTGCATACTGTAAAAATTGAATTGGCCTTTGCCTTTGTGCACTTCATATTTGCCAAAGATTCGATAAATAATAAGTTGCATTTATTTGCTCGCCCGACTCGTTGTGCAGTTGAGTTGGCATCTGAATTGGGACCTGGACGGGTGCGAGGACCATTGACTCTTTTGCAGGGCGTCATCTGTATGAGTCAGTATATAAAATTGGGGTGATGGTGGGGAGGTGGGATGGTTTGGACAGCTACAGATGGATTCAATTGGGAAGCGGAGTGACCAAATGGTCGCCACTTGGAGACTGGCTGTGATTGCGCCAAGGCCATAAAGTATGCAACACAACGCAGCAGAGACTGGAGCAAGGCGACGCTCACTGAATCCGAAACCGAAACAGAAACAGAAACCGAAACCGTATACTGAAACGGAATCGAAATGCGTATGGCAATCGAAATCCAAATCCAAATCCGCATCCCACGTATAATCATCATAATGGCAAATTATATATAATAATAAAATATTTCGTGTTCAAACTACAAAAACTTGCCACCAATGCAAGCGATAGTCTGTGAATGTGTTTGTGTGTGTGTGTGTGTGGGGTGTGTGTGTGTGTGTGTGTGTGTAACATGCGATGAGTGCTTGAGTGTGTGTTTGTGTATGTTTTCAATAGCAAATGCGTACGTGTTGGTGACTGTCCACAGACATAAGTCCCTTTGCGTTTCCATCCCGCTGTCTACCGTCCAGTCTCTAACTTAAAGTCAGAACCCGATCGTCTTTGTTTGACTTTAAGACCAGTCTTTTTATGTTGCCCCAACTCCTTCTTTTGTGTGTGTGTGTATGTTATGTATGTGTGTGTGTGTGTGTGTGTGTGTGTGTGTGTGTGTGTGTGTGTCTCGGTTGTATACAGCGTGACAATGGCCCGTTTCCAAATCAATCGTCTGCGTGACTGCGACTCTGCCTGCAATCCTCCAACCTCCAACCTCCATCCTCCATCCACATCCACACACCGTGGCTTTGTGCTTGGGACCAGGTTCACTTTCGAATTGATTTCGTCGCCAGTCTCTCCAACTGTTGGCATCTTTTGTGCGCTGCATGCAAAATTAGTCTACGAGACGCGCCGGAAAATCAAATGTTTGCCAAGACCTTGAGTGAGCCACCCCCACTGCGACCACTCCCACTCCCTGGCAGCGTAACCTCACTCGACGGCAGTCATTCGAGTTCCTCCCATTTGGTTTGTATCATATCCGTTTCCGGCGCACTCGCCAAAATCGCATTCCATTGCGATGCGTGCGTTATCAATATCGATATCCTGGTTATCCATTGCAAATTAAGAATTTCTATTCCTTGGCATAAATTGCTCGGCTTCGCTTTGGCATTGCGTGATTTGGCCAAAACAGACTAAAAGCCTTTTCTTCTTTATCGATGCTGCGCCAAGTCAATTTGCAACTTTCGGCTCGCCACCGCAGTGGCAGCAGCAAAAGCAGCAAAAGCAACAGCAGCAAAGACGAACTTCATTTTGGGCGGCAAATGGCAAAGTGTTCATTTCCTTTGTGTGATTGTTTGGCACAGCTTCCGCCTCGCGGACTTCTTAGCCTCAGTGGCGAGGGGTGTGAAGTGTGAGGTGGGAAGATGGGGAGGTAGAGGGTAGGTAGCACCATCTGGGGTATTGAGTCTGTAAGTGGCGCTGTCGTGTCGTCTGTGGCTCTGCGGCTAGGTTCAAAGTTCAAAGCGAATATTTTCGATTTTGCCATTAATTAACGGAAGTAAATTAGCGGCACAGCTGCATTTGCCACAGCAGCTGCAACAACAACAACAACAACAACAACATATAGAGGAGTTCAAGTCAAAGTCACAGCCATAGTTGTAGCTGGTGCCTGGTGTCGAGTTCATTGATTTGCAATCAACGCCGGCCGTATTTGATTTATTTGGCAGGTCGACGTATTTGCACCATGAGGTAGATTCCACGGATTCCACTTGATGGGGTTGAAATTTGGGAAACTTTTGAAATCGCGTCTACCCTCTCCACCCACCCTCTCCACCACCATTGCAAAGCGCAATTTAATAAACAAACCTTAATCTGTCGAAATCTTGCAGCTTGCTTCTTAAAGCAAAAATTGCTGTTTATTTCATATTTACAATTGTGGTTTGCGGTGTTATTAAAACGAAACTCTTTTTTTTTCTCTCCTCGCCTTGATGTTGTTTAGCTTTTGGTTTGCATTCGAAGTTCCCTTGAGATAACTTGGATTGTATTTAAATTTTATTTATTTTGATTTATTTTAACAATTCTTCGAATATCGTTGAGAAAATGTTCAACATAATTGGCCTGGTTGCGAAAATCTCTCTCGAAACTTTCAAGTTTGTAAGTGGATTAACATTTCTTTTGTTTTGCAACTTGAAACGTAATCGGTTTTTAAAAGTCACGCGAAACACTTGAAAGTAATTGGCGCTCTTGAAGCTTGAAGCTTGAAGCTCAATGCTCGATGCTCGACAAGTGGTAATCGCTTATCCGACCGCATATATTCATCCTCTTAGCGAATCCAATAGCGGAGCCGATACCAAATGTTTGCTAAATGCTTTATTTGAAAAATGTTCGGCAATATGTTATTGAAGCTGCTTACTCATCTGCTGCTCATCGAACTCATCAGGAAAATGTGTGTCAACGACACCGTGACGCAGATAGCAACATCTGTTGATGCTATTGATGTCATTGTTGTTGCTGCTGCTGATGATAATCAGCTGTGGAAAACAGTTGCGACATTGACAAACTGACATCAAAGACGCATCAGAATCTATCAAAATCAGAAAGTCGACAAGACGCGCTAATAGGAAAAGTTGTGGGCACAAAAGCGGCGGATGATTGCATTTCTGAATGCCCTTCAGCTGGGTATGATGACTTTGGCATGCATTTGTTCAACCAACTAAGCAAAATGAACTGAAAATTAATACGCTCAAACAAATAATTCGCACCGAAGTCGCCACCCTTTTGGAGCCATAAGGATAAACATATTGTTTAGAAAGTATATTTTTGAAAAGAAGGGCTGTGTCGTTCTTAATACCATGGCCTATCGGTCTTCTCTTAATTCAGGGTTTTTTCTTATTCAAATTAAATGACCAAGTCTTTAGTTTCATTTATAATATTTTGATATTGATTAGCTTTGTACGTCATATCTTTCATTAGCCACAGATGGGTAAATCAAACTTCTGGTTCATCTTATGAACTGAATTTCTATTTCTTATTAACGTTATGTCGCGGCTGACAGTGTTGTTGTTTCCGTTTCAGGATGCATATGGCATGTGGCATGTTGCATGTTGCATATTGCATATTGGATATTGCATTTTGCATTTAGCATTTTGCGTTTTGCGTTTTGATTGTGACATGTGGCTGCCAATCTTAGGCATTAAAATTATTTAAATGACATTGGCGATGAATCGTTGACTGACTTTGTGAAAGAGTCAGTAATAGAGTGACTGACAGACTGAATGACTGACTGGGTGAGTGAGTGAATCAGCGGTAAGTTCCGTTCGTCTGTCTGTCTATCTGTCCATTCATTTAGGCCATGAATCAACTTGATGGCCTGGTGGAATTGAGTCTTTGCTCACAAGACTTTGTTATGGCCGTTAGCAACGACTTTATTTACCCGCTGCTCTCAGCTTCTCAGCTTCAACTCTCTAAATGCAGCAGCCCCAGCAACTTGGACTTTGACTGCAACTTTAGCAGCAGCTTCAATTCGTACTGCATTTTCATCTGGAGCTCTGCATACTTAATGCATTTGCATTTTCATTTCAATTTTATTTCATTGCTTTAGTTTTGAGCTGGACGTTTGCCGTCGCACAGCTCCACACTGCCGCCACTTGTGCTTTGTTCTCAGCCAAATTTGCCCATTTTACCCAATTCATCCCACAACCACTCCGCTCCCCTCTCCATGCTCCGCCATGCACATTCACT